>VWZI01016203.1:275335-318341 GCA_013396835.1 Psilopogon haemacephalus
CTCCCCCCAACGTCCTCGTTCCCCAACATCCATAACCAAAAAACAAGAGGAAGAGAAGGAAGAAACCAAATGGTACAAGTACTGACTGGGAACACGAAGGGCCGGGGAGGCCACACCACCTGCCCCTGCCCCGGGGAGTGGGAGCACGGTGGGAGCCTCCCTGGCTGCGGCAGCGACTGTAACACAAATCCTTACCTATAGTGTTAAGAGAAGTAAAAGCCATGGAGCGGTACTGAACTAGGCTCGGTTACACGGTGCAATTACTAGAGTTAGCTCCTATATATAATCCTATTTATAGCTATCAAAAACCTCGTGAGTGTGTCGAGAGTGGACCAGTAGTAATGGGGTTTGGGTGGCGTGATTCTGCACAAAAGCGTCCCGCTGAAAGAACCTGGTATTGCTCGGAAAGGAAGGGAAACCACGAGGAAAAGATGCCCAGCCCTTTGCAATGACCCGCGTCTCCTGAAAACAAAACCACCTCGCTTTGTACAAAAAAGGAAACAAGCGCCGAAGGTTCCATTTATTTTCAGCATTTTCAGATCCCATGATCTGCGTCAGTCCTTAGAAAATATACATTCATAGGGGGGGAACTGCGCCCGCCCGGGCTTGGGGGGGGACGTTGACAGCGGAGCGCAGGTGCAGACTGCCCAGCTGCAGCCAGCCCTGCTGGGCCAGGGCTCGCCGCGGCGCAGCTTCCCCCTCGGGTAGACAGTTCCACTGGCCACAGCGGCTCCTGCCGAGGCGGCTGTGACGGGGATAGCAGCAAAGCGGGCAGCCAGCCGGCCCCACGCCTGGGTCTGGGGTGGGGGGGGGGCTCCCATGTTAGCCGTTCTCCCCAACCCTCTTCCCTGCCTTTCCCAACATGGGGTGGCTTTGGGCAGCACTTCCCAGCCAGAGCGGATCCACCGGACGTGGAAGATGCTCCTCCACCAAGGGGACACAGCAGAGCCGAGCTACTTGGATAAACTCACAGGCCTGGCCAAGGTGAGGACCGGAGGGGGAAAGGGCCAGAGCAGCTGTGCCTGGGTAGGGGGCTGAGGCCACCCCCCCCAGGGGCCAACAGGCTTCGCCGCCTCAAGGTATGTGCGTTCCCAAACTGTCAGTGCATCAAATCATCTCAGTAACAAATGCAGCGTCAAAGCGACTCTTCAACAGCTACCACCCAGCAATCATCACACAGTGCAATAACAAAAGGACAGCAGCAGGCCCCGACCTGTGCTCAGGTCTGAGGAAGAGGCGTGAAAGCCTGCGGGGCATGGATTTGGGACACCCTGTTGAGAGCACTGGGGAGTTTGCAGGCACTCCCACCTCTGCCTCACCCATGGCTGGTGCACTTCCTCAGCTATCTCCCAACCCACCTGTGCTCCCCCTGAGGCTGCTGACTACCCCCAGGGACAACTGGGGAAGTGAGGGTGCTTCCTGCATCCCCTTCCTGGCAGAAAATCTCGGCCTTTGAGGAAGAGCCTGAGTGGCTGCACCACCAACCTGTGGGTCCCCTCCTGTTTCCCCTCAATTTTCCTTTTTAAATGCCCAGAGGATGTCCAGAGGACAGGGACAGAGGATCCCACCCAGGGCACGGACAGGAATTCCGACCCTCGAGCTCCTCCTCACAGCTAGGCAATTCTCCTCCTTGCCCCCAACATGATGGGTAAACCAACTTTAAGGTCCAGCCAAACCTCCTGGAAACAGTTACTGAAGTCAAAAAGGCAGAACGAGAGTTAAAAACAAAACAAAACAAAACAAAACAAACAAACAAAAAAAAGGTGTGACCCTCCCCCCCCACCAAAAAACGCTGGAGAAAGGCTCAGACTGTGCCCAGCCAGGTTATTTCCTATAACCGTCCTATGAAAATAAAAAACTCATTAAAAAGAGATTCTCTTAAATTAGGATTAACATCACTGTTTAAAAAGCCTCGTCATAAGTGCTTTCCCCTATGAAGTGCTTCTCATAGAAAAATATACAAAATATATTTACATTTATAAAACCTTAAATACTAAACTGTAAACAGAACCGAGTAAAATCTGATGACGTCAACTTGTCGGGCTTGGGGCTCTTGACTTCTTTCTGGGGTGTTTGGTTTGGGAGGCGTGGAGCAGACTTGAGCAGGAGGAGGTTTTGCACCACCTTCCTTCACAAGGACAAGGAGAGAGACAGGGCCTGTCCCTGCAGCAGGCCTGGCTTCTCCCCTCACCTGCTGCACCCTGGCCAGTCGCTCCCTGACTTCCTGGGTGCTCCTGGGGCTGCGTGGTGCAGGCAGGGCTGCTGCTGGGCTCGGCCCCTGCAGAGGATGCTTGCTTCACTTTGGTAGTGCTTCCCGTACCTTTCAGGGAACTGCCCTTCTGCCTCCCCCCCGGCACTAAGACACTGCAGTGAGGTCAAGCACAGCCAATCTCGTAGGAACCTCCACCAAGCCCTTCCCAGCTCCTGATCTACAGCAGTGCATGGCCATCTCTGGAGTCAGCCCTCGCTCCCCAGCTGTGCCTCAGACCAGCTCTGTGGCAGCAGAGGCGCTGCCAGCTGGAAATGCCCTCAGCTGGCAGGGCAGAGGAGGAAGCTGGCACAGACTGACAGCACCGTGTTGGCACAATCCCTCTCTCTGCGTGCAGTCAGGGGTTTTGGAGTGAGGTGCTAGCCAAATTTTCCTCAGACTAGTCATGGGCTGCTCTGAGCTCCTCTCCCGGGTTTGGCTTTCCTAGAGGAAGGAGCTGCAGCAGCCCTAGGGCAGGCACCAGCCCCCAGCACCACAACAGTTGGCTCACAGCAGTGTGCTGTGGGCACCGCGTGCAGGGCGGCACAGACATGAGTGGTCCTGGGGGCAGCTGGCTGCGGACTGCAGCCTCCCTCCCAGGGAGGAAGGCTCACACCAATACCGTGCCTCCAAAGCCCAGACACCCTCCTTAAGCTGTGGGGGGTGAGGAGGACTCCAAGTTCAGCATGCAGAGCTGAGACAGAGAGGAGCAGAGGGACAGGAGACCCATAATCACTCCCCTTACTGGGGGCCCAGGCCAAACTCTTCTCTCCTGCTTGGTAGCCCCACACCAAGAAACAAACACCAGGGCAGGGGGAAATAAGAACAGCAAAAACATAACCACTGCAGATCTTCTCCACTCGCTCACATCCTTCACAAGGGTAAGTGTGCGCATGCAAGACATGGAGATGTGACTCTGACACGAGAGACAGCTGCCAGCCAGGCCCCTGAACCCAGCCCACCTCCATTCTGGCCTCTGCCCCTGCTGTCCCACTGGAGCAGCCAGGGAGGGGGTCACTCCAAGTTTTGGGTTGCCTGAGGCCCACCGGGGCTCACTTGCAGCCGCAGAAGTTCTAGTTGAGAAACTTCCTGCACTTCTTGGCACCGCAGTTGCAGGGCAGCTTGTTGCTGGCGTCCTCGATGGGGAACTTGTAGTCGTAGGTGAGCTCCTCCCCGCGGTAGATCTTGCGCATGGCGAAGATGACGATGTGCTTCTGGCCGTCGATGTTGATGACCCGGGAGTAGCAGTTGGGCTCACAGGAGTGGTTGATGAAGCGCGCCGCGTTCCCGTGCATGGTGGCGTCCACCACCTCGGAGTCATCGATGCGGAACATGTAGCAACCGATCCCCTGCGCACAGAGGACAAGCGGAGGGTCAGGCTCAGGGCAGTGGAGCCGGAGCCGCTCTGTCAGACAGCCTAGCTTACTAGAGTGACGACTGCCATGCCTTTAAGGGCACCTGTGACCTCTCCTCACTTGTCTTCTCAAGCTCACGCTTGAATTATTTCATGCCCAAAAGCTCTGCATCTGAAGCAGAGCAAAACAGTTTCCGGCCCGAGAAGTGCCTCTAGAGCTCCAGCAACAGCAGAAGTACCCTGAGAAGCCTGAAATCCCCACTTGCCATGTCCCAAATGCAGCTTTCGGCCTGTCCTACCTTCACAGCCACTTTCTAGTTCTCCCAAACTCTTTAAGAACTTCTCCAGAAGCCCACAACTCACCTTGCTGTCGTAGTATTTCTCCCGTTTGTCAGTGAGGATGGAGCGAATGACATTGCCTGAATATTCGATCACCATCTCACCTGCATCGATGTTCCTTTTGCAGAACAGACCCCGGCCATGGATGGGAGACCTAAAACAGCAACAGGACAAGGGAAACTCAGAGACATCAGACAGCAGAGAAAAGGCCACTCATCACAAGGATCCCTGTCGTGCCCTTATTCTTCTGTGATGTGATGCTAACACCAGGAGGCTTCCCCAGCCCACAGGCCCTGGCTGTCACCAGGGTGCAGTAGCAAGGAGCAAGTCCTTTGAACTGAGGATTACTTTTCAAGTATGCAAGTTGGGTGAGGAGGAAAAAAAACCCAAACTTGCTTTCCCCTCCTTAATTTATCAGTCTGACTTCATAGCAGGTTACCAATTTTCTCCTCCCTTTTGCCCCACAGGCAGGAGGCAGCACTGGAGTCAAACCATACCTGTAGACACCAACCGCCTCCTTGGAGGTCTTCTTCAGGTGTCGGAAGCGCATGGGCATGGGCAGGTCCATGCTGGTCGCCCGCCTGGAAGGGAGAGACATTGCTGAGGATGAACCCTTACCTTATGTGACAGCCTGTGCCATGCTCTCTCTGGGATCTTCTCCAGGACACAATGGCTGTGGCACTGTGACAGCCCAGCCCACTGACAGCACAATCAGTTTGTTTATACAGAGGTAAGAGACCATTTCCTCCCTTTTCTGCCCAAGTTCTCATTGGATTGGTCTGCACTCACAAGGGAAAGAACCATTCAAAGCAAGAGTGGCCTGGTGGTAGCCACCTTCAGTCAACAGTTCTCTTGCTGTTGTAGGACTCTTCTCTGTGGTACTGCTCGGTAGTGCTCAGATTTCAAACACCACTTCAAAGAACAGCAGCTAAGCCTCCAAGGATGGCTTTAACCCCACAGCATTACTGTCCCCTTTGCACCTCAAACCCTGCTGCTCACCGTGCTGACTTCAGCTGCACTTCTTCCTCTTCCTCGTCATTGGGGTTGTATTCTGGTGGCTGCCGGTGCTTAGAAGCCAAGAAGTTAAACATATCAAATGCTGATTTCCTGCAGTTTAGAGAGAAGAAAGGAAGTTTGTTCTACTGACTGTAACTAAACAAGTGGTTGCCCCAGCAGCTTTGACATGTTTACTGCTGGGCACTTTCTCCAGCCATGGAGCTCAGCCTGAACAATGCCAAGGATGAGGCTCCCACTTGCCTCAGGTGGACTTCAGCCCTGGCAGAGCCGTGTGGGTTCAGGGGGGGTTCATTGGCCTCTTCTGGCTTGTGGAATCTGAACTTGTAGTTGTGGCAGTGCTTGGCTCCGTACAGCTGCTCGATCAGAAACACAACTGTGTCATGGATGATCCCCAGCATCCTCAAACCGTTCACACCTGGAACAGGAAACAGAGCACAACAAAACCTTGCTGGCAAGGCAGACCTACAGCAGGAGACAGCAGCCAGTTAGACACAGCTGGGGGCTGGACTGTAGCTGCTGCATTCCCTGTCAGAGTTTCAGTCACGTCATGAGGAAGAAGCTGTCCTCCAGAATGAGGCTCGAGCCCCAAGCTGCTCACAGATCTGTTTGCTCCCAGGCATTCAGAAGTGTGGTACAGAGGAGGCTGGCCCTGAAGGGTACCTGCAAAGGACAGCTGCTTCAGGCGGGCGTTGGAGCGGGCCTCCTGCACCTTGTCAGTCAGTGACTTCCAGGCATCTGCGGCACAGAAAGAGGAGACCAGAGTCAAAGAGTATCCAAGCTGAGTGCAGAGGACTGCCAGAGCTGCTCCCTTCCTATCACCCTTGTTTTTGCTGCATCTTATCAGGTTTCCAGAGGAACAATGGACAACCAGCAGATTTCTCTGTGTGTGCTGTATGCTGCTTCCCAGCAAGCTCCCACATTTAATGGAGCTGACAGAAGAATGTGAGGTTTGCCCCCTCCGTATAGTAAGACCCTTGGAGCTGCTTGCTACTATCCTCTCCCAGATTCACTCTGGCACAAAAGGAAAGAAATGCCTTCAGCTGCTGGTCTGGAGAAGAAGCCTAGATCTCCTACCCTCTGATCCACATTGACTATCTGTTGACAAAGTGCAACACAGCACCACTGGTCAATAGATAAAATAAAAGGGCACAACACCCCATAGTCCACTGGCTACATTTCCACTGCAAAAACAACAACCAAACCGGTGGAATCCAGGCATTGCCAGGAGCTGGAATTGTTCTAGGGCTGTCAGTCAATCAAGAGATTTATTTTCTTCTAAATCTACAAAAAAAACCCCAGCAAAAACCTCCAAAGTCCTAATTTTTCTTCAAGCATGGAAAGCCCAACCCAGCAGAACCCGAAATGTCCCTTCTCACCTTCGATGCTTTCTGCGCAGATCTGAAACCCATCATCGCTAGAGATCTCAAAAACCAAACCTTTCTTGGGCTTCTTCTCACCAATGCACTCCTTCCTCTTTTGTTCTTGCTGAAGCCAAAACATAAGTGGGGAGCTGAAAGTGCTCTCTTCTTCCTCAAGAGCTTTAGAGCCTAGAAAAGACAGAAAGCGGCACAAAGATGGGAGCTGGGCAGAACAGCAGCTGTTCCACTGTGTGGCTTGCCTTCTGACTGCTAAATCCACCCAAGAAACGACCTAGACAGCATCAAAGCAAGAGTGCAAGCTCTGAGCATCGTAGCAAGGGTGCCAGCTCACAAGTGCTGACGTTCCCACAAACTGAAAGCAGCCACAACTATCCAGACAGTATCTTACTACAGCAAGCAAAGCCTTGCTTCCCTCAGTGCAAGCATAACAGGAACAGCAGCCCTCAGACCTCTCCCAAGAGAGGACAACACAGAAACACCAAAACATCAAGGTTCTGATCTCCCAGGCCTGGAGGATCCCAAGCCTTGGTGCTTTTGAAGCAGTGCCCTACCTGCATTTTCTAGCTCGTGTGTGGAGTTCTGCGGCGGCTGCGATTCGGGCAGGACTGCTGTTTGCCTGGGGAGGGAAGGAAGGGAACAGAGAGAAAGGGATTTACTACTTCACCTCAATTCCTCAGCAGCCCCCAACAGCTCTCTACAAAATCTTGAGAACCACAGAGCTACAAAACCCTTTTTTTTTCCATGCTTAATGTTCTAAAGTAAGTCCAAACAAGAAGATTCTGCTCATGGGCATCCATCATGCTGTGGGCAGCAGCCCAATGTGACACAGTCTGTGACCTGCTCTTTGCATCAGCAAAGAGTAGTGACCAGGCTGGCACAAGATCAGCCCAGTGCTGTGCTGAAGTGACTGCTTGTGCCAGACTGGAAGCTCCCAAGAGATTTTAGCCAGCACGTTGAGACTTCTCCCTTTCTCTGCATACATTTCTTTCAGCTCAGGGAAGCAGGATCCCACAGAAGGTGTTTAATGCTCACCCTGCAGAGTGGCCACATTGTTTCTGTGGAGACTGATCCACAGCTGCTGCATCCTGAGCGTCTGCCTTCACAGCAGGAGTCCTAGAACAAAATGGTTTGGAAACATTTAAAATACCTGCCAAGGCACACGGGCCAAAACCAAGACTGGAAAGCAGTTACAAATCCACGAGGAGCTGTCGTGAGTGCTCAGAGCTAAAGCAGCAGTAACAAGTGCTCCTGAGGTGTGAGGAACCACATCACACTTCCAGCATCATATCAGAGTCAAGGTCTGCACTTCAAGAGGAAGGAGGAGTGCAAACCCAGGAGGAAGATGAAAGTGCCTGGGTCTGCATGCAGAACAGAGAAGCAGCTCCCGTTCCTCTACAGAGCTGTGCTTCAGAAAGCCCATTCAAAAGTCGTTTTAATTAACTGTCTGAAAGGTGAAGTCCTCTACTGGGAGAGACAAGTGCATGCTCTGCTGCCCTGCTAACAGAGCAAGATTCTTCCAGTTCCTCCCCAGTCTCTCTTGCCTAAGGAGAGAGACAGAGCTTGCAGGCACTGGCAGACAGTGCCATTAAATCCTGTAATCAGAACGTCCAAGGCAGCACCCTAAGGGCATTCTGGTGCCTTGGTACACTGCTGGCAGTACCTATGGGCACTAATAGCCTAAGGGAAGAGAACCCACCACCCTCTGGAGGGCCACCTTCTCTGCACTCTTCACTTTGCCAGGCATATCAGCAATGAACAATGTCCCGATAACCTTGGTCACCAAAGCCTTCAGTTTTTCTAGACAAAAAGGTTCTGCCAATTCGTCTCCACACCTGCCATCTGCTGTGAGCTGAGGTTTTTACCTCAGAAATTATCAAAAGGAACACCTGCTGCAGGAACTAGGGTGAGATTCTTTCTCACAGTGTTACAAAAGCTCAGGGATAAGGAAACCCAAACCCTCCTCTTACCCTGCAGCTGAGATCTGGGGTGCAGTGGCAGCCCCCCTGTCTGGAGCGGGACCTTCGGAGGAGTTGCCCCACATGTGAGAAGTTTTGTGCTTCTTCCCATTCCCTTTGTCCAGCGATGGCTGAATGCGTTTGATTTTGGGCTTCATTTTGGTGTGCCCCAGGCTGGTGCTGCTGGCAGACTGCTGCCCAGAGGACGGGGAGCCCCCCGGGGATGCCGAGCTGGCATGCATCACGGATGAGGAAGCCTTGGTCTGCTCCAGCCCGGTGTTACTGGGAGCATCGACCAGCTGTGAGAAGCTCGACAACTGCGTCGCTGCTGAAGCTGTGCCAAGGTCCAGCTGGGAGGAAGCAACCCCAGGTTTGCTGGCTAGGAGCTGTGTCATGTGCTGGAGCTGGTAGGGACCTTCCGGGTCGGCAGATGACGGAGCCACGGTCATGCCCATCGTCTGTGCCGAAGGCAGGACGCAGATGCTGGATGCAGCTGTCATTGCTGCCGTAGAGGGAGTCTGGGATGCTCCCAACTGTGAAAACATCCCAGAACTTGGTGGTAAAGTCATGTGCTGCTCCTGGAGGCCAAGGCTTTGCTGACTGGCTTTGATCAGGAGGTTGCTTATGGAACCAATGTCCCCCAGTAGCCCAGGGCTAGTTAAAGTCACTGAACTCTGTCCCAAAACATGACCGGGAACTGACCCACCAGTAGTAGGGGCTGCTGTGGCAGGCATGGACACCACGTTCAGCACTGAGGAGCTCGATGCCAGGCTCGACACAGGCCCTGCTGGGAGGTGACTGGAGTCTGGCCCAATGATGCTGGGAGATGTGCCGACGGCACTGGTGGTCCCTCCTTGTGGAAGCAAAGACGTCTGCTCGAAATACATCACTCCAGACTTGGACCTTTTGATAATATTGGGGACAGTCCTGTGGGATGTTGAATTGGCAATGGCTCCTAAATCCAGCGGGTGGTTGGAAATTTGGGAAGGAGTGAAATTAATTAAGGTCATGTTGGAGACCATATCAGGAGGAGCTATAGCAGAAGGGGTTCCAGAGGGAGCCAGCTTTTTATTCTTCCGTGACTGCAGCCGAGAGATGGGCCGCTTCTTGCCCAGGGTAGCTGCTGGTGTGGAGGTGGTGGTACCAAGATCTGCCCTCTGACTGCCTTCAGACACCAAGAGCTGAGGGTCTGGGGGTGGCTGCACCCCAATCAGGAGGCCCGGAGAAGGACTGCTGATGTTTGGTGGGAAACCAGTCTGAGCAGCAGAGGGGAAGGGATGGATGTGCTGGTGATGGGACATGGGCAGCAGCCCCTTGCTTGTGGGAGGGAACAAGGACTGGGAAGAGGACAGGCTGGGGTTTAACCCCGTGCTCAGTGCAAGCCCGCTCCCCATGGGCCCCAGCACCGAGGTGTTGGTCTCCATCACGCTCTGCGCAGAGCTGACCGAAGGTGTCAGCTGTATCTTCTGAGTGACGCCGTTGGGAAGGGTTTGCAGGACGTAGAGGGGCTGCATGTTTTGATTGACCACCAGGAGCTTTTCTGCAGCTGGCTTGAGGTGGGGTGGGGTGGTCTGCACCGCAGCGTTGGAGATCTGTGAGGGACCAGGACTGTCCGTGGAGCTTGGCACGTATTTCTGGCTCTGGAGGGGAACGCTGGGTGACACTGGCACCGGGATACCTGGTGTCCCACTGTTCCTGGTTAAATCCTGGTTGCTGCCATGCCCTTGCTCGACAGGGCCGCAGGGTGGGCTGGCGATGTGCTCTGCATCCATGTGACCCTGTATGAACTGGTCTGGGGTCATGTGTCCTTCGGGGCTTGGGTCTACTCCTGGGCTCAGGAGAGCTGCGTCACCTTCCCCTGAGGCAGGCTTTTCTGTCACTGTCACTCTCTTTTCTCCAGACTCTGTGGAGGGCAAGGCGAGCATGGACCTCTCTCCTGAGGAGGAGAGCGAAGACTCTGAGATGACGGCGAGTCTGTTGTGGTTTTGGCTGGGCACCGTGGGGCTGCGAGTGGTCAGAACAGAGAGGTCAGAAGGCAGCTCCAGGGGCAATTCAAACTGCTCCTCTGCTGATATGGAGGAGGAGACGCTGCTGTCCACTGGCTCGGCAGTGGGCAGCTGCTGGGAGAACACCTCAAACAGACCCATGTCCTTGCCACGGTTGCTGTCGAGTCCCAACCCTTCTCCAAGCGTCAGAAGCTCCGACGAGGAGGACTCTGGACTCTCTCCCAAGGCCTGCATGGACGGTGTGTTCTTCAGAACAAAGTCCATGATGTCAGAAGGAAGGATGTTCCCACAGTCATCGCTGTTGTTATTGTCGGAGTCGGACTTCAGGAGCTCGGTGCTGAAGGTGTCCAACAGGTTCTTGTCAGAGGGTGTGCTCGGGTGAGTCCTGCGGCCTGCTTCCAGCGAGCTCAGCTGCGCTTCCAGCGAGTCCTGACCCTGTGCCTTGACCCTGCTCACAGGGTGGCAGTTCTCAATCTTTGGGTCGCTTTTGTGGACAGCAGAGCTCTTGGTGACTTGGACTTTCTCTCCAGCTTCTTCAGTCCTGTCTAGCTTTAGGTTCTCCGTTCCGTTTTCCTTCCCACTCCTTTTGGTCACTTGGCTGACCTTTCTGGTCGTCGCCGTGATGCTCGTGTCACTTTCAGTCCCATCGTCCACACCATCCAGCTGGGAGATTTTGGGAAGGTCACACTGATCCTCCTCCCGGAACAGGCTGTGGGACACCAGCCTCTCCTCCGCGCTCGAGGAAACCACAGTCCGCGTGAAGTTGTAGTAGTACAAATCGTCTTCGTCTGAGGTGCTCAAGTCATCTGCACCATCCACCTGTCCTTCAGCAGACCTCTTCCCTCGCTTCTTCCCGGTGGAGTTGTTGTAGAAGGGAATGTCCTCCTCTCCGTAAGACCTCACGCCGTACAGAGGCGTCAGTCCAAAGAACATATTGGATCGGGCCCGAGCACTTCTCCGTGGATACCTACGCTTGTAGGAGCCTTCCTCCTGAGCTTTAGTTCCATCCTGGAGCATCAGGCCAGTGTCTTCAACAGGCAGGTTCTCATAGGAGTTATTTTGTGATTCCTGTGCCAGGGCCTCATTTGGGCTTCCCTGAGCTGCAGGGTTATCTTCTGGGCTTTCTAAAGTAGCAGAGGGCTGGGCCAATGGGGCAAGCTCTGCTCCTGCAGCCTGGGGCTCGGCCTCGCTCTCCTGCTGTGTGCTTTTAGACTGGTTTTCACTTTCCATCTTGAGAGGTGTGAGGGTGACCTTCACAGTGCGCTTTCTAGGTGCTTGGGGCTCCTTAGAGGCTGCTTCCATCTGCACTGCAGCACCTTTAGATGGCCCTTGTAAAGGTGGAGCCTTCTCACCAACCTTTTCAGCAGGACTGCTATTACATAACCTCTGGCTAATTTGTTCTGTTGCCAAACTCTGATGGCCAAATTCTGGTTTTGCATTTCCTTCGTCGCTGCCCGCCACTTGGCTCAGGTCTGTGAGAGATTTCAGAGAATGCTTCTCTTTAAAACTCTCCTTCAGCAACTTCTTCCCCTTCTGACGCCGGTCTCTAGGCCCAGAAGCAACCTGCTCACTTGTTGCAGGAGATCTGCTATTCACTGCGGCAGACTTTGAGGCCTTCGCATCCATCTCCTCCACCACAGCTGTCTCCTCTGGCTGTACAGGTTCCACGTGCTGATCTCTGTCTTTCCTCGAGCCTCTCTGCTGCAGAAGTGGAAAGGACACTGCTTCTTTGGAAGAAAATGATGTCAAACATTCTTGAAAGCTTCCTGCTTTCACATTAACTTCTGTGCCCGACGAACTGGTTGGCTGACTTTTGGAGTTTCCTCCAGAAGCTAAGCTATGAGCTGAGTAATCTGGGTCCTTTGAGGTCAGCGCTTTCATCTTCTCTGCCTTAGAAGGTACACCTTTGGCTACCAATTCTGAACTGCTGGGATGCTTTCCTTCGGCAGACTGTGGTGCATCCAGTTGGTGTGCTTTACTGCCACTTGCAGTCACTGCCTTCTGGGAGCCAGAGCTGGCAGAGCAGCCCTGAGCTGGAGCACCTGGAGCAGCTGCATTCACCTGCCCCATGAAGCGCTCCGTGGTCCTGGTGCTCAGCTCAGGCTCTGCAGAGGACCCCACGCTGGGAGCTGCAGGAATGCTGTGCCTGAAGTAAGTGCTCCCAGCTCGCGGCGGGGAAATCATGCGGAGCTTGGACTGCTGCTGTGCTAAGGAGGAGGTGCTGTGTCTCCTAGAACCAATGCTCTTCAGGCCAGAGGACAGCAGAGGATCTCCTACTGTCACGATTTCGTGGGTCACTGGGGTAGGACTTCCTAAGAAAACGAGGCAAGAAAGATGGTTGAGTGACTCACAACCTTCACAGCCAGCGCCAGTGCCCTGACATGAAACACACCACAAGAAAACCCAGCAGAACTTTCCAGCCTGACAGCATTAATGGAATGATGGCACTGAGACAGGCATCAAAAACTGGCACTGTCAGGTGGCATTTGCCAAACAGAGCTGACAACTTTGTATCTCAAAGTTCTGGGCCTCAACTCTAGAGATGAATTTTCAGCCTCAGCTGAAACAAAAGTTTAACTCATTCCTACAGACCAACAGCAGATTTCCCATTTGCTGTGGAAAACGTTGACTGAGATGATTAAGTCCCTAACTTGTACTACAGCTCTTCTGCACCACTGCTGCCGTACTGCCCAGACACTGCTTGCTTTATCTCAGGGAGACTTTTTGTTTCAGTTGGAACATTTCCTGACAGGCCACCTCTGCTGTGTGTTTTCAGAACTCTCCTCTCCTTTGAATCATCTCCCTTCCTTCTCTACAAACAGCAAGCTGAACAGCAAGTCGTGAGCAAAGCCAAGGGAGACATGACCCAACCCAAAAGTATTTCCAAAGCAAACAACCCTCCAAAACAAACCCAAAATGGAAGCCAACAGCAGCTGTAATACCTGCAGAGGGCAACGGCCTAGAGCCAGGAGACCTCTGTGTGGATGGGTAACTGGGAGTCCTGATGCGGGGACCCTTTGGAACCACTGGATAGTAGCAGGAACTGGAGGTCTGGAAGTGCAAGGGGCGATCTGGGGATGGTGGTCTCACAATTTCAGGTGTATTTCGGCTGTCTTTGTGCAGAGTCTCTGTCATACAAAAGAGAAACACCAGGGTAAGGCATCACTGAATGCTAAAAGCTGTGACCTGATAAAGGGCACACTGCTCTTGAGTCCCATTTGGAGAATCAGGTTATTTGCTAAATAAACACTAAGTCAAAGATTACTGCTTCCACTGTGAGTGAACATCTGCTCTCTGCTCCTATGAAGACTTCCAAACACTTGCAGCAATGCAGAAACCCTGAGCTTGCGGTGATAGTCCACTCCATCATGTTTAAGATTCAAACAGTTGACAGCAACAACTGTCTGAAACATCTTCCACAGCCTCACCTTCTGGGAATTGAAAATGAGAGGTCTGCCAGGTTTTGTTGGCTTGTTTCTAACTCCCCTATGGATACACAGAAAGCAACTGGCACTACAGAAGCAGCACAATACTGCTCTTCAACATGGTATTTAACCTTCAGAAGATGTGCTGATGCTGACACCTTAAATACCATCTGAAGGTCCAGATCACTAGGAAAGTCTTCCCCTCGTAGACCTACATCACTACAGGAGGTTCTGTTTGACTCCAGTTTTCAGAGCTTCCAGCTCTTTGTTTCTTTTGAATTCTGCAGATGCTGTAACATACTTTGGAAGCCTGAAGAAGTGGATCGTGAACCAAAGTGGTTTAAGTGACACCAATCCCAGCCCCTCCCTGCCATTTAGGGAGGACACAGCACAGCAAAAGCATGGGGAGAATACACCTTCAGAAAGGCCTCAGGAGAGCACCTGTGAGGGCAAGTGGGCTGTGGGCGATGGTCCTGTTGTCATCGTGCTCCACAGTGCTGTTGATGTCAGGTTCTATGACCGGTGGGCGGCACTCCATGATCTTGCAGGTGTACACACAGCGCTTCCTGGCATCTGTTGTGCTCCAGTACACCCTGGAGCACCTGGGAGAGAATTCAAACAGAGAAGAATTCACTCAACAGCCAAGTAAATCTCAGCCTTCCTGTGTTAAACGTTCAGCTTCTCCAAACTGTACAGGACAAAGGCTTCCCAACGCAGCGCACCACACACCTGGCTGCATCACAACAGTACCCAGGGCATTGCAGTGCTGGTTTGGCACCTGACACACTAAGAGACATCCCACCATGAGCTCATACTCACTGGTAGCCGATGGGAAACAGCTTATCTTCACAGTCTGAGAGGTCGTTCAGGATTCCTAAACAGTCTATTGTCATTGAACCTGAGTGAGAGAGGAATAAAGAGTTCTGGAAACCAGATTCCAGCACCAAAGCAGGAGCAAGTGTCCAGAGACTAGATCTCACCAATCATCATGTGGATGTTCTCTGGTTCCAAGCCACTGAGAAATTTTCTTCTCAAACTGATCCCTTCGAAGTCCACGAAAACTCTCCTAAGAACTTCAAATCCATTCTCAGGAACCACCTGGAACAAGAATCCACAGAACCAGTTGTTGGCTTTAAGGGAATCATCACACCGCACGGTCTGTCCAAACTCCACACCCAGCTTGGTGCTTTGGCTCTTGACCTGCCACACAGCATCAGGTGCCCTGCGCCAGTCCTATCCCAAACTTTTTAGCAGCATGAGGAACACCTTCTACATGAGCCTCTAAGAAGTGGCCATAGCGACAGGGTAACCCCACCTGAGAGCATGAAAGAGCCTCACCTCTCCTTTGATCAAGTCGCGATGTCTCTGGCAGTAAACTTTCTTGTCATCCAGAAAGACGCAGTTCTTGGCCCGCGAGCACATGAAGTGGTAGTTGCTGGTGCAGGAGGTGAGGCAGCAGCCCACTGTGGCACCTGACTTCTGGCAGAACTCGCACCTCTACAAAAGCAAAGGGAGGTAAAGTTGTGTGGCTCCCTGCAGCCAGGTTTCCCCTGCTGCTGTCAGCTGCTTTTTTGGGCACGGATGGAAGCCGAGAGTAACGCCTGACCTCCCACAGTGCCGCTGCCGAGTCACACCACCGCCACGCACACACACACACACACACACACACACACACACACACACGAGAGAGACTTGGAGGAGGAGGTGAGAGGAAGAAGGATCCCTCACACAGAACAACTTCTGCACTTGCAGACTGCTTCCTCCAGGCCTTGGATTTCCTGGCTCGTACTCCACACCCAAGTCACACATTCACAAGCTTCACTGATTAATACATCAACTGCTGCTGCACAGAGCAATCCCCACGTGGGCAGCTCACCACTGGCTCAGAGCAGTCCTGTGCCACTGCTTCTGCTCTTTCAATAAATATTTTGGAACAAATCGTGCAACACGGCAAGAAGATTTCAACAAACTAATTCCTATCTTTGCTTCCAGTCCCATTTCATCCTCCTGGAAAGGATAAGCAACAAGCAGTTCGCCACAGGAAGATGACTTAATTTTCTGGAGCTGTGTGGCAACTGAGGGAAGAGACACCACCAGCAGACTTAACGGAGCACCCTGCTGAAAGTCAGAGGCCAAGATTCTTCCTCTACCCTCAGAGGTAGAGGAAGAATCCTCTACAAGGAGCATTGTCCATTGATCAATGCTCCTTGATCAATGGACAGTGCCTGCTTTTCACTTCTGTTTCCTTTACAGGTGGATGATGTTTAACCTAGGCCAAGGCACCTTTCAGCTCTGCTCTATACAGCACAAGAACAGAAAGTAAGGAGAGAACCAAAAAGCCTCACGCAAAGAACCTCTGAGCCAGGCTCCTGTCTCAGTTCTGTGTACATCAGCATGAGGTTCAACAGAAAGTTCTTCGGTTATACCCACCAGCTGCTTTCCCCTGATCACTGCCATATGCACATTCTTCAGAGAACCATCATCATCCTCAAACACTTCTGCTGACCACAGAGCACAGTTCACGTGCGTCCATTCGTTCTGACCAATGTAGAGCAGACGTCCAGCATCCTGCAGAACAGAAGGGGACTTGCTCTTCAAGTGTTCCAGGAGACACAGCAGGGCACACGAAGCACCCAGCCTAGCTCACAGCACTGCTGCCACCTATGCCTGCCAGGCCAGGCACATGCTGGGTACTCACATTGGCGCTGTCGTCGCCGTACTTGAGGCACAGTGCACACTGCCGGTTGTCTTCTACATCCGGAGGGGGGTTCAGCTCAGGACTGTCCTCTCTGCTTCTGTCAGAGCCTTACAGTTCAGAGACAGAAGAGTTTGTTATTGATAGGATAAGGGCCAAAGGCTGCAAACTAGAACAGAGGAAGGTTTGCTTGAACTTAAGGACAAACTTCTTTGCTCGGAGGGTGCTGGAGCCTTTGAGTGGGCTGCCCAGAGATTCCAGAGCTGCCTGGACACTGGAATCCTGGGCGAGCTGCTGTGGGTGCCCCTGCTTTAAGCAAGAGTGGGTGGACTGGATGGTTCCCAGAGGTCCCTTCCAACACCCACAATGCTGGCACTCTGTGAGAGGCGCAAATTCATCTGGAGGAGATGGCAGAGGAGCCAAAGAGCAGCTCAGGCTTTTCAGCAGCCAGTTTGTAAAGCAAGAAAACAGCACAGCCCTTGTCCTGGGAAAGAGGCAGGTGCAAACCTATTTCTGGGCCCAAGCTCAGAAACATCTCACCTGTGACCACTTCTGAATGATTTCAAGTCACAGAGATCTCCACGACTCTGCAGCCATACAGAGAACCAACCCTGCCCTCTCCTTCCTACCAGGAGGCCTGGAATGAAGCGCTCTGGGTCTGGGAGCAGCAGTGCAGCTCCTTACCAGGGATCGGTGGTGTCGGGGGGTGCAGAGGAGTCGGTGAATCTGGGTCTCCAGGTCCTTTGAGGCGTGGAGCTGGAATGATTTTCTTCATCAGAGGAGGCTGCTCGGTGCGGTTGCTCTCTTCACGCTCCTGCCACTGGGCGTAGTTGTGGTCGAGTGAGGGCGGCAGCACAGCGTTCGGCAGCATACCACTGCTGAGAGGCAACACCATCAGCTCTGGCCCCCCAGCATGCCAAAGACCTGTGCCCCAGCCACCAGCACCACTGGCACTCAATGGCTCACACAGCAAATCACAATCCATGCCTGCTCCCAAGAGAGGCTATGAGCAGCCGCTTACACTGCAAGCTCTGTGAAGTGGCTGCCTGCTTTTTTTGAGGGTAACAGATGTGGGAGGAGGGCCAGGCCAAATGGGTGAGGAGTAGGAAGGTCAGGACTGACAAGCCAACAGACTACATACCCAGCTCTAAAACACCTTTCGGTTTCTTTGCTTTAGAACAAGGAAATGTACAAACCCCCCAGGAATGGGATTTCTGTTTAACTCCTTAAAAAAACAGGGGAAGAAAGAAGAAAAGCAGCACCCCCAGTCCCACAGACAGGCTCTCCTGACACTTCATGCTTGGACAGCTGGCAAACTGTGGGGTGTCACAGTCAGACACAGAACAATTACTTACTTGCTTGTTACTTTATTTGGCTCCCAGAATCTGGACTTTTTCACACTGAACCATGGAAAAACACGCTCCATTTGCTGAGGGAAAACAAGAGTGCATTAGAAATGCTATCCAGCCCAGCCAGAAGTTCAGAGATGTTCAGCCAAGACCTACTGTAAATGCACAACCAGCAAGATTCCCATTAACAGCAACAGCTCTGCAATGTATTTACTCCTGGAAATTCCCAAAAAACAACAAGCATGAGGGACCCTTTGGAGCCCAAGAGCAACAAGTCCTGATACAACAGCAAGCAGATTTCAAAGCTACTTGTGTGGCTCACCCGAATGAAGAATGACTTGACCATGCTGTTGGCTTTCTTGACTTCTGGCTGCCCTCCATCAGAATTAATGGCTGCTTGGATTATCTTCACGATGTCATCACTGAAATCCAGCTGTGGGAGAGATGCAAACCTTCACACTGGCAGCACTATCTCTGGTACAGCTACGACACCCATTAACTTTTCATGGCATCCCACGAGCACCCAGCTGACTGTGAGACTGAGCTAGAGCATTGGCTTCATAGCAGAACAAGGCTTTGGCTGTGAGGAAGAAGCTGCCCCATGCCTTGGAGCTGCTACACCCACAGCTCTTCCCTTTTTCCTTCTGCCCAGAGCTGAGTGCTGACTGGACGCTGGCTAACTCATGAGGTCTTAGTTTCCTTGTTCATGAAGGCTCAAGCAGGCTCAGTTACAAACCCCCCAGGTCATAAGCAGCTCACAGGATCTGGCATTAGAGTGCAGCACCAGAATGCTGACGTACCACAGAAGTGTAGCCTCCTAGATCCATTTTCCTTTTCACTCCTTCCAGATCCAGCGGTTGCTGCTCCTCCTGTTTGCTGACTTCTGTCAGGACAGGTGGGTCAGGACCTTCTGGGGAGCTCCTGGATGGGATGCTCTCCTCTGTCTCAGGGTTTAAATCAGGGGGTTTTGCTGCCTGTCAACATCAGCAACCAGAGAGAGGGGCATTGGTTACTAAAGTGTGACAAACCCCAGGCACATTTATTAGCCCACAGATTCTGGCTAAAATGAAAGAAAGGAGACTCGAGCTCCGGATTCCTGCTGAAAATGCAGAGACAACAAGAAGAGCTTAACCAGACTCTGCAGCACACAGCAGGGCAGAGCAACTGGAGGAGAGAATCAAACTGATTTCTCAGAAGCCTCAGTTTTCAATATGTATTTCAAGACCAAATCCTGCTCTTGTGTCACAAAGGCACTATCAGAGCTAATTCCTTCTAGTCCTCAAAAAGCTTCATCTCTTTTTTTTTTTTTCACCCCTAGCTGTCCAGGCTGCACCATGGATACCTGCTGCTTTGTTTGCACAGAAATGAACAAAGGACAGAAGCCATCGTGCAAAGCACCACAAAGACCCTTCTGAGTGAGACAGCAGGATGCAGCCACGTGCCCAGGAAGGCTCTGAGCTGCAGGCCACGGGGCTCCAGCTTACCTGGCGATACCGCAGCAAGTGGCTGGTGGTTCTGGAGTTCAAGAGGGCCGTCAAAACCTGCCTCAGTGACATCTGCAGCTCCTTCTCCAGTGCCAGGCGCCACTCAGCAGGATGCTGCTCCGTGCAGTTGATGCAGGTGTAGGCCACGCTCTCAGGCAGGTTAGAGAGGATCTCGTACATCTCATCTGGAGACAAACCAACCCATAATAGCCTGAGCTACTTTACTAACAACAGACAGAGCGACAACTCTGCTTTACACCTACACGTTACGAAAGCATCTTGTACAATTAACTGAGCAGTGCTGCTCTGGGGCCAGTCCTGTGCCCTCAGGCTGTCACTGACATCAGCGCTGCCTCGCCTGCTGCCACTCTCAGGCAGGTCGCCAGAAATGAGGGTGTTAATGTAAAAGGTCTGAGGCTGGATTGCTTTGCTCTACTCACTGTCCCATGTCTGTCAGTGATGAGGAAATGAAGATTTGCCTTACCAGAGAGGTTCTCACATTTGGAGTGCACCCAGCGGTCGCATTTCCCACACTGCATCATCTTGCTCTCATAGTCATCATCGTCATAGCATTTGTCACAAAGAGGACAAAAGTTTCCTGCAAACGAGACACAGCGTGTCTCAGAAGTTCAGATGCCACACACCCTGAAGGCCAGGAGGTTATTCACTGGTGTGCTAAGACAGCAGCTCTCAGAAAACCCCAGCACAGTTACATCAGCTCTTACACCACTGCAAAGGACGGCCACAAAAACCATCCAGGGGAACCCCACTACCTACTGCAGCACTCTGACTGTTTGGGGGCGGTGACACTAACAGAACAGAGCATGCAATTAGCTTTACAGAGACAAAGGGAAGGACAAGGATGGCACACAGGCAAGAAATTAGGTGGAATAAGGAAGATTTCCTATCCTGAGACTCCTCCCCGGAGTGCCTCTCCTAGACTCCAAGGCATCATGCATAGCAACAAACACGAGAAGGAACCACTTCACAATGGGAATTTTGTTGCTTCTAAAGTCAGGAATCATTTAAAATGTCCTTTTCTCAACTGCTTCTGGAAACCTTGGGCTAAGAGGTGCACAGTAACTACTTATACAGTAAAGTGTTTAAGTAGTAAGCCCCAAACTCCACAGCACACCAGTGCTGACTTTTGTTAGCCAGCACAAAGCCCAAGAACCTGCTTGCCCTGCAGACACCAGCACAGGCGCTCTAACCCCAGCACCAGCTCTATACTTCCTGCACCATGCCTGGCCCACCCTGCTGACGCCACACCAGCTCTGCTGAACTCAAACCCAGCACCTGAAGAGGCTCCTGCTGCCAGGGATCACAGCTTCAGGTACCTTTAGCGAAGAGTTTGGCACAGTCGTGACAGAGCGAGAAGTCGTGCGACCACTGCGCGTCCCAGCCTTTGCCTGGGGTGGTGGATCCACAGCTCTTGCAGCGCACACATTTGGTACAGATCTGGAGAAGGAAGGTGTCAGGCAGGAGTTACTTGCTTTTATCTGGTGGCTCTGTGCTTTAGTCATAGAATCTATAGAATGGTTTAGGTTGGAAGAGACCTCAAAGAGCATCCTGTTCCAACCCGTCCTGTGCCATCGGCAGGGACACCTCCCACTAGATCAGGATGCTCAAGATCTCATCCAGCCTGGCCTTGAACACCTCCAGCGGGGGAGCAGCTACAACCTCCCTGGGCAACTTGTTCCAGTGTCTTGTCACCCTCACTGTGAAGAACATCCTCCTAACATTGTGTTTAAATCTCCCCTCTGCCAGTTTGAACCCATTCCCCCTCGTCCTGTCATTACAAGACCTTGTCAATAGTCCCTCCCCAGCCTTCCTGTAGGCTCCCTTCAGATACTGGAAGGTTGCTATAAGGTCTCCTCGAAGCCTTCTCTTCTCCAGGCTGAAAAGTCCCAACTCCCTCAGCCTGTCCTCATAGCAGAGGTGCTCCAGCCCTCTGATCATTTTTGTGGCCCTCCTCTGGACTCTCTCCAGCAGTTCCATGTCCTTCTTGTACTGGGGGCTCCAGAACCTCATGACACACTTCACAGCCTTCGTTACTTAGCAAGTGCAGAATAAGGAGCTTCAGATGCCAGAAACTTCACTAACATACCCCCAGTTTCACTCCCTTTATGGTAAGAAGGTGATGATACAATGAGAAGAAAGTAAGTCTTAGTATAGTTCTGCACTGGAGAAAATATCACCCTTCCCTTCACAGAAAGCAACTACCTAGGCAGTTGTGGCATTTCTGCTGACCTTAAATGTGAGGCTTTACCACAGATATTTTCCAGCTCAGGAAAAGAGAAAGAAACAGCCACAAACTCTTAGTACCAAATACATCACAGGCACTTGAAAGGCACAGGAGAGCTTGTGCTGACCCAAACTGTCTCAGTACCAACATCAACTGTCCACGTTCTGACCAAGGCAAGTGCTTCCGTTCTGAAGAGCTGCTCTGCTGCTCTGGGACTGTGATCAAAATTGCCACAACTGTAAAAGCTGTAATCCCTCTACAAAGGCTGTTCAGAGCCTCATCAATACCCTAACTCATTACCCATGTCCACATGTGCCTTCCAATGCAACAGGGGCCCTGCCCCAGCAACTGCAAGTCATCTGCAGAGCTCTGACCCACAGTGTTACATCAGTCAACAACCCCAGAAAAAGAAATCAAAGTGCCTCACCCAAACTTTCTTTTTCTTGGTGGGTTTTGTTGGGTAGTTTGGGCCCAGGCACTCAGGGTGATAGCTGTTTCGGCACTTGTTACACTCCAGCAGCTGCTACAGGGGCAAGAGGAAAACGAGTTGGAGCAGAGACCCAGGGAGAGCACACAAAGCCCTGGGCGTGTTCACTCCAGGTGGGATTCCCCCGTGGGGGTGAAGAAGATGGAAGGAAGTGACTCAAGAGTCATCCTCCCCCAGCCCCTGGGCTTCCCTGCTTCTGGTGTGTGTTTGCCAGCTGGGCTCTGGAGCAGGAAGAGCTCTAGGAGCGGCACCAGGTGCCTGCCAGGTCCCCAGGGGTTGTGGTACCTTGGTGGCCTGGTGCTGTCTCCCACAGACGTGGCAGAACTTGCAGCGACGGCAGCACCAGTTCTCCAGCTGCTCCTCCAGCGGCCGCTCGCTTTCCTCCAGGCAGAATTTGTGGAAAGGCTCACAACAGACCTGGCAATACACAAACTGCAAGGGGGAGAGGGAGGTTTAGCAAGTCAGAAGCCGCTCTGAAGCCCCACACAAGCCCCCTCACGCTCCAAACTGCTCTGATTTCTGCTCTACAGTTGACAGAACACAGACTTCCGCTGACATGTTTTAGGAGGGAGGCTGCAGGCGTACTTCAGACAACCCAAACTCATCCTCCTCTACCCACTGAGCATCTATCAGCAAAGTGCACTCTGGGACCTGCTGTCTACATGTTCTGAGTGTGGCAGAGACCGATAGGGCCTCCCTCTCTGTACCACAAGCCAGCTGCACCAAAAGAGTGCAGAAGAGAGGGACATGTGGAGCCAAGAGAGACATCTCTCCCTTCACTTGGTTTAGGTGGCCCACTTGAAAGTTCTTCTAATTTTAAGGTGTCCCCTGCAAGGCTGTTCACACGAGAAAAAAAAAATGTCTTTAAAGCAAGAACACCACAGGTTCACAGGGGACACAGCAATCATTTCTACCTTTTGGCAACCTGATTGAGAAGGGGATGGATCTTCCTCATTAGACTTTCACAGTCCTTGACAGAACCCATGCCCACAGGCAGAATTCAACCCCATTTTCCCCAAGAATCGTTCACTCATCATAACAAAGCCTTTTCTAGTCTTCCCAGCAGAGCTGATCTGCAGATGCTGAGAAGGCACCTATCTGCATCTGGAAACACATCTAACACATCTTCATCCATCTCCTTATGCAGCACCAGAACCTTCCCAGTCATGTTTCAGCGATGGTTTGCAGCTCTCAGCAGACAGAGACACTCCTGGGAAAGCCAAGACTGCCTAAAGCCCTCCCATGCCCTCAGGGAGCCTTTCTTATTCCAAGGCAAAGGAATGCAAAGCCCTTGGCCCTCCACCGGAGGTGGGATGGCAAAGCTGGAGCTGCGGGAGCCCTCAGATACACTGCTTTTATGTCTAACCCAGGTCACCTCCAAAGCAAGTGCCGCAGAAGTTTCCAGACCGAGTTTAAACACTTTGCCCTTTGGCACCTTGGGAGAAAGCTTAGCCGGGACAGCTTCACAGGCAGCACTTAACAGTGCTGCAGGCTAGAAGTTACATTTTGTATCGCTCTGGCTTTATTAACAAGGCTGTGCTGTAACTAAGTCATCGAGGGCAGAACACAATGCTTTACCTCCACGTGTCCACTGCTGGCACAGAGAAAACAGACCACCCTGGGAGTAATAGGTACCGAGGTGACGATGCCTAACCCACCCATCTCCCAAACATTCTCCACTTCACAGTCCTCCTGCAAGGACAAAAGGACACGTCACCAAAGCAGAACAAGGCAATACGACATCAGTACAGAGTGCTCTCACATTGATCTTTCTGCTTTACATGGGCAGTGCCTGCCACTAGCCTTCAGCCAGGCCTCCTCAGCCTCTGCCGTGCTCTACTTTAGGTCAGAACAGTCGCGTCTCAGGCGCTGCTCCTGCCAAGGGGCTCTGCCACACGCCAGCCTTCCTCCTAGGAAAGCAGGCGGGAGAGGGCAGAGCTGGGCACCACTGCACAGCCACTGCTGGAAGGGACACTTCAGGAGGGTTGCACTTTATTGTCTTTGGATCAAACACTGCTGAGATCTCACTATGATCTCCGGGATGAACACTTATAGATGGACTGGAAAATTATTAGGAAAATATTGATTTTTATTATTTCAACACTGTTGTTCAGAAAAGTACATGAGTTAGCAGTTTAAAACCCCAGATATGCCCCAAAGGTTGTCAATTACAAGTTACTAACATTTTCCCCAAAATCTTGTTGGCTCAAGTTGTGGTAAGGATTTAGAGTTCCATCTTAATGGAATAATTCTTCATAAACCTGAAATTCTTGCTCATCCTCACACATTGACAGTTAAGGTTTTAAAGCTTTAAGTGTCTCTTCATCCAGAACTCTAATTATGAGGGAACAAAAAAAAAAAAATAGGCAAACAAGCTTCTAAAAAAAAACAAAACCAACCGAGTGACTTGTCACGAAGGCTCCTACGTGCAGCTCTCTCTGAACGGTACCCGACACACTGAGAGGTCGCTGCCAGCACTCTCGAGGGACTCTAGTTCCAGTGCTTAGAGCCAGGAAACATTCAAAGACTTAAAACATTGGGTCCTCTACCTTGAAATCCACTCGGATTCTGTGGACTCCATCTGTAGGTGGCTTTTGCTTGGAACTGCTTCCGTTAGTCAGAGTGCTGAGCAGATTCAGCGTGCTGCTCTCTGGCTTGCTTATGGGAGGGGGCTTTTCCTGAGCAAGGAAAGGAGCCTGTATTAATCCCAACCCCCTGAGGCAGAACTTCACCAGTAAGGACAGTAAACGTTGTAGATAATTCACAGACAGACCCCCCAGGCCACCACAGCATTAACCAGTGGGCAGCAGTTGGGTACTGTTGTATTCTGCAAACCATTTGACAAAGAGCGTTCCGCAGGCAGTTACATCTCCAACGCATCTGCTGCGCTCCCCTCTCACACCGCGTTGTCGGCTCCCATCGGAGCCCTGCAGCGAGGCAGCTCCTGCTGTAATTAGTCCCTAGGCAGTCCTCTCAGATTTAAAGAAGACAATTCTTTCTAGCTTTTTTTTGGTGGTTGTTCTGGAGTTGCTCCCGAGAGAAAGGCAGTTCCATTTCTTGTGGAAAATCCAGCCCCCACCCCACAAGGTCCAAGTCTTAAGAGAACAAGTTAAAGGTCTGAGCTGAACCTGAGGCGTACGCCAGGTGCCTTGGCATCCACATCCTGCCACAAGGGAAAACCCAACACCTCTAAGGACAAAAAGCCCCCAACCTGCGAGAGGGTTAAGTAACTCAGTTCTGCTTTCTAGACAGACACAAGCTCAGAGTTCTTGACATTTACTGACTGTACAAAAAGCAGTATTCACCTTTTCTTTTGGTTTCTGTTTCACAGGGAAAGTTGGACGGGGAGCAATTTTTTTCTGTTTGCTTTGTTCTGTGCCTAGGAAGGGGGGAAAAATTATGAGTATTTCAAGTAACTAACAGCCACCTGTAGAGGAGAAAAGGGGAAAAAAAAAATCAGCTGGGTAACATGTGATGACTTTAGACTAGAATTTCTCCACCCTCCTCTGTGACTGCATCTCACCAGCTGTGGCTCGAGCAGCCTCCTGGAGGCATAACCTGGAGTGTGCTCTGCTCAAAGCCTGAGGTGCTCTGGGTGCAGAGGCATTGAACCAGCGAGCTGCTGTGCTGGCCACAGCTGGTGCTGCTCTGCCTGCAGCCACTGCTGGGGCTTTGGCAAGATTACAGCTTCCATGTCTCACACTGGGGCACGAGCAGCCAACGGCCTCCAGATACACCGCAGGGCTGTCAAGCCTACTGGATAGGCAATCACAGCAAGGATTCTGACCACTGTCTCTCTCCCCACCCCTGGCACGCTGCAGTTCAGTAGAAAGGAGCCAGCTCTAAGCAAAACTTCCAAACAACTCTGCTGCAACTTCAGCAGCTCCTGAAGCCTTTATCAGTTTCAAATCCGACAGCTTTTAGCAGCACCGACACTGTTATTTACCGCGACTCACACGGACTGAGCAGAAACCATCCCATTTACCTATTTCTGGCTGGGGAGGCTGCTTTTTCTTAGGCTCAGAAGTGGCCAATTTAGGTGCTTCTTTTTTCAACGGCCCTGAGCTGGGTGGCTGCAGAGGAGGGGACTGCATGGGCTGGGTTGCCTGCTTGCCAGTCTTCCTGGTGCCAGGCGTAGAGGCCTGCTTGGGCTCCAGCGCTGGGACGGAGAAAGCCCCATCCTCGTGCTTCTCCTCAGCAGGCTTGCGGGCAGGCTCGCTGCTCTTCTTCACAGCACTGTCTTCTCTGGCCACCACAGCCTGGGGAGCTTGCTTCTGCCCCGAGTCCAGCTGGTTCTTCCCAGAATGGCTTTCTTTCTTCTCATTTGTCTTCGACTTCTTCTCTTTCTTCTTTGCAGCTAGGGAGAAGTGTCAATAAAGCAACACAGACAAAATGGTGACTTTGAGTGATTTCTGCTTCTCTAAAAGCAAGGAAGCAGAGACTTTGATGTCACAACTTGGTAATTCTGTCATACAAAAGAAAAAAAAAAAAAGCACTACTTGAAAAAAATACAGCCTTCGGTCAGTGAAATTAATGCCCTCGGCTTCAGCAGCAATCTGTGTTCTAATGCCTGGGCCCTCTGCTCTGAACTGCCAGACCTTCCTGCAGCACAGCAGTCAGAGCTTAGCTGTGCAAAGGAAGCAGCCCCTGAGCACTGCCACACCAACATGGAGCCCTCCCAAAGGGATGGAACATGGCACATGGGACATTTGGGTCTTGGGTCAGAGACTCATCCAGCCCCGTGACACCTGGAAGCAGGGAAAAGCTTCACCTGAAGGGCAGAAGGAAGCTGAGCAGTGAGCAGCAGCTCCCCTCAAGAGAAGAAAAGCCTCTCTCATGCTGTTCTTGAGCTGAGCTTCTCACCTACCTTTCGCTTGCTTCTGGAGATAGGCTTTGGAAGGCATCCACTGCAGGTTCTGGCACTTCCTCATCCTAAGAGAAAGAACAGGGTGAGCAATCAGAACAATGCAGGCATCAAGAGGGCAGCCTGTGAACGTTCGACATGAGAAGCAGAAGAAACCATTAACAACACACCCACTACTGTTTCCCAAGCAATCTTTTTTTTTCTCCTTTTCTTCCTTAGAGATGTGCCAAAGAGACTTCTCAACCCTCTCAACACAATTTGGAGGTTAATATAATTGCCTAAGTAACACCACTGCTCCACCACCAAATCCCCCACCAGTTTCCTGTCTTAGACTTCAGAAGCATTGGGGTGCTTCCAAGAGTCCTCTCTGCATAATCCCAACTAAGGCTGTTTCAGACAAAACTAGTTATGGCTGGAGTAGGATGGGACTGGGTGATCCTTGCAGCTTGATTTGTACCACAACAGTCTCTGATGGTGCTGCCTTTTCAGACAGATTATCTAGTCTGGAAAAATAGATTTAATGCAGCAGTTTCAAAAACCAAACAGGCTCAGGCTCAGTGATATGTACAAAACTGATAGGAAAAAGGAAGGGAAAGCAGTCTGTCTTCACAAGACAGTTTTGTTATACCAGGTGCGTATACCCCAGATAAACATCATCTTGCCAACACAAACTTTTCAGAACTGCAATTCTGTGTACACATTGCCTTCCTTGCAGGAATCATAGAAATCACTCAGGGTTGGAAGGGACCACAAGGATCATCTAGTTCCAACCCCCCCTGCCATGCCCAGGGGCACACTACCCTAGATCAGGTTGGCCTTAAACACCTCCAGGGATGTGGCCCCAACCACCTCCCTGGGCAACCCATTCCAGGCTCTCACCACTCATGCTGAACAACTTCCTTCTCATGTCCAGTCTGAATCTCCCCACCTCCAGCTTTGCTCCATTCCCCCTAGTCCTACCTGATATCCTAAAAAGTCCCTCCCCAGCTTTTTTGTAGGAGCCTGTGCTGCCTAATGAGAGCCTTTGACCTCACACCAAATGCTGCTCAATGCCAGGCCACTTATGTCAAACTGGGGAGAGTAAGCCAGAAGTGAACTTTAGAGAAAGATCTTGTAACAAGCACACCTTGAACCAGGACCTTGACTTTCGAACCGTTTTCAAACCCCTGCTGCGACCCAGCCTCAGCCCTCACTCAAAGCTCACGCTGCAGGGGGACCGTGGCAGGTTGTGGGTGCTCGCTAAGCTTGGGGCAGGGACCCACCACATGGTTCCTCAGGCACCACTTACTTGCAGCACTGCTTCTTGATGTTGCGCCCTCCGAACTTGGGCTTGTCCAGACAGTTGGTGCAGACGCCGCAGTCCTCTGGAACCTGGCAGCCTGAGCACTGCCCACAGCGCCTTGAGCGCCGTCCCTTCTTCACTGGTGGCTCCTGCTGTGCCTTGTTTCTGGTCACTGGCTTAATTGGCTTGATAGGTGGAGCAAGAGGTTCAGCCTCTTCTGAGCCAGCTATCGATGACTTATCTAGCAAGAAAAAAAAGAGAAGGGAAAAAAAAAGCTTAATGTAAATTCACTGGTGTCAAAGAATGTTCCAGGAGCACCTCGTTTGCTTTTTTTTTTTTTTTTTTTTTATTAAGCCGGGTTGGAAGAGATCTCCAAGCTCATCCAGTCCAACCTATCACCCAGCCCTATCCAGTGGCACTAAGTGCTCCATGCAGTCTTTTCCTGAACACCTCCAGTGATGGCAACTCCACCACCTCTCTGGGCAGCCCATCCCAATGCCAGTCACTCTCTCTGTGAAGAAGTTCCTCCTAACATCCAGCCTATGCCTCCTCCAGCACAACTTGAGACTGTGTGCCCTTATTCTGTTGCTGGTTGCCTGATAGAAGAGACCAAACCCCACCTGGCTACAACCTCCCTTCAGGTAGTTGTAGACAGCAATAGCTGTCTGCCCTGAGCCTCCTCTTCTCCAGGTTAAACAACTCCAGCTCCCTCAGCCTCTCCTCATAGGGCTTGTCCTCCAGGCCCCTCACAAGCTTCGTTGCCCTTCTCTGGACACATTCCAGTACCTTAATATCTCTCTTGAATTGAGGGGCCCAGAACTGGACACAGTACTCAAGATGTGGACTGACCAGTGCCCAGTACGGGGGAGGGATAACCTCCCTTGTCCTGCTGGCTACACTACTGGAATGGAATGTACTGGATGAAGCCTCAGTTGATCTGTAGAGCCACACAAGGGATGTGTCAGTGTGCACTGTGTGTGAGGAGACCTTATAGCAACCTTCCAGTATCTGAAGGGGGCCTACAGGAAGCCTGGGGAGGGACTGTTCACAAGGTCTTGTAATGACAGGACGAGGGCGAATGGGTTCAAACTGGCAGAGGGGAGATTTAAACACAATGTTAGGAGAAAGTTCTTCACAGTGAGGGTGAGGAGACACTGGAACAGGTTGCCCAGGGAGGTTGTGGCTACTCCCTCCCTGGAGGTGTTCAAGGCCAGGCTGGATGAGGTCTTGAGCGTCCTGATCTAGTGGGAGGTGTCCCTGCCTGTGGCACAGGGGGGATGGAACAGTATGATCTTTGAGGTCTCTTCCAACCTAAACCATTCTGTGACTAAAGCACAGAGCCACCAGATAAAAGCAAGTAACTCCTGCCTGACACCTTCCTTCTCCAGATCTGTACCAAATGTGTGCGCTGCAAGAGCTGTGGATCCACCACCCCAGGCAAAGGCTGGGACGCGCAGTGGTCGCATGACTTCTCTCTGATGATCTTTGAGGTCTCTTCCAACCTAAACCATTCTATGATTCTGTGTGCACAGAGCCCCACAGCTAGTGCAGGCCACGAGTTCAGAACAAACACTACAGCTACAAGGGGCGAATCCTGCACCGTAAGGAGAGCCCCAGAACTCTCTAACTTGCTTTCCCTCACTAAAGGCTCGAAGCTGCCCACCAAAGCCCCCTCTGCCCGCATCGAAGAGACGAAAGCTCAGCATCTCAGCTCACCATCATTGCCCATGGAAGACAGGATCTTCTCCCGCTCCTCCCACGGTAAGGCACTCAGGGTGGGCATGTCGTCAGGAAACACCGCGCGCTTGCGGCCCAGCGCAACTGCTGCTCTCCTGCAAACGTGTTTGATCCTTGGCCCACGCACCGACGTCTCCGACGAATCGCTCTCCTGCCCCTGTGGTTCAGAAAGGGAGAACAGAAAGGACTCCTGAGAGAGGGCACCAAAGCCAGGCTGGGAAATGTCTCTTAGGGAAGCTTCTAAACAAGCTAAACCCCCCCCCCATACTGCACTTTGTTAGAATGGAGAGGGAAAATGAGGCCTCTCAGCCTTCTGAGGCTATTCCAAGAGGGGATAAACTCTACAGAAGAGGAGGTTTCACTCACTTGGAATCACAAGGGGAGTTTCTATCTGCTACTGGAAATGGCCCCAGCTCATGAATCTGTCTTATCAAGGCACTGGTATCACAAGCATTACTTGACTGCAGCTGGACTAACACCCAGTGCCAACTGACCCAGCAGAAGCCAGGAGTAAATCAGGCTGGCTGACAGCTTTGCAGTGACTTATTAGGGTGAGAGGTTTGGTTTACTGAGGTGCTCAAGGAACTGCAGCATTTTAGTGCAATTTTCCATGTTTTCAACACAGAATTCTGAAACATTTCCTACTACCAGGACTCCTCAAACAGGTACTTGTGAGGGCCTGGGCTGCTTCTGTAGTAGGATGGACACACAGCTGTCCAGAGACAGCAGACAGACACACGGCAGCATGCAGGTCTCAATTCCAGAGACAGCAGCCAGGGAGTGCTCTCTTTAAAACACAAGGCACTGATCTTTGACACCGGTGCCTTAGGGAAAGGGAAAGTTTACACAGCAAGCAGCTTGCTGGAGCTGTGCTTTCAGGAGTGCCACTGCTCTGGTTGATTGTTCAGCTTAGATTCATTCAAAGAAGCTACTAAGCAGCACCGTGGTGCTGCTCCCTGACAATGCAACTCTCCATCAGCTCCTGCCCAGGGTGCTGTGGCTGGGGACTGTTTGCCACCGTTTGCCATCTGCTGCGCCAGCAGCTGCTCGCCTCAGCGTGTTAATTCTTCACAGTTGGGGCATGAAGGCGGCTGGTGGCTTTCAGCAGAATTTCAAAGCAAAAAATACAGCGTGGAGAAAGGAGTACCTGTGCTTTGGGCTGATCTGCCTGCTTGAGGGACTTGCTCTTCTCGATCTTGTACAGCTGGGCTTTCGCCTTCTTCAGGAGGCTGGCCACCCTCTTGTCAGTCATTGGCAGTTTGTCTGCTTGGGCCAGCATGGAGCTGATGGAGGAAGCGGAATGTTTAACGGTGCTTGATGAAGGAGCAGCAAGACGCAGGCCTTTCTCCTTCTCCAAAGCTGGTGTAGTGGGGCTCAGGTCCAGATCCGATTTGTCCAGCCCCCCTCGACCTTTCTTGGATGTTTTGGTTTTGATGGCTGCCGCCTCCACCAGAGCAGCAGTGGAGACATCTGCTGCGGGTTCTGCTGCAGTGGACTTCTTGCGCCCGGTGGGTTTTTTGGCAGAGGATGAGGCTGCAACATCTTCGCTGGCAACTTTTTCTTTGGGTATTTTACCTGCAGGAAACAACGCAGAGCTATTCTGAACTTCTGACCCTTTCTTCCTTTTCTCTTTCCTCGACTCCCGCTTGTTCTCCTTTTCTCTTTCCCTGTCTTTCTCTCTGCTCTTGTCCTTCTCCAGGCTTTTGTCAGCATCTTTATCTTTGGAGACCTCCTCTGCTGCCCTGTCCTTGTTTCGGCCTCTCTCTGTCTGGGGGCTTGATGTGAACCAGGGGAAGAGAGGGGCAGGGCTGCCAGATGAGAATGGCTCTGCCGGCGCGCTCGTCTGCTTCCTCGGCCGCTGGCTTCTCTCCGCAGAGTCCCCGGACTGCGTTAGGGAATGGGAAGGAAAAGTAAAAGTTGAATTTAAGGCACTAGTGGCAAGAGAACTAACAGAAATGCTCGTTAATGAGGAGGAGACAGAGGACTGTGGGGTGAGAGTTGTCAGGTCAGAGGTACTGAGCCTCCCGCTTCTTGTCCTCATGGAGTGCGAAGGAGACCTGGGCTCCGATCGGATGGGGCTGAACACTTTCCTCTTCCGTCGCCGAGAGGAGGCACCCGCAGCAGAGGTCCCCGAGGTGGTGCGACCGACCGATGAGGGTAGGGTCACGGACTCGTAGATCCTGGAGTGGGCCTCACTGGGCGTGAAGCGGGGCGCTCGCAGCAGGGGACTCCTTTTGTGCATATCAAACCTGGTGCCAGAGTGCAGGGAAAAGAGGCGCGCCGGGGCTGTGGTGCTGGGCGTGGAGAAGCCGGAGGCAAAGCCCACGTCCTCCGGCGTCAGCGGCGGGGGCCGGAAGTTGTCGAAGATCGGTTTGCGAATGAGACCCTCTTTGGCATACTTGGCTGAGGAGAAGTACTGCGGCTCCGCGCGGGAATGCTTCAGCGAGGTCCACCGGAACGTCGGCTCTCGCAGGATGGACTTGCGCTTCTCCTGCATGGGCGCAGTGGAAGCGGGGAGAAAGGGCGAGGCCAGCGGGATCGTGGGGGGCATCAGCCACGGGGTGTGGTCTGAGATGCTGGAAGCAGGCTGCAGCGGTGGCGGGGGAGTGAGCAAAGGCGGAGGAGGAGAGGAGGAGGAGGGCTGCTGCGGCACACTGGGTAAAGCCGACAGCTTTTTTGCAGTCCTCTGGCCAAAGCTCCTTTCTGTTATTGAAAACCTTCTGTTCCTCCTGTCGCCGTTATCATTCTCAGGGGACTGGGGAACGGGCAGCGGCGCGTGAACCTCAGGGGTATTGCTGCGCTCCTCAGAAAGCGTTTGCATCTCCTCGGAAGCCTGGGAGTCTGTAGAAGTGTCCACGCTGGGGCTGCTAGACCGTGAGGAGTCTGAAGACATCTGGGACGAATGCTGAGAAGCGGCACTGGACTTCTCACTGGAGCCACAGGACGTGGCGCTGAACCTGCTGTTGGGGGTGGACTCCAGCCGGGATATTTTGATGGGAGGGTCATAGTCCTCGTCCTCAATGAACCGCTTGGGTGTTTTGATAATTCGCGAGGAGATGGCGCTCACCACCGGCATGATGAACTGACGGATGTTCTTCAGCTGGGTTCTCCCCTTCCTGCCCTGCAGTTTGGCTGCTTCTTTCTCAATCTTTTTCTGCGCCCCTTTCTTGGCCCTCTGCAAGAGCTGCTTCGCGATTGTGGCATCCGTCCTTTTGCTGGAAGGGATGATCCTGACGGGCTTGATCCTGCGTGGGCTCTGCCTGACAGCAGCCTTCTCCTCTTTGGTGAGAGGGGGTGTGCCATCCTTCTCCTTGCGAATCCTTTGGGGCTTCTCCAGCTGCGAGTTTACGACCACGGGTGAGGATGTCTTTAGGCGTTCAGAGGACGGTGGCCTGCCTCTCCTGCGCACAATCTGAACACCCTTCCTCCCCAGCTGCAGTTTCGCCCCAGACTTAAATTTGGATTTCAGTGGGGAGAGCTTACTAGTTCTTAATTTCTTGATTTTAGTTGCTTGCTGAAATGTAGTGGATGGTGACCTTTTGATTTTTTTCAGACTCTCTTTCTCTTCGTTACTGCCCTTCTGGATGTCTGATGCATCCTTCGCCGGTGACAGTTTGAACTTGACGCTCGTAAGTGTCGGAGGTCTCCCTCGCCTTTTTTCGCCGCTCTTTGACTCCTTCTTCTTCACTTTTTCCATGGATGTGGTTTCAGACTTGCTTGAAGGGGAGCACACTGATGAAGAGTCTGACAGTACAGCCGAACTTCGGTCAGAGCTGCTCCGAGGCCTCCCGCGAGGTTTCCGTGGACTAGATTTAACTGGAGATGGAAAGAGAGAAACGCAAAACACACATTAAACTTCTCCGAGTCTTGGATCAGCATTACCCAGGTCACGCTACCCACGCAAGCTGCCAAGACATTTCAGTTAATCAACAACTAAAGGCCCAGTTTTATCATTCCAGGTAGAGAGCACCTTTCCAGCAAAACTCTTCTCCCTCACACAATAGGAAGCAGAATGTGTTTTTCAAACACAGCCTTGCCTTGGCACAACTACTGTGCAACAGCACAAAACCACCATCCACCTAGCCTGGAGAGGGAACAATAAATCTCAAAGGCACGTGCCACCTCTCCCAACACTTTTAAGGATTATTTATTTCTTTAAGCAGATCAAAACTAATTGAAAGGGAAATGAAAAAAATGGGAAAAATAAAAGAAATCCTGCTTTAATACCACTCAACTGCACCCTCAGGGACAGGTCTGAAGATAAGACACAAGGTCAGGCCGACACAAGGTAGTTTACTAAAACATCTGGATTTAGCTCTGAAATGCAGCAAGCACTTGGCACTTGCTGGAGTCACCAACAGATATGCAAGGCCTCAGTGACTCACCTCTCTCACTTCAAGACACCAGAGTCAGGTCCTCACCCAGTTCTCACAAGGAGCCCCATTCTCTGCTTGGCACCCTGTCGGCTGGTGTCCTGCAGCAAGCTGCTGGCGAGGCCAAACCGAGCACCATGTGCCACAAGTTGGGCACTGCTGCAGTGACAGTGTTTACTGATCAGAGTTTAAAACTTACAGCTGAGCTCCTTCACAGGCAGTCCACTGGGATTTGGTCCTACATCCCCAAAGCCAAAAATTAAAAGCTTTGTTGCAGTTCACCCTCAAATGTTCTACAGCTGTTCCGCTTCCAAAAAATTGCAGCTCCCAGTTACAGACCACAATGAGTCTACTGAAAGTTACTGAAACATTCAAAGCAGGCTGAGATCCCTCTATTGTTAAGTAAGTGCCCTTCCAACACACCAACGGGAGGTTTCAACCCCCAGTCTCACCAGGACAACTCTTACTCAAAGTTCCCCTGCTCCGTAACACAACAGACCTGATGAGTTCAAGCCTACCTGAGTCAAATTCAAGGACTGGGGTGGTTTTTGTGGTGGACCAGATGTGATAGAAGACACACAGCAGATGACACACAGCAAAACCATCACAGAGGACATCACAAAGTCAACATTCAGTCTGCAATTTGAACCTACCTGTGGGGGACCTGGTGGGACTTTGTACTTTGACTTCTTCATCTGAACCGAAACCTAGAAACTGCTCATCCTGCAACAAGAAAGAGGATCAAAAGGTGAGGCTGTGGACATAAACATTCAAAACCAGCTTCACCACAATCAAAGCATGAAAGAACTGTAGCAGGTTCTCCTTCCCCACGCAACTCAGTGGTATTTGTTCGCCTAGGAAGCACTCATGTAGGTACGCACAGAGCTGTCCTTTACAGACTCATGGGGAAACAAAGAACCAGTGTGCCTGGGAACAAACCTTCAGCACACTGCATCTGCTGCTCATCAAACCAGAGCTCTCAGCCTCTTATTCAAACTGCCCCACAGACACACTCCAGCAAAAGAAGCGTTTCCCAGTTCAAATGCAAACTAACTCCTCCAAATGCCTCTCTGGAAGACCAGAAGCGCCTGAGGTCTGAAACTCTGCCCAAGGATCCTGGAGCACCAGCAAGACTTTGAGGCTCATTCCAGCCCCTCTCCAACAGCTTCCCTGAGAAAGGGTGAGGAACAGTCTCAGCTACTTGAACTACAGTTCAAAGCAATTAAACCCCACGCACTGAGACCCACGCCTGCATCCACAGGGAGGTGGTGATGGGATAAGCAGCAGCAAAGCTTAAAGCAAACTTTATTTCTCCAGATTCCCTGCTTGTTTCTGCTTGCTGAGCACAATCTGAGCAGAAGGACACTCCACTTCTCCACACAGATAATGCTGAAGCGAGTCGCACACCAGAATTAGGCTGCAGCTCATCACTGCTGTAAGCAATTATCAGAGTGTGTGCTGGAGAAAGGGACAGTCACAGAATCACAGAAACCTGCAGGTTGGCAAAGCCCCTCAGGATCACCAACTCCAACCTAGAACCCTACTCTACAAGATTCACCTTAAACCATATCCCTAAGCACCACAGCCAAATGATCCTGAAACATACCCAAGGTCGGTGACTCAACTGCCTCCCTGAGCAGCTCACTCCAGTGCCTGACCACTCTCTCCATGAAAAACTTTTTCCTAATGTCCAATCTAAACCTCTCCAGACTCAGCCATTCCCCCTTGTTCTGTCTCCAATTGCCTGTGAGAAGAGACCAGCAGCAGCCTCTCCACAATGTCCCTTCAGCTAGCTGTACACAGCAATGATGTCTACCCTCAGACTCCTCTTCCTCAAACTAACCATCCTCAGCTCCCTCAGTCGCTCATCAGATTTATTCTCTAGGCCCTTCTCCAGCTTCCTTGCCCTCCTTTGGACCTGCTCCAACACCTCCACATCTCTCTTGTATTGCAGTGCCCAAAATACTCAAGGTGTGGCCAAAAGAAATAGGTGTCCCATGTTTGGGGAAATTGCAGTGGTCAGCACACCTGGAGCGCAAAGGATGAGCCTTGCCCTGGGAAAACCACCTGCCTGGTCATGGTATCTCCCCTGCCAGTCCTGCCTTTCACCTCTCTCTCTCCACAGCTGCAGCAGTGATGCCAAGAAAACTCAAAAAGGCAACAACAAAGCAGTAAAACAGTGCCCAAATGTGTTGCTTCCTACACAAGAAGCCCCAAGGCATTTGCTGGAAGGGAAGTTCCCTGCTTCTCAGCGGTAATCCCACGGCTGGCTCCCGGAGCTGCGAGTTGGTGGCAATCACCATTCCCTGTGCACACAGGCTGGCCATAGGGTATGTGCCCACACCAAGGTGTGTGCCCACAGAGAGGCTCCTGGGCACCACTGAGCCCAAGGCCACTCACAATGACACATTCTGGCTGCGATGGTCTAAGCACCAAGAATGCAGGCTGGAGAAAACTGCACCTACCAACAGATGGGTTTAGAAACAAAAAGGGAACAGCTGCTTGCCCCACACCATTTCTTCGGTAGCCCACCAAAACCAGACCTGCAGCATTTTTAGACACCCCACCATGTGCCTGTGGCCTGTGCTTAGTACTGAGAAAAGCCAAACAGTGCTGACTTGTGTGTGCATGAGCAGATCTTCCCCAGGGAGACAGAACTTGCCACTGCAGGCAGAAGACTCTTAAGGCACTGCCTGGTGAAGGAAACAGCAGCTATTTCATCCCATGGAACAACTCATTTCAGAGTCTCTCAGCTCTAATCAAACAGCTCCCTGGCACTACCTCCAGAACCACCACACTACCACCTGAGAAGCACAGCCTACAAACACAGCATTTTCAGGGGACAGTGAGAGGCTTAAAGATTCCTTTATAAGATGGAATTAGAGACCCTTCCCCTAAGAATTTGAACTTAGTTTTGATTGATCTCTGTTACCTTGCTTCTCCCATGGGATGAATGGATTCTGGCTGTGGCTTGATATCCTGGGTACAAGTGACCATGAGCATCTACAGTCAAAGAGCTCTCTCTACAAAACTATCCCTGTGGCTACAAGTAGCATGACCAAAGTGTCCTTCATGCTTGTCTGGAGACATTCACAAGTGCACTGCTCACTCTCCTGCTCATGCTCAGCATGCTCTCTCGCACTACCTTTTCGGGCAGCCTTGCAACTGACCAGAGAAGGCCAAAAAAGCCACAGAGTACTAGTAGGCAGCTGTCAAGCCAACCCATCCAGCAGGAAAAGCACTGTTTGGAGGCAAATCCAGCAGGAAAAGCCTCCTTCCCAATTTTCAGAAGTGACTGTGCAGCATGACAGATGGAGTGTGATTAAAAACCATTATGTTTTCAACGTGACCTCATTTACTGGAGAAAGAATAATGCAACACAAGAAAGGTCGCTTGGGATTATAAATAAAAGGATGAGGGGAGGCTTGCCTCATGTGCAAGATGTGGAGCCCAACTCTGCCTGTCTGAAGTGCAGAGCTTCCACATGCACCTCCTGCTCAAACACCACCTTTGCTGCTCTGAACCTCCAAGGCTGTGAGCAGATAAGGAAAGGCTTTTCCTCAAGCAACTCAGCTACAACAAGAACAGAAAAGCTGCAAGGAGATTTCTACTGCAACATTCCTGAGCAAAATTACTTTTCAAAGACTTTCTGATTCAGGATCTTGGAGAAGAAAATCCACCTTCAAATGAGAAACTGCCTTGAAGGTACTGACTGATGTTCTGACCTCTGTCTAAGGAATATCAATAGAACCTGTATTGCTACTGAGCAACCTGCTCTAGTTGAGGATGTTGGGGGATGTTGGACTAGACAACCTTTCAAGGTTCCTCCAACCCAACCCATTTTGTGATTCTATGGCTCCATGAGGTCTGGAGGGACTGTCACCAAAGCTGCTGAAGTGCAGAGGCAGGGATGCAGCCTGTCCCAACCAGCCCAAATCAGTTCTTGAAAAGCTCTCTGGGATTTTTCAAGAGTCACCTGAGCAATGCTTTACTCTTCTCCTCCTCTATAGCATCTTGGTTGGGGGCCCAATGAGACAGCACCTCATCTTGGAGGGAGAGAAAAGCTCACCCACAAGCCTGCTTAGTGATTGCGGCACAGTATGTAGCAGACTTTCAGCAGCCACCCCCAGAGACTGGCACTAGGTAACCCTGAGCCAAACGCTGGTGTGGGGAGCAGTCATGAGGGAATTCAGGGAGATGCTTCCCCAGGCAATCACTTGTGATGCACCAGGGGTTCCTGAGGTGTCCCAGCTCAGCTGAGGAGCCACTCATCCTTCTACTCTCTAGTGATACAAGAGCTAGGGAATGGCACACAGGCTTTGACCTGGCTTTGCCTCACAACAGCACCCATCTACTTGCACAATGTGTCCCAAGAGCATCCAATGGCTCTTAGCTGACTCACTTCCACAACCCCAAACTAGGATGCAGCTGTGATGCCAAAGCAATCAACCATGACCATACAGCCACAATGGTGTCTCCTGATGTCAGAACTGCAGGAGCAGACTCTTCTTCATGGAGTGACACGTAGGGTGCAACCATTCTGGCAGCAGTACTCAGCACACACCTTAGTCTTGCCAGCCTGCTAAGACGAATCTGCAGCATTTGGAGGCAATGGTACAGCTGATCTCTGGCTACCTGGCCAAACTGCAAGCACTGGAACAACTTACAGGCACAGCCCAACAACAAACAAAGCCAGTCCCTGCTTCCCCCCAAATCCCACTTCCATCCTGGTTAGGAAATCCTCATTCACAATTTCCACCCTGAAGAAACCCAGCTGCTTTTTAGGGCACCTGCCACAGTCTCATCCTGGTTACAACAGGCTTTCGATACTCTCTCCAAGGAAGACAGTCAGCCAAACTACTACCTGGAAATACTCTGGTTGTAGGTGATGAGATAAAAGCAAGAGCAAAGCCTCCTGGACCACATCTAAGAGAGGACTGGCCACACATCACTTCAAGCAAGTGAAACCTCTCTTTACCCCAGTTCCACGACGGAGGTTCAGAAAGCAATGCTTCAGCTCGACTTGGACAAGTAAGAAAAGAATTCTAGAGCTTGTTGTTAAACAGAGGTGGATATAAATAACAAAGATGCCCAAGGACCACAGCAGTGGATTGCAAGCATCAGACACTCCTGGCTGTGCTCTGTAGCTGCTGTAGCGATGCGTTACACAAACCTTCAGCAGTGGTCAGCTCATCTTTTGCTCCTAAAGCAACGTGCACCACCTGGAAAAGCACAGCAGCTCTGCTTTGCAGCTGGGCTCGGTGGGAGAAGTTTACTCTCCTATGGAAATTTTGAAGTGCCTCTTTAGCTCAAGATCCAAGAATTCATTTACTGTCAGCACACAAGACTGAATGAGAGGACCAACCCCCATCAATTGCAATACTCTTGGTTAAAAACAAGATCACACCAGCCCCAGAGGCTTGCACCACATGGCCACCTAGCTAAAGGGGTTTAATTATCAGAGCAGAATCACATTCGAGTGGTTTTCAAGGACCTGTGCTCTTTGTCAAAATGAACCCCAACAGCCACCCATGCTGCAAAGGTACACAAGACAGCACACAACCAGAACTCACGGGAAACACCTCCCTCTCACAGTTTCACTTCACAGAGGACAGCCAGGCCCTTTTCCCACTTTGCTCCCATGATTTCAAAGCAGTCTGGTCAGCAAGCCCTGGCACACAGCCGGGAAACCCGTGGAAAGAATATCCCTGTGCACCCGGAGGCAGGAGAAAAGTGCCCATGCATGCCACCTGCCTTGCTGCTGGGAGCCGTCAGCACCTTCTGCAGCACTCCACAGCTGAAGGGACAGAGTCTTGGAGGAACATGCTTGCAGGCTGGTGAAAGAGGCTGACAAGCAAACAACCTTCCACCAACCCCAGCTTCTCATAGGGAACCCCAAACTTCTTTCAGCTTCACCAAAGCTCGCCTCTGAGGGTTCTGGGTCAAACTGCAGAAACACCAAGACACTTCAGACAGGGACTTTTCTTTCCACACTTTGGACAAACGAGCATCTTCCTAGAAGACAAAAGCCCTCCAACTCCTGAGCTGTCACTGCATGTCCCCATATTCCTCTGGCTTTACATCCAGACCTGCCAGCACCCACCCCCAGTGCCCGTGCATTCATCGCAGCACCAGTAACAGGCTCTGCACTTCCACCTCCCGGAACGAACACCCCAGCAGCTGTACACACCACCAGGGCAATCTGGGGACAGGCAGATCTTAACGCCCGTGGAGGGAGGAAATTGTCTGTGCTCGCAGCTCGGGCGTGACCACGGCGGCAGCGTGGAAGCCACTCCCTCTACGCAGCACATGGACCTGGGAGGCTTTCAAAACAAGCCAGCCCCCGCTGCTCACCCTGCGTTTGCCCGCGCAAAGCCGGCGCACCACTGCACCACTGCTCCCGGAGACACCAGCAGCACCGCAACCTTCCACCCCAGACCTCGGGTTCCTGCAGCTTCCGAGCCAACGCAGGCTTACAGAGTAAGCTCTCAGCGTGCATTCGAGCAGCTCTCGTGTCCCAAAGCTTCCGCCGCGCTCCAGGGCCAGGAGGGCTCCGAACTAATAGCAGTAGTAGGTATTTAACAGCTACATGCTCATACCAAGAGCCAACAAAACACGTGCAAGTTTCCTTGATTACCGAAGTGCCGAGCACTCCAAGGGGGAAGGACAACAGTCACTACAAATACCATTTTCCACCAGCATGGAAAAAGCACTCCCCTTTGCTTTAGCATGCAAAAAGCGTGCTAAAGGTGTTTAATTGTCAGAGCAGAATCGCATCCGAGTGGCTTACAAGGACCTGTGCTCTTTGTCAAAGTCACAACTTTTGCAGCGCCAAAGTCAAGTCTCAGTGAGTGGCTCCCTTGAAGTTAGCTGGTTTCAAGACAGCTCAGTGAAATAGTGAGCTGCAGGAAAGTCAAGGAAGCCCACAAAGCTGCCAGACACTTAGAGAGTATGCAGTGACACCCCAGACCCACGTGCTTTTAGATGAGAAATAAAGTCAGATCCGTACCACAGAACAGCCAAGGAGACAAGGGAGAGACCAAGCTCAATCCTTGCTCTGGATTTCTGGGGTTTTTTTATTACATCCCATCTTGATGGCAATGCACCACTTCAACAGGTGCACAAACACACACACTAGAATGCAACATGCCACCAACAGGTCAAAACTGTAAGCACCAGAGCAGAAATCACACAAAAAAAGGTAACACAGCTGCTTCTCCTCAGCTCCCAGGGTCAGCCTGGGAGTTTATCCCCAGTGTAGAACATCAGTGCAGCTGAAGCTTGTGGCACCCTTGTGGATGGGAATGTTGCAAACACAAGGCAGTTACTCCAAGTGTGTGGTGGGCCCCAGCAAGCACAGGTCTTCTGGAAGGCCCCCCCTAGAAGAATATTTCCACCCAAAGCAGGTACCACATGGGCATCAGAATATTACCATTTCAACACCAACACAGAGCTGCCCTCTCCTCTAGAGACTACAAGTAAGGCATTGCTCAGGAGCACTGGGTCCTTCAGTGCAAAACCATTTGGGTTCTTGAGCATCACCCAAGAAAAGCATCTGACCACATCTGGGTGCTTAGGAGCACCTGCTCTCCGTGCTAGCCCAAGAACTCAGTGCCTACTGCAGTCTCAAGCAAGAGAAGGCAGTCAGTGTGTGCCCCTTCCCTGCTCACAAAGCTCGACCTACAGCCAGCCAGCATGAAAAACTTTTACCACTGGATGCAATCTTTAGACAGAAGTTTTTAGCATCATACAATGCACTGGCTTGGAAAGGACCTCTAGAGGTCATCTAGTCCAACCTCTCTGATCTGTCAGGTAGTAGCTACATAGAAAAGCAATGTAAGAAGTGATCAAGATCCAAGAAAGCCTAACTCCCTCAGCTGCCAGCACCAAGAACCTCTTCAAGCTATAAAAGGCTGAATTCATTAACGTATGTCAAAGATACAAGTTTTTTTGAGGTACAAAAACATACCTCAAGACAATTTGAACTAAGAAACCCAACGAACCTACTGTCATCTCAGGAAAAAAATTAAAGCAGCAGAAAAGCACACATATTGTCCCTCTCTGAAACCCTTCAGAGCTGTGCACTCTGTGGTCAGGATGGTCACTCAGATCCCCATCACTTCCACCACCCAGCCAGCATTCTCCAGACATGAACTTCTTTCAAGCAGAGCTGGCCCATTCCTCTGAAACTGCTCTACTGCAAACAGCGTGTCAGATAAGGAGGGCTAGGGGAAGTCTGGGTCAAGCCCAGTGTGCTGCAGAGGTGAGGTCAGGAGAGTTTTCATGGTCAGCCCTTTCTTCCCTGCAGCCGCTGGGACTCTGCAGCCAGGGATTACTGCAGCTCAACCGCGGGCAGCGAGCTCCACTGCACGGCACCCGACAGGAAGCAGCAGCACCGAGAAAGCTGAGCTCGTACCCGCGTTTGAATAAACTCCTGACACAGACAGCGGTAGGACGGCAAAGCAACCACTCTTTAAAGGGTGAAAACACAGGCAAAAAAATTCACTTGCTCGCTCTGCAGCTGCCACCCTGCCTGCAGAAGAGGAGACAAGAACCAGCCCTCCCAAAACCAGCGACATGCTCCCGCTACAGGGACCTTGGGATTTTCCTGCTGGCGCAAGGATGTGGCTAACAAGTGATGCCAGATGAGAGCCGGGGGAAAAGCATCACCGCCGCTCCCAGTGAGTAACACACCCCCATCATGTCTTCCCTGCTCTGTCAATAGGTGGGCTGCTGTCAGACTCCCGCTCTGGCTGCCACAAAAAAA
>VWZI01016203.1:323142-334656 GCA_013396835.1 Psilopogon haemacephalus
CGCGGCTGCCCGCGCCACGCCTGCTCTCCGGCGCTGCTCCCGTCAGGCGCTGCCGCGGGCAGCCCGCGGCAAAGGACCCCGCGACATGTGCATGGGGCGGGGCAAAGCGCCCCTTGGGCCACGGGTTCGAAACCCGCCACGGCGCAACCGTGCCCGCGGGCGGCTAACCGACCCCAGCTCCGGATAAAGGAGCTTCCCAAAGCCCCCCGCGGCAGCAGCGGGAGTGCGGAGTCAACCACAGTCTGGTCTAAACGAGAGAAAACGAAGAGCTCAACCTCTCGTCTCGCTCTCAGTACGAAGGAGCTGAGAATCTCTGTTTAATGATTTCCAATGCCTGTTGCCAGCCCTCCTCTGGGAAGGAGTCCTCGCCCGTACCTGCAGCAGCACTGTCCCCCTCCCGCCCGTGCCCACAATCCAGCCCTGGCAGTGCTGTCGCTCTCCTGCTACAAGAGTTCAAACATGGCAACAGGACAGAGGAATTTTTTGGTGTCACTGGAAAAGAACTTGGCCAACACAAAGAGCAAAGAACATAGGGCCGGGGTGCCGGGCCACACAGAGGAGGCTGAGGCCTCCCACTGAGGCAGAGGATCGAAGCTGTAGTGCAGTGGAAAGTCTTAGTATTAAAGACAAAGTCCTGAAAGGAAGTAGCAGACTAAGAGTGGGAAGCAAAGGTCCCAGGGAGGACCCCGAGGTGGTGGCAATACTCTAAGTGCGGTCTTCATTTGGGTGGCAAGTCACTCTGGAGCTCTGGCCACTGCCCCTGCGAGGGCTTTTATCTGGCTCATGATTGTGGGTCAGGGATGAGATCCTGGTTCTCAGTCCAGTGTCTCCTCCTGCTCCTCCTTCTGCTTCTTCCTTTCTGCAAGCCACTGCTGGATTTTCTCTTTCAGCTCCGTGTTTGGTCTGATCTGGTCCATAGTGAGAGGGCTCCGGTTGAAAGGATCTGTCTGGTCGCTAAAATGAAGCACAGAGGAGCTTATGGGGACAGTCCCAGCACCAGAAATAAAACCAGAAGCAGAGAGGCCAGGAAAAGGAACTGATCCCCAAAAACCCTGGAGGCAGGGGGCCCTCGCCTTGTACCTGAGGAGGTGCCGGGCTATTGTCGACCGGTCCACAGTGACACGGGAGGAAGGCAGGATCACAGGGTCTGACATCAGGGTGCTCATGATGGGATCCAGGAACTCATCACAGGCGTCAGCGTACGTCTCCTCCTCCTGCTGCTGGCGGTCTGCAAGGGACTGGTGGGCACAGAAGGCTTTCAGGGACTCATTCTCCCACTTCTGCAAACCCACCTCAGAGCCAAAGCAGTTACAGGTCGGTGCTGGCAGCAAGGCCTCGCTGCTGCCTGACCTGAACCTCCACCTCCCAGAGATCCAAATCCACAGTGCAGGCGCAGGGACACAGAGATGGAAAAAGGGCACCAAGAATCAGCTCCTCCCTTTCTCTGTACACTTCAGTTCATGCTCATTCTCACCTTGATCCTCTCAGCCAGGTTACTGAAGGACACTATCATGTTGCCAGGCTTGTTGATCTTCTTCAGAACCCGAACAGTCTGGGCAAAGAGCATCGGTGAGTAGGAGCGGCCATCCTTGGGCACTGTGGCACAGAAGTTCTCCTCGTCCCTGGACCAACAGTTAAGAGAGTGAAACAGTTCAAGAATCCACTAACTTCTTTTCTGCTGCTAACCCTTCTGGAAGGGAGGTGGTAGGGTGGTTAGAAACCTCTTTTAGGCATTTTGATCTCTGGGAGGGCTGTGGTGCTTCTGTATTACCTTTTCACTGTATATATCTGTTATATAATGTAAACATCTGCTTGTATATTGTGCACAGCTGTAAATATAAAGCTACATTTATTAACTTCCAGCTGACTAAGTCCTAGCTTAGGTTATTTTAAAGTGGGAGGGAGGGGGGAACTGCCAAACCACCACAGTTGGGCTGCAAAATGCAGCCAGTCCCCATAACTAATGACAGAGCGCAGCACACTTCTGAAGGGCCCCCGAGGACTCGTCACCTACCCAAGGTTTAGGTAGATGGTGCAGATGTCAGACACCAGCTGCTGAGGCTTGAAGTCAAACTCGCTGAAGTCCTTGACCTTCAGAGCTCCCATTTTAGGCCCCACCAGGTGTTGCAGGAAGTAGTTGAGCATGGAGATGATGCGCTCAGCCAGGAAAGGGTGCACGAACAGGGACTTGATTTCTGGAACGGAAGTCCAGGCTTCTGTGAGCTGCAGGACAGTCCCACCCTGCTCAGGCTGCCAGCAGTTGAGGGGCTGCAGTCCCTACCGGAGGTGAGGAAGGCCAGCGTGCCGATGGTCTCGTTGGACATGATGTTGTGGAAGCGTGCCAGCTGCCCGAACATCTGCAGGCTCGACTCCTTCTCGCGGCGAGCCTCCTGCGACAGTCCGTCCCACTCACCGCGGTCCTTCTCGATCTGCTGCACTTTGATCTTGCTGAGGTACTGCAGCAACATGGCAGGGAGGTGTTGGGAGAACAGGCAGTGGTAGCGAAGCCAGGCCTGTTCCGGGCTGAGAGGGGCTGATCTGGGATGTGAAAAGGTGCCCCAGAGAGGTTCAAAAGGCCACTTACAACCACAGAGGCCTCTCAGAACACTTGTCTGGATGGCAGACCATGGAATGCCCACAAACGTTCACAATGTCCACATCACCTGTCCCATCTGCCCAACCATCAGTTCCACGGCAGGTAAAAGCTCCCCAGAAAAGCCCTTCCTATCAGCTCTAGAAGGTGTGGGGAGACAGTCACCAGGCACTGGGGACAGGAGTCCCCATGGCACCCACCTTGTGAACCCCAAGAGCTAGCTGGGATCAAAAAGGTCTTGGCTGCGGAATAGCCCTGGAGCTTTGACAATCCTACAGAGTTTGTCCAAAGCCTGGCTGTGCCTGGCTTAGCAGCAGGCAGAGTCCCTTGCCACTGCCACTAGGTGCTGAGCCTCACCTGTATGGCTTCATCCAGCAGGAAAATGGCATCGTTCATCAGCAGGTTGAGGAAGCGGAGGAAGAGCGGAGGGTTCATGGCCTCCAGGTTCTCGGAGGCATAATCAGCCAGCGCCTGTCGGGACCAGAGGGTGGTGAGTGCAGTGGCACTGTCTTGGTGGCAGGACGTGGCTCTATGCTTTAAAGGGTTAAGCCCACCAGGCAAGCCCCTGACTCCTCCCAAGGGGTGGTCTGACCATCTTCCCAGGTGTCATGGTTAACCACTCCCACTTCCTGCTATGACTTTGGCTATAAAGAGAGGGGAACCCATCTTGTTCTCTCTTTCTTTGGCCCCTGCCTTGCCTGGAGTGACTGCTCTGATTCAGGTTTGGCTTTATGAGCAGGTGAATATGTGGATAGAAGGCTGCATCATTGGCTTTGATGAATACATGAACTTGGTGCTGGATGATGCAGAGAAGATCCACTCCAAGATGAAGTCAAGGGTAGGGGCCAAAGCAGCAGCAGAGCAGTCACTTCAGGCAAGGCAGGGGCCAAAGAGAGAGAGAACAAGATGGGTTCCCCTCTCTTTATAGCCAAAGTCCTAGCAGGAAGTGAGAGTGGCTAACCATGACACCCGGGAAGACGGTCAGACCACCCCTTGGGAGGAGTCAGGGGGTTGCCAGTTGGGCTTAAGCCTTTACATACGCCCAGCTGTGTGCACAGCACTCGCTGCTGCCCTTGCTCCTCACCTTGATGCTCTGGCGGTAGGCGTCGGTGCCCCACATGTAGCGCAGGATGGGGTACATGGGCCGCCGGTAGTTGAACTTCTGCTCAAACTGGTGGGGGTCACCTGGGCATGAGCACAAAGAAAGAGCAGCTCCAGCGGGTGGCAGGCACAGGCAGAGGCTATGCAACAAAAACCCTGCTCCCAGAAGTCAGGGGAACCTGCCGCCGATTCCAGAGCAGCAGAACCAAGCTGAAAAACTGAGCAGTTGCCCTCTCCTGATGTGCAGCTCTACACAAGGCTGACATGCGGAAAGAGCGATGCTTTGCTGGGATGCTGCCAGCCTAGCATGGCCCAGCAGCTCCACAGAGATTGGTTTGATTCACTCCTGTGCTTCACACCCTTGCAGATACCAGAGCAGGCTCCATGCTTACCAGTGAACTCGATATCCACAAAGACCTTGATGAGGGCCTCGGCCAGCTGGGCGGCGTTTGGGTAGGAGCAGAACACACGCTTGCGGTGAAACACGCTCGAGACCAGCGGGCTCTGGGCCTGGTCTAGGTGAGGCATCACAGCTTCTAAGACTTCTGCCAGCTTGGCTCGCAGGTGAGGGTTCTTCATCCTGCAAGAGGAAAGAGGAGGTGCACGCTGGGTACTGTGAAGGTTGGGGTTGGGACCAAAGTGTCGAGGAAGCGCTGGGTGCTGCGTCCAGCTGTGCAGGGGAGCCTGTGTGGCAAGCCCTGAGCACGGAGCCTGCTCTCCAGAACAAACCACGAAGGTGAGAAAGCAACCCTCCTCTGCAGCCCATGTGGGGCAGCAGCCAAACCACCCACCCCAGGTCTGGCCAAGGAGATCTGCAGCCTTCATGTCCCAGGGAAAGCGAGAGCTGTGAAACCTGCCTCTGCCTTTGCTGTGCTTCCATGTGTGAGTACAAACCAGAGACTGGCACGAACGCAGCCTGTGTGGCAGTGTCCTGCTGGGAGGATCCACGCGACCACTTGGCTGTGTTCAGAGCACAGTTACCACAGCAGTTCACAGGGATACCCCCAAGCAGATCAATCCCCACAGCTTTCTACGACTCCTGCAATAACTCCTCCTGATGAAGCTCCTGTGTAATGCAGTTCAAGAAGCCTGTAGACCCTGAGTCCCCTTGGTACCTCACGCAATGCCCTGCTCCTGTGCACAGCTCATCTGCCCAGGGACCAACCTCCTCACAGCTGGTGAAATCAAAGCCCTTTTACTTGCTCCCCTCTGGGTGCTCTGCACATAACGCCCAGGGCTGTACCTACCTGTCCACGTCACCCATGAACACAGTGACAAAGTGGAGGATGTGCTCCAGAGAATCAGCTGAAGTCTCCAAGATGTCATCAGCAAAACGCCGTAGGAAAATGAAGAAGTCACCCAAGTTATCAGCAAAGAATTCTACAAAGGGAGATGGAACATAAGGTCCCATTTGGGCAGCTGATTCTGCCCTTTTCCAGCCACCTGCCTGCTCACCCCTCATCACCCCAGTGCTGGTGAGAACCTCTCGGGTTAGGATGGTGCCCTGTGATGGGCACGGGGACAGACAGGTGGCAGGCAGGACAGGCAGCCTCACCTGGCACGTAGGCCAAGGCGCTGTGGTGCACCTCTGGCAGTGGAAAGCTGAGTGGGAGCGGCTCTGTCCCTTGGTTCCCCAAGGCCAGCTGCACCAGCAGCACTGCCATGGACACCTGCAGGTTCAGGCAGTTCTGCAGCATCTGTGGCTCCGTCATCGCGGTCTTGGTGGACAGGTAGATGGTCATCAGGCGCTCAAACTGCTCCCTGAGGCTGTCGGCAGCAGGGCTGGAGCTCTGCTGGGCTTCTCGCCACGCTACTTGCAGGCGGTGAAGGCTTTGGTTTATCTTGACCATCTGGTCATGCAACCTGCCCAGAACACAAGGCAGGAAGGGATAACAGAACTGTTTTGGTTGAGACTCTGAAGATCAAGGTAGGGGGCCCTGCAAGAAGGCTGGGGAGGGACTACTGACAAGGTCTTGTAATGACAGGATGAGGGGTAACGGGTTTAAACTGGAAGAGGGGAGATTGAAACTGGATGTTAGGAGGAAGTTTTTTACAGTGAGGGTGGTGAGACACTGGAACAGGTTGCCCAGGGAAGTTGTGGCTGCTCTGTCCCTGGAGGTGTTCAAGGCCAGGTTGGATGAGGCCTTGAGCTACCTGTTCTAGTGGGAGGTGTCCCTGCCTATGGCAGCTGGAACTGGATGAGCTTTGAGGTCACTTCCAACCTAAACCATTCTATGATTCTATGATCATTGAGGTTAACCACCATGCTGAGAGGTGCAGACTGCCCAAGCAAGGCATGACCCAGTGCAGGTTACTGTCCTGCCTGCAAGGACAATAGTCCTGCACATCCCAGTTCAAACCATTTGGTCTGTGTGGGATAAATTGTCTGGGATGCTAGCACAGGAAGCCTTTGCAGCAACGCAAGCCAGGGCTTGGGAAGAGCCCAGGCCTTGTTGAGGAGCAGTGAGGCACCCTGCAAAACCAGTGGTGGCTGTGATGTTTCCTCAGAGTGGCAGACAGGGAGCTGGCCCCTCAGTAAAGTGGGGTCAGGAGTGCAGCAGGCCTCAGTGACACTGGGAAGTGACATTTCCAGTTTCCCAGCAACAAGGCACTTGCATAACTTCTCATCAATTGCTATATTTAGAGGATAAACCAGAAGGGGCTGGTGCTCAGCTCAGCAGTGACCTCACAGTATCCAGGCAACAATTTGCAGACAGAAGCTGAGAAAAAAAGCAGAATCTTCTGGTGTCCAGAAACCCCTTCAGGGCAAGGAGAGCTGCCTCATGTGGCTGCCTGACACACAGCCCCTTCACCAGGCTAGGGAGCACAGCTGGCAGTGGGCAAGGGGCTCTGCCAGTGTCCTGTTCCCCCAGAAGAGGGGAACTGAGTGACCCAGAGCAAGCCAGTGCTCAGCTATTGCTGGTCTAGAAATCAGGTGGGGCCTGTAAGGCTCAGCACTGGCTGTGAGCAACAGCAGACCAAGCATCTGCACCCAGCCAGCCCGAGGCTCAAATGGCAACTGTGCAGCTCAGCTGGCCCAGTCTGTACTCCGGGTACTTACTACAGGTTTACATAGTGCACAGGGGCAGAGAACAGCATCAAGAGCATTACCTGTGGAAGCCCAAGTGCAGGGTGTACTGTGTGAGGACCAGGTTCTCTGTCACCAGGTTGTAGCTGTTTGCAAACTCAGGCTCCTGCTCGCCTGTGGCAGGGATCAAGCATGTCTCCTTCTCCAAACCTGGAATGAAAAGTGTCTCTGCCCTGAGTCCCACCCTGTGGTCTTGACAGGAGTTGGCTCAAGTGGACAGGGCTCAGAAAGCCTCTGCTGAAGAATGAAACAAACACTGGTGACACGAGCCAACACTTTGCCTCTGGCTCCACTCTCCTTTGCTCCTCTCTCCTCAGTCCTTCACCTCTACTGGTGCACCCCTGGGAAGTGAGGGCCCAAGGACATCTCTTTCTCATTCCCTGGCTGCCCCTGAGGTGTGGCCTTACCTTTCATGTGCACATTCTTGCTCCTCCGCTCCTCCTCGTTCAGCTCCTTGAGGGCACAGTAGGTGGGGTTGAAGGTGAGCAGCCGTGGGGAGCTGGGTTTGCAGAAGGGCTGGCACAGCTTCAGGAGGGCAGCTCCCAGGTTGAGGAAGAAGGCATCTGAGGCATACATCTGGAAGAAGATCTCTGGCATCTGGTTAGCCCAGATCTTGGTGCGGCCTGCGTTAGCATGCAAGCAGTTCCCCAGCCAGGACAGGATCCTGTGCTTTGTCTCTGGAGACAACTGCAGCAGGTTCTTCAGTAGCTGATAGATCTTCTCGTGGAACTGGGCCATGAACTGTTGCAGGGAACAGAACGCAGGTCAGAGGCTGTTTTGCCTCTCCTTTTGCTAATGCTCTCAGAGCTCTCTCAGGTCTGGACCACGTCCTGCTCCTCAAGGGCAGGACTTTAGAGCACATCACAGCTGGGACACCACTGTCAACCACACACCTCAGGGGCAGGTCAAAGCCTGAGGCTGGCAGCAAAGAATAATCAGGGCCATGGTTAAAAGCAAGTTGCTTGCAGGGGCTACAATAAAACCACAGCTCTTGATTCATTCTCGACAGCAACTGAAACCCTGGCAGCACCTGTGATGGGCAAATGCCCTCTCTGTGACCACCTCTACACCCACGTTCTTTCCTGTATCTATGTCCTGCCTGCCAATCCTGCTCTCCTTCTGAAACACTCCTAAAGATCCTCTCAGCATGGCTCCTCTACTCCCTTGTGTGACAGGGGAGAACATTGCCTGTTGCTGTCTCTGCTGGGGAATTAATGAATGTTTTAATCACAGGACAGGTACCGAGAACTGTTTCCTGGTGATGATCACTGCTAAGGTGGATGACCTCCATGTAGCACCTCAAACTATGGTGCTGGTATCTGCCCCACAAGCACCACCCTACCCTCCTCCCACAGCTCAGACAAATACCCACGAGGTGGGTTACAACAGCCCAAGGAAGTGGGAGAGAAGAGAACCTCAGGGCTTCAGCCCACCTGGTGGATGTTGGATTCCTGCACTTTGATCTCCTGTGGGCTGGACCTAGATGGGTTCAGGAAGTAACCATGGCTCTCCACCAGACCAGGGGTCTTTAGCAAGCAGGAGATGTTTAAAATGATGCCCAGCAAAGTCTTCTGGTACATCTGTCCATTGCTGGGATCCTTGGGCTGGATGTAGCCTGCAAAAACCTGGGGGACACCGCAGGATATGTTGAGAATTTTATGAAATGCTGGTGAAAACCAGACCACCCTGGCAGGTTTGGGACAGGCTGTCAGGAAGGGGAAGAGGAGTAAGGCTGCACAGCAGGAGCTGTGGCACTGTGCTGTTGGCTCAGCCTCCACAGAAGCTCCTATAGCCTTGACACCCCAAACAGAACTCACCAGGAGCTGTGGGTTTGGCTGAGGCACCCACCTTGGCGATGTCCTTTTGCTTGGTGAAATACAGCAGCACATCAAGGTAGGTGTACAGCAAGATCTGGCAGAGGTCCAGATCCTTGATCCTGCTCAAGAGGATGTCAAACACGGGAACCATGACCTCCCCGAACGTCCGCACCTCCTCGTCCATCGTCAGAGCCTCAATCACCTCCTCCAGAAACTCGGTCACATCCTCAAAGTCTGGGGAGGGAAGCCAGGCTGTCACCACCACACTCTGACAATGACACCACCACACTCTGACAGTGACACCACCACACTCTGACAGTGACACCACAGCACGGGCACGCACCGTGGCTCACCTGCAGCCCTACCCTCTAGCACGGTGAGGAGCCCAAGCTTTGCACAATGCCACTGCAGGAGCTCCATGTGGTGAGCAGCCTCAGGGCTGGACTTACGCGCCCCTCGCAGCGCCTCCAGCATCAGCTCCACCAGCTGCTCGTACACGTTCTGGCTGACGTAGATCTCGGGGGTGAGCAGGACGGTGCGGGTGTTGGACACTGTCAGGTTCCGGCAGCGCACGGCAAAGGGCAGCAGGTTCTCTGGCACCTTGGTTATCTGCATGGCCAGGAGACCAAGATGGGGCCCCGGGGTCCGCCTCTGGCCGTTACAACCCCTAGCTGGGTGACACAGCTGCCCTCTCCCTCCCCAGAGCCCCTGCCCACCTCTTCTCTTGCCCGCTGGAAGCATGCATAGAGGTAGCGCAGGATCTGCCTCTCCCCAGCGTCTCGGTCAGCAGAGAGGTTCTGAGTGCTGGCAGAGGTCATGTGGATCAGGTGGCTCCCAGGCTCCTGCAGCAGCAGCCGGGTGAACAGGGCCTGGGCACAGCAGAGACAGGCAGCACATGAAATGGTCCCTGCAGGAAGCTTGTCCCTCCTGGAGAGGAGTCACTACAGGCTGAGCAGAGAGTGAGCCCTACCCATCCTGAGCTAACAGAGGACAGAAGTAAGAGAGCATCCAGAACCCCCCAGGATTGCTTCTCTGTCAAGCTATGTCAGCTTTAAGAGCTGCGGGAGCCCTCATGAAGTGATCTTCACTTGAAAACCCATTAAAGACCTCCTGCTGTGTGTCTGCAGACAAAGCTGAGTTCGTGCCTGAGCCACATTCAGCAGCAGGAGAGACACCACACGGCAGCGATGGCCTCCAACAGCCACACAGAATAGAACAGAAATCAGCCAGGCTGGAAGAGACCTCCAAGATCATCCAGTGCAACTATCACCCAGCCCTACCCAATCAACTAGACCACGGCACTAAGTGCTCCATCCAGTCCTTTCTTGAACACCTTCAGGGATGGTGACTCCACCACCTCCCTGGGCAGCCCATTCCAATGGCAAATCACTCACTCTGTGAACAACTTCCTGCCCTCATGCCCAGCTCGGCACAGTTTGCTCCCTTCTCTGCCTTTGGCCAATCTCTCACACAGGAGAGGGTCCCTGCTGCAAGTCCTAAACCTCTCTCGGCATCACAGACCCAAGCCTCACCACTTCCAGCCAGGCCACAGCTGGCAGCTCCACACCGCGGCAGACAGGCTGCATTCAGGGCACGCTGCCTGTGTGCCACGAGAAAATGAACTCGGTACCTGCTCCACGTTGTCCATGTCCAGCCAGTCCTGGTCGTCCAGGTCTGCTGCCATTTCCTCCAGGTAGACGCAGCGCGCTGGGATCCCGTTCCCGCTCTTCATGCTGGGGTCGCCTGGGAGGAGCAAGGAGCAAAGAGAGAACCGTTTCACCCCGACTGGCTAAGGAAGAACGTGCCGGTAGGCGGCGGAACTGCAGGCAGGGCCCTGCCCGTGCCGGCTGCGGGAGGCATCTTCCCCCTGCCGGTGCTCCTGTTTCAGAGGGATTCGGCAAACTTTGCCTGGAACTTTGCCTGGCCCAGCCCGTCACAGCCCCAGGGCAGCACGATATGAAGGGCTCCCGCTGCTCACTGTTGTCGAGGGTGATGAGGAAGATCCTCTGGATCATGTGGTTGATGTTAAGCTGCTCGCAGAGCTCTCGCTGCGAGCGGAACGAGCGGCTGATCTCTGCCACCGAGTAGTCGCAGTCGTCCAGGCTCTCCGAGACGCTGTTGTCGGAATCATCCTGGCTGACCGATGTCTCATCGCCTGCAAAACAGGAGCTCCTCAGCGTCCCGGCCAAGGAAGCTCCTTAGGTTTCTGGAGGGGGAAGCTGTCTCACCGCCGCCGCCCGCCCGCCCGCCCCGCACCTCTGAGCTGCCGCAGCTGCTGCTGCTTCTGGACGGCGGCAAAGTGCTTGGCGTCGGCGATGGAGCCGAAAAGGGCGGCGAAGGGGTTGCTGGAGATGCTGTTGTTGTTCTCCTGGTCGGTCATCGCCCCTCAGGGCCGCGCCATGCGGGGAGAGGAACGGGAAAGGCTGCGGGAGGGAGTCGCCGTCAAAGTCCGAGCCCGCCGGGACGCGCTGTCTGTAAACCGATCCGCGCTTCTGGGCCCAGATCCGCTTCCCGGGGTGCGATCCTCCCTTCGGGTCTGATCCGCGATCCGCTGCTGAAGGCCCTGTACCGCGATCCACTCCCCGACCCGCTGCTCCGGACCGCTCGGTGCTTACCGGCGCCGCCGAGCTCACTTCCGCCGCCGCTACTGCTCGTCAGCGCGTCGCATAGAATGACGTCAGAGGCCCGCGCCGGAATGGGGGCGGTGGGGAGGGAAGCTTTTAAAATGACCCTCCCCCCTGCAGGGCAGAGCGACCTCTGGTGGCGCGGAGGGGACACGGCAGGGACACCGAGGCTGGACCGATTGGGCTGGGGCTGCGAGCTGCTGCACCGGAGCCTTGCAGCGGGCGTATGGGCTCGTTTGCATATGAATCACATGCAAATAAACGATTATTATTATTATTATTATTATTATT
>VWZI01016203.1:342650-376179 GCA_013396835.1 Psilopogon haemacephalus
GGGGGGGCTCCCGAACCCTTCCTCCACGTTCTCCTGATTCAGCTCTGAAAGCGAAGTCTGCTCACACGCCCCTGCCTGACCCCCCTACCCAGCGTGGAGCAGCAGGTCGGGCTGGCACCCCGAGCGGTGGCAAGGAGCCAGCCCCTGGCCGCAGCGCCGGGTACGAGCCGAGTTCATCGCTGGTTTAATCCCTGCCGGCTCAAGAGCCCCAGCGGGCGCGTGACCGGGCGCTCCTGGGGGGTGCAAAGTCCACTCCCCTCCAGAAAAGTCCTCTTTTGAAACCTGCCCTTTGCTCACCCGCGGAGGGGAGCACAGAATGGGTGGGCACAGGGAGAAAGGGCAGGGATGAGGCTCAGGTGCTTCTCACGCTGCCGGGGCTCGGGGCGCAGGTGGTTGTGCGTGGGGAGAGGTAGGTGCTTGGCTCCTCCCGGTGAGAAGTAACAGAGGGAAGAGGGAGGCCAGGAAGGTGGCATTCTTGGCTGGCCTGCACGGCTCCCAGAGACCTGCTGGCAGCTGCCCTCAAGGGCTCTGACCAGCAGGGAGACAGGCAATGGCAGAGCCATGGGGCCGCACTGACAGTGCCCATCCCTAGACGTGCTAGGAGCAAGTCTCAGAAGCACCTAACTCGCTGGAGAAGCCCTCACCATAGAATCGTAGAATGGTTTAGGTTGGAAGAGACCTCAAAGATCATCCAGTTCCAACCCCCCACCATAGGCACCTTAGACACCTCAGTCAGCACAGTCCTTGACGTGCTAGGAGCAAGTCTCAGAAGCATCTAACTCGCTGAAGAAGCCTTCATAGAATCATAGAATTGTTTAGGTTGGGAGAGACCTCAAAGACCATCCAGTTCCAACCCCCCTCCCACTAGATCAGGTCACTCAAGACCTCAAGACCATGTGAGTCCCTCTCACCTGTGTGGATCTCTCCCCTCTTCCTACACTGCTAACAAGGAATTTGTGTTCTGCCAGTGTGGTGCCAGCAGCAGCAGGTGATAGGTGCCATGACAACACAGAGGCACGCTAGGAACTTGGTCTGCAACTGAAGGTTTCAATTCTCCAATTAAGAAACAGAACAGAGATTTGGGCTGCAGGAGTGCAGTTTCTCTCTTCCTCACTAATTTAATCCAGTTTGGCAGTGGCAAGCTCCCTCCTCCAAGACCTCATGTGGGAGCATAGTGGGAATGGGCTCCAGCTTCCCTGCTCCCAAGAACAGCACTCCAAGGTGCCGTCCCAGAATTCGTGATGAATCCAGGCATGCTTCGGGCCATGCCTTCCCAGCCCCTCCCTGTCTGCCTGCTCCACAGCCAGCACTGTGTTACCAGGTGTGGAACTCCTGCCTGGGCACCTCTGTGCTGTCCTGCCTGACGGAGCTTCATCCATCTGCAGAAACCTCTGCCTGCCTCTGCCAGCATTGTTGGCTCTTTCTGCTTCCCTTGCCCCACACTGAAGCCAGGGAACAGTGTGAGGCACCAGGGCACAAAGCAATAATGCCAGGGCACAGCATGAGGCACCAGGGCACAGTACAGTAATGCCAGGGCACAGCATGGGGCTCCAGGGCACAGTGTGCAAGGCACCAGGGCACAGTGTGAGGCACCAGGGCCCAGTGCAGTAATGCCAGGGCACAGCATGAGGCACCAGGGTTCAGGGCAGTAATGCCAGGGTGCAGCACGAGGCACCAGGGCACAGTACAGTAATGCCAGGGCACAGCATGAGGCACCAGGGCTCAGTGCAGTAAGGCCAGGGCACAGTGTGGGGCTCCAGGGCTCAGTGTGCAAGGCACCAGGGCTCAGTGCAGTAATGCCAGAGCACAGCATGAGGCACCAGAGCACAGGGCAGTAATGCCAGGGCACAGCATGAGGCACCAGGGCTCAGTGCAGTAAGGCCAGGGCACAGTGCGGGGCACCAGGGCTCAGTGCAGTAAGGCCAGGGCACAGCATGAGGCACCAGGGCTCAGTACAGTAATGCCAGGGCACAGCATGAGGCACCAGGGCAGAGTGCAGTAATGCCAGAGCACAGCATGAGGCACCAGAGCACAGGGCAGTAATGCCAGGGCACAGCATGAGGCACCAGGGTGCAGGGCAGTAATGCCAGGGCAGATGTGGTTCATTCTAACATAGAACAAATGCTTTTATTGCACCTTTAGGAACTTCTGCATAGTCCTCACAGGGTCCCCTTTGGTGACCCACAGCCCCTGCTTCAAACAACTCCCACAGCTCAAACCCAGGTGCAGCTGCCAAAGGAAGTGCCAACAGGGCATGTTTCCTACAAAGTCAGTAAAAACCCCAGACAACCAACAACAAAACTGAAGGGCTGCTGGCCCTGGCAGCTGTCACCAGCACCATGTTGGCACTGGTTTGCCTTGCCGACTGAGGGGAAACATCTCTAGGGGTCTGTGACCTCCCCATGAGATGTGGCACAACTGGGTGGGGTGGTGCAGCCTGTCCTGTCCCTGGTCAGAGTAAGGCTCCTGTCTGTTGTTGCCCATTAAGACACAGAAGGCAAAGGAGCTCGACTGCACCAACACCTGCAGTTGCACATGGCTGAGAGCTGAGCCACAGCCTCTCTGCCTCCCCCACAGCACCCTGGCTGCTGCCAGCTGCAGCTTGGCAGGGCTGGAGCTGCTGTCTCCAGCAGCTCATCCCTCAGCAGGACATAAACACATCTGACAGATCAGGGACACCCACGGCCCAGCTCTGCTGCTGTCACCGGTGTGGGGACCTGTGTGTACAGCTGCCAAAGGGCAGAGCCTCCTGAGAGAATGGGCACCCTGCACTGCCAGGATGTGGCACTGCCTCGGGCTTGACCCAAGGCTCAGGTCCTCCCCGTTAGGGTGCAGCCTCCCCTCTCGGCAGTGCAACGCTGCCTTTTACTCAGTCCTATTAACAAAGAACCCAGCCCTGGCTACCAATCACCCCTTCCCCTCCTCCCCCTCCCTGGGAAAGGTTGCCTGGTGGGCAGGTGGGCAGCCTGCAGCACCAGCCCCACACTGTAGTGGCGACTCCGGCGGCTACTTCACGGCCACGGTGGAGGCCCCGTGGATGGACTCCATCACAGCTGCGAACCGGCTGCAGAGGTCGTAGGGGGAGTTTGGACGGATCTTTGGGGGCTCCTTCAGGACAATGACCTCGGTGGAGCACTCGAGGAGCCGTGGCAGCAGCTCGCCCAGCTTCAGCTGCAGCTTTTCTGTCGGGGGGGAGAGGGTGGAACAGTCAGTGGCGCTGCGGCAGCGAACGCCCAGACGGCAGCAGGCTGCAGGGCTGCGAGTTCGAGAGCTCAGAGTCACCCTCACCACTGACGCCACTGCCTGCCCTCTGCAGGAGGAGGGCACAGCAGCGCCTGCTGACAGGCAGCTCACTCAGCCCTCAAGTCCAGCCTGCCTCCCCAGGGCTCTAGCACGAGGTGCCACTGCCACCTGCCTGCATTGGGGACAGTGGCATCTCCCATCTGGCCATCAGATTCTCCCAAGACAAGACACAGCCTGGGCAGGTGACAGGAGTGATGCCTTCCAAGGTGGCACAACAGCACCGACCCTCCCCTAATCAAAGGATGCTGACTGGACTCACAGGAGCCTGGCTCTAGACTGCAGAAAGAAATCCAGGCCAACAACATCCACCCAGAGATGAACCTCAGCTCCCAAATGACAAATCTCTCCTCAGAGCATGATGTTCCCTTGCCTCTTGCTCCCTCACCCAGTTTCCTGCAACTGTGGAAATGTTTCTGGCTGCTGACAGAGTCCATTCCTGGGAGGAGTGTGCCCCTGCAGCTGAGCTTGCCCATGTCCACCTGCTGCCTGTGGGGAACCCTCCAGCCAGGGAGGTGCAGGAAACCCAAAGCACATCCTGGTAACACTTTGTTGCTCCTGTGAAGTGACATTCTCACAGTTCAGGGAGGAGGGATCCTTCTTCTGCAGCTTTAAGGTGAAGGAAGACTAAACTCCTCCAGAATACAATTTGATGGATGATTCACCTACACTCCTCCTCTCACCATCAGAAGTACCCAAGGTGCTACAGTGCCAACACCAGAAATTTAAGGAATTGTTTTAGCTGGTCCCCTCATTCCCTTCCAGTTCAGATCCAGGCCCTGCCCTGCCCACAAACAGCTGGAAAAGGCCACGGCCGCTCCCTACCGTCCATGTCCTCACGTCCCAAGTAGGAGCACCAGAGGTTCCTCATCACCTGGATGGCATCCAGGTCCTCTCTGCAGATCTCACAGTCGTTCATGAGGTGCATGCAGGGGATGACAGACTCGTTCACGATGCTAATGCCCTGTGCCACACAAGCTTCCTCACGGCTGACAAACAGCGATGCTGCCACCTCGTTCAGCTTCTGGAGAAGGGGACAGATGAGTCAAAACCAGGCAGGGACCTCGGATCAAGAGGGCAGGCACCCATTTACTGCAGCTACAGACAGAGAACACAGAGCTGACTTGTAAATCGGGGTCTAGGTGCCAGGATACAGAGCTGCCTTTGTCCAGGTTCCCTGTGAGCCCTGCAGCACATCCCTCCATGGAACGCTTATTGCTGCTGGTGCCCCAATTGCTGCTGGTGCTCAGTTTGAGGCAGCAGCTGTGGTAGCAGGCACAAGAGGGACAACTTCAGCTCTCTGGGCAACCACAGAGTGTGAGCCAGAGACAAACCTCATTTTCAGGCTGTGGTTTTCACCCCCTGTGGAACAGTCAGCAGCCTTCCTGACAATGCAGCAGCCTACCAAGTGTGCTCCTCAAAGGGCACACGGTGGGGTCTGATCCCGGCTGGTCCCCTCCCGGTTTCTTGTGACAACTCCATCCCAGCCTTCCCCCCGGGGCACCAGCGCAGGGCTGCCCATACAGACCAGCAGACATTCCCTGCGGTAGAGGGCGATCAGCGGCTCGCTCACTCCTCGTCTGGCTCCCTTCAGCAGCAGCTTGGTGTTGCTCTGGTAGGCGTAGACCAGGTAGGTGAGGGACTCCTGGTACCTGGGAGAAGAGTGTCAGCCCCGAGCCTTGCCAGGGCTGCCCAGCCAGTCCCACCAGCTCTGGAGGGATTCCCCACTCGGTTACCAGCAACAGCCCCACAGGGCTTGTTTGAAAACTGCTTTTATTGTCAGCAGAGTCACTTTATTGTTGGGGGGGGGGGGAAAAAAAAAATCCACCACCTTTCAAATTGCAATCCCATCATAAAATGGCATTGCCCTTCTGCACGCTGCACAATTTCTGTAAAAACAGGCTCTAAAACAGCAGGGAAGGAATAAAGTCCCTTGAGAAGTCTGCAGGAGTCTGCAGAACTCCAAGGTGTGTGTCTACACAAAGCCTGCTGTCCAATTCAAGACTATTTGGAGTTCAAAAGGGACAAAAAAATAGTGATGGTAACTGCTCCTGCAAACCCATCTCTGGAAACAGGAATAGAAAGCTCTGCTTCAGAGAGGGGAAAAACCAGGAGAGACTCAGGCACTGTCAGGCAGCTGCCAGCACTTCGGCATCATATTTGTGGGCTGGCAACCACGGCTGACTTCATCAACAGGTCAAAAAGCACCAAGCCTGAATGCCAGCTGTCCATCATGCTCAGGAAGGGTTCTGCCAAAGCCACCCTTCCTTTTAGCCCCTCACGTCCCAACACCCCAGCAGAAGTCACTTACTTCCTGTTCTGGTAGAGCTCCAGCCCTGTCAGCAGGTACACAGACACCTTGCGGAAGAGGCTGTAGTCCTCATGCCACCTCTGTGGAGCAGCAGCCAGAGCAGAGCATCACCTTCCCCTGCCACGTTCCCCCTACCTTCTGCCTTCCCTCCCAAATCAACCCCCAAGCAGATTTTACCCTCTGAAGGGTTCAAACATCTCTTGTGAGACATAAATCAGTTTAGTGGGACCAGATGATGCTCAAGGTCCTTTCTAACCGGTTATTCCCCGACTCTGAGCTGAACACACACTCCTGCAGGCTGAGGAGGCTCTCAGTGTGTTTGTGCCCTCCCCCCCCAACCCCAGCACCTTTCTCAGACACACACATCTAGTCAGGAAGCTGCCACTAGGCTGCAGGGTCACTCTGTAGAGTTCCCTTACCCTGTACTCCTCCATATCGACATCGTCGGGACCGATCTCCCTCAGCTTTGCTCGTGCCACCTTCATGATGCTGATTGACCTGCCCCCGAGAGCAGAGACCAGACAAATCAGACCCGTGGCCCTGCTTGCTTCCAGCACAGCAAACCTTCACGGGGCCGGGGCCGGGGCACAAACCTCTCATCGTAGCTGAGGTTCTTGTCGGCAAACTGCTCGAGCAGGGTCCGCTCCACCACCTGCTGGGGTGCATTGTTCTGCAGGAAGTAGATGAGGACGTGCTGCAGGCGGGCGTCGTTCTGAGGGGTGGGGGTCTCCTTGGCCAGCAGGTAGAGCCGGGAGTACTCCTCGTGGAACGCCTGCCAAGGGACACACACACACACACACACGCTGGTGCCTCCGCCTCGGGAGCGCCAGGCGCAGCCCCCAACTTATCCTGCAGCAATGGGATCCCCTCCAGTCATCCCCAGATGCAAAAGCAGTGAGGTGTGAAAACGCTTTTCGGAGAGGGGCACGCAGCTGCCACGGCTTTGGGCTTTCCTCTCACAAGCGCTGAGCTTGTCAGCTCGACTGCAGCTCGCCTGTGCCTGCAGCAGGGCGCAAGAGCAGCCTCGCGGTTTATATTCCTGTGCCGGCAATTGCTCCCGGGAGGCATTTCACTTGAATCTATCTACCTGCCTGCCTGCAAGATCTGACACCAGCCTCAACGCTCAGCAGGGCTGAGCCTGTCAAATCCCCCTGCTCAGCTCCATACACTTCTTGAGAACGTGTTCTACAAGAGAGGTCACGGCAAGCGCATGTGTACAGGACCAAAACAAGATTTCCTAAGGGCTGGCTTATTTTCTGTCGATCCCACTGAGGACCTAGGCAGCAGATTCTGAAAGGCACACAAGGGAAGTCTGCTTTTCATTACCCAGATGGAGAGGGCTGCCAATAATAAAAGAAGCAACAGACAAAATAGTGAAAAGTGGGGTGGGAGGGGGAGGGGAAAAAAAAAAAAATCGTCTGGTTGTTCAGCTGGGAGGAGCTCTTTGAGGACCACAGGAAGAGCAGAGACAGAAACACAGGGCAGGAAGGTGACTAACTGGAAGGAAAAACTGTTCCCTGAGGCTGGTGATGTGACTGCAGTGCAGCTCCTGCACTCTGAGCACAGGTGCCCCTGCCACTGGATTTAGCAAAGGATGAGGTACCTTAACGAGCCCTGCTTCAGACCCATCTCGATCAAAGGTCTGGCGGGCTTTTGCAATAGCCAGGATGACACCTTGCATGGCTGGGCTCAGCATCACCTACCACGAGAGCAGGAAAACAGACAACAAGGGACACAGTCACGGACAGGGAGAGAAGAGGAGGAGAAGACACGGTGAAGAGGGCAGCAAACTTCCGAAAGGACAGGTCTGAAGGCAACAGCACAGATTGGGGCAGGACGAGCCTGATCTGCGATTTACTTGCACACTACCTGCTCCATCTACGGCATGCACTGCATGGGCAGGGCTTGTTAAGTGGTTAAAGGTCTAAGGGCTGGCTGCTCTGAGCCCTGAATCTGTAAATTCAGCAAGTGGGAGCATGAAACACCCCAGCCACACCCCTCTGTGTCCCCAAGCTCTAGGAGAGAGAGAAGTGCCCATGGTGGGGCAGTTTGCTGCGCACAAACACAGGTGAAACATGCTCAGGGGTGAGGGAGCTTGTACTGCCAAAACACTGACCAAGTCTGCACCAGGGCACTTAAACAGCCAGAGTCAGGACCACAGCTGTAAGCTCTGCTATGAGCAGTTAATATCTCAGAGAAAGGGCAGGAAACTGTAACTGAAGACAGCAAAAAGGCAGTGAACAAATGAAAGCAGCTGGGATTAGTTTGGATGCAGGTGAGCCAGGAAAGAGACTCTGAGGAACAACATGCAGACTGATCTCTGTCACAGAGCTACTCTGCTGATGCCACTCAGTGGTGTTTCCATGCCAGGCCACCAATACACACAAGCTTGGGAAAGCTCAAAGCCAGCCAAGTGCAGCTCAGTGCTGGGCTGTGATGTGCCCCCGTGGGACCTGTACCTCCTCGTTATATCCATCCGCATCAGACCTAACAGGGATCTTCCCCACACTGGGGATTTCCACCTCAGAGACCTGGGAGCTGCTCTGGGCAGCAGCCTCTGTGTGCTGAGCATCCTGGGGTGGCTCTGCCTGAGCTCTGAGGGCTCTTTCTCCCACTTGGGCTTCCACTGGCTCTACCTCCTTGGGCTGCGGCCGAGAAGAGAAAGAAGAAAAGGAGTAAGAAAAGGCAATGGAAAGCAGAGGGCAGCCAGAGGGCAGCGTGGCACAGCTACAGTGACACAGGCAGGGGAGCAGCAGAGCCCCCCGGGGACAGGCAGAGCACTACTACCTCGCAGAGCGCAGCCTCCACACCGTTCTTCTCGTAGGCGCCGGCGCAGTTGGCGATGGCCTGGGCAGTCTGCTCCTTGGCGATCAGGGCGTGCTCAGAGGACAGGCAGCGGGCACGCTGCGTGCACACCGACGACTGATCTGTCGGGACAGAGGTGGGGAGGGGGAGGTGAGGGCTGCCAGGCTGCTCCTTCTGTCCTAAAACTCCTGTGGCTCGCCTGTGCTGCGCTCATCGCAGGGCTGAAGCGGTTTGCTGGGGGCTTTGCGTGCCCCCTTTCAGGAGGAGCGTGGCACTTGCCCTCAGGGAACGCCAAGTGATGCCCTCCTACCCCAGAGGGCAGCACTTCAGTGTCTTCTGCTTGATAGGTGTGAAAAAGAAAAAGCTGCAGGCGAAGCGAGATTAGCCTGTGATGATGAAGTGACCACAAAACAGCATTCCTGGTGACAATCCTGGGAGGATTCAGAACCACAACAGCCAGGACAGGGCCCCCAGCAGCTGCCTCTGCTACTTCACCAGCAGCTTCTCTCCTCCAAGCCACACGTTCACGCTGGGCTCCCACAGGGCACTTCTCTGACCAGCTGCCTGCCACTGCTTGCCACAGGGTTTGTGAATTCAGAGCTGGGGTTACCTGACCCTGATTCAGAAGAGAGCTCCTGCAATTCCGAAGTTGGGGAAGGCTCCATCTGAGGAATCTTGCAGGACTGCTCCTCCTCCCACTCCTCGGCCTCCTGCTCCAGGCGCCAGTTGTCCTCCTGGACGTAGTGCAACAGCTCTGGGGGCATGGCATTGACCTCCCTCTGGAGCTGCCCATCAGCCTCATCTGTAAGAGAGGCAGGACTGGCACTGAGCAAAACTGTCACAGCAGGACATGGCTGTTAGAGACTCAACAAAGCTGCAGTGTCATGGAGAGCCACAGCCAAAGTGACCAAGGTCTATATGGGGGAACACTCAGCTTTCTTCTGGCTTTGTCATTTAAGGTGATTCACAGGCAGAAGTTTACAACTAAAGAAGCATCTGAAGCAAACCTAAGAGTGTTCTGCTATTTGGGTCACTGACCCTGTGCCTGCAGATGCACAGGGTCAGGAACACTCCTTGTTCCAGGGCTGCAACTCTACAGAGAGCAGTGGAAGGGCCAACAGCTGAAGATCCCTGGTCCAGCTGCAGGCACTGTACCCACAGTGCTGCATGGCATCTGCATGTAGGGAGCTGCATGGGCTCCACAGCACAAGTGGCAGGCTGCTACTTCCCAGCACTCCCCAGATCCACCTCAGTATTCAAGCCCTATGAGGAGAGGCTGAAGGAGCTGAGGTTGTTTAGCCTGGACAGAAGGCTCAGGGGTGACCTCATTGCTGTCTACAACTGCCTAAAGGGAGGTTGTAGCCAGGTGGGGTTGGGCTCTTCTCCCAGGTAACGAACAACAGATCGAGGGGTCACAGTCTCAAGTTGTGCCAGGTGAGGTATAGGCTGGATGTTAGGAGGAAGTTCTTCACAGAGAGAGTGATTGGCATTGGAATGGGCTGCCCAGGGAGGTGGTGGAGTCCCCATCCCTAGAGGTGATCAAGAAGAGACTGGATGGGGCACTTAGTGCCATGGTCTAGTTGATTGGCTAGGGCTGGGTGATAGGTTGGGCTGGGTGATCTTGGAGGTCTCTTCCAACCTGCCTGATTCTAGGATTCAGTTACAAACCAGCCCAAACCCCAAGGAAAATCAGCACTGGATGAGGCTTAAAACGTACCAAAAGCAACTCTCTGCACCAGGTATTTCTCATGCACTCACGGGCAAAAGCATCTTTAAAACCCAACCAAAATCCTGTTAAACGGGAGGGAAAAAAAACCCCAAAAAACAACCACGAGTTCATCTCAGAAACACAACTGTCAAAGGAAGACAAAGAATAACCTCCAGCTCCTCATCAGCCACATTCAGCCATGCAGAGAGTGGCAGCTTCCCCATTGTTTCCTTCTCTTTATTCCAGCAAAATGCACCACGCGTGAAATTATTGGGTTCCTCCACAGCTGCCTGCCCTCTGTAGAGCCACGTGCACAGCAACTGCTGCACACAGCTACTCACATGTTGGCACAGCAAACACACTGCCAGTCCAAGCCACTGTCACCAACAGCTCCTGCCCTAGGCAAGGCTGGGTGAATCATTCTGCTTGGAAACAGACCTTGGAGATCCTGAGTCCAACCAGTCTCTAACTTTACCAAGGGCTGCTGCTAAACCACAGCCCTTAGCTTCTTTTAAACACCTCCAGGGATGAGGATCCAACCACCCCCCTGGGCAGCCTGTGCCAAGCTTTGAGAACGCCTTCAGGGAAGAAGTTTTTTCCCATGTCCGACCTAAAGCTCCCCTGCGGCACCTTGGGGCCATTTCCTCTCCTCCTATCACCTGACACAAGGGAGAACAGACCAACCCCCACCCTTTAGGTTTGGTCTAAGGAGATCACTAAAAAACAGGGTAAGGAGTCAGAAAGCCTGATAAAAATGTGGCAATAAAGCAGGAGGTGTTCCACGTGTCCTTGTAAAAGAAACACTGCCACATAAACTGTATCTAAGGAGTCAAGGTGAAGCACAGCAGCAGCTGCAGAGGGGGCTGGAGCAGAAGGGACAGCCTGAGCCCCTTGTGCATGCTGATGGCACATCCAGCACTGCACACCTCACCTCCTGAGGCTCTTCCTCTGCTTTCAGCCCCAGCAGGGATTTGGAAATTAATCCAGTACAGGACCAATGATTCACTGCTGTCTGGGGCGAGGCTTTATGTGTTGCCAGAAGACAACTGTGCCACAGACCAGATCAGCTGAAGGCTGTTAAGGATGGTGCGAGCCAGAGGTGGTACCCAAACGGCTAACAAAGCAGCAGCTCTGGCCCCAGTACCTGCAGCCAAGCGAGGCACTGCCCCACTGATGTACATCAGGCAGTAGGCACTGGCGTTCTTCAGGCCTCCGAAGGAATCCCTCTCCAGCTCTTCCCACGACGACTCGGTCACGGAGATGTCATTGTATTTGAGCCAGCTCCTGCGAGGCTGGTCGTAGATGAAGGCCCAGTAGTGACCAGCATTTGCTTGCCCTTGGTGCACCAAGACTGCATGCAAGTGGTAGGGAACCTGCAAGTTTACAGGGAGAGGGCTCTCAGGTTGGCTTTCAAGCAGCGACTCTCTCTGGTCTCTGCACAACAGTGACCAATAAGTTCACAGCTGCAGCCTGGTGCAGAACCCTTGGCACTTCCTGCTGAGTGAGAACTGACTTGTGAGGCAAAATGCAAGGAGATGCTCAAAGAATCCCTCCCCTGCTGCAGCACTGGGGGGTTGTTAAACTGCCAGCTGCTAAGAAAACCAGCAGCAGCAGTGCCAGATTAATACCCACCCAACCGAGCTGCATTTCTCACCTGCTGGAGGAGAGGGTCACAGTACATTTGTTCGATGGACAGATTGATTCTGTCAATGGACTCCTTCAGATCTGCCAAGGACATCGGGAACGAGAGAAACAGCAACATTAAGGACTCCTCAGCAGGCTGCTCCAGAGCCTGAAGCCGTGCAGCTCCTGGCACTGCCAACACCAGAGCTGAAGCATGTGCATGGTTATTTGTGCTTCAGCTGAGGCCACGGAGGTGAGGAGCTGGGCTGGCATTCAGCAGGAAAGGAAAAAAAAAAAAGTCCCCCTGATGTCCTCGGGGCTCACCTCGCACGTCCTGCTCAGTCTCGTCCCTCCAGCGCTGCAGGCAGGGCCGCAGCAGCGCCAGCTCCTCCTCAGACACCCTGCGAGGGGCTGGCGGCTGCAGCGCTCCAGCAGAGGGCTGCTCTCTGCCATCCTCGGTGTCCTGCCTTTCTGGTCTGCTGGGAAGCAAAAGCCAAGACCAGGAGACAGGTGTTTAACCTTTCTCTTGGTTTTCTCTTTTTGGAATAAGATGAAATAAACAAAAAAAAAAAAAAACAACCTCAAAAACGACCGCAGAGGCAGAGCAGAGCTCCCCTGAGGGGTGGTACAAACCACAGCAAGAGAACGAGCACACTGCAGACCTTCTGCCTTAACAGAAGGAAAACGTGGGGCAGAAAGAGGCAAAATTCATACTGAGCTCTGTCAGCACAGCCCCACAACGAGCAGCTCTCAGAACTCCTTCTCTTGCTATTCCCAGACTCAGTGTATTTACTCAGCTTAATTTAGAGTGTAAACCAACCATGCTGGCCAGGGCAGCAATGATCCAATAGTGCAGTAATTTACTGGCTGACGAAGCAAAGAAAATGACCTGCCCGGGCAAAGAGAGCACAGCAGTTAACTGAACTGCTGCTCAGACAAGAAGAAGAGAGTGATGTGGTGTAACAGTGACAACCAAACGAGGAGCAGAGCAGTGCTGGAGGCCCTGCACAGCCATGCCTACCTCGTGGCATCCTGCTCACCAACCCCCAGGGCAGAGGACTCATGCGTGGAGGGCAACCCAGGAGCACTGAGCTGGGAGTGGAAGTGTTCTGCTACAGATTGTTTCCATTTCTGGTTACTAACCCGTTCAGCTGAAGGTCCATCGGATGGGTCTGGGGCTGCAGGAGCCCCGCCTGAGGGCCCTGAGCAGAGGGTGTGGCTGCAGCTGGCCTCGTGGTGACAAAGTCGAGCACATACTGCAGCATGTCGGGCAGAGGGCAGCGAGCTGGGCCAGAGCCGTACTGCAGGTACCTGCAGACAACCACAGGATGCTGCATGAAGGGAGCAGCCTGGCTGCTTGGTGAGCCCTGGGGGACAATGGAAGGGCAACAGGGAAGAGAACTTCGGGGCTGGGATGGAGATGCTTTAAGCAGTGAGGGATGGAGGGGAAGAACCCCAGTGATGCATAAAAGATGGCAAACTCTAAGCCAGAGGCCATCTCTGGTAGTAAAACCAATGGAGATCCTTCCTAAGGCACTCATGGACCTCACTGGACCTTGCCAACACAGCTGACAGTGACAACTGCTGCTGAAAGAATTTATTCATCTAAAGAGCATCAGTAACTCAGAGACTACCAAAGACAGGAGTTTGTTTTCTAGCACACACTTCTCAGAGCAATCCCAGGTCTGCTTCCCCTTCCCCTACAAACGTCTCCTGTATTGGAAAGCTGTCTTAAGAAGCAGCACTGCACACTTCCAGAGTGCAGGAGCAAAGCTGACCACCCACCTCTCCAGCTGCTGCTGCAGCAGCACCACTTTCTCCTTCAGTCTCTTAATTTCTTCTCTCTTCATCCGAACAAGCTCCTTATTGCAGTGGAGGAACCTAAACAGAGAAGGGCAGAGCCCTGGAGTGAGATTTGCTGACTTCTGGCAGCCCCAAACTTTCACAAACGCTTTGGATCCCTCCTTGCTCACCCCTACCACCCTCTGGGTTTTGCCAAGGCCAGTAAGGCCCTGCACCAAGAACTCACCTGTCCATGTAAATGGTCTGGGGGAACTCCAGCCTGGTATGGATCTTCTCTGGCTGTCCCAGTGACTGGTTGAACTCGAAGCGGGAGAGCTCGAAGGTCAGCACTGGTGGGAGCTTGGTAAACCAGTGCTGCAATGAAGGCAGAGATGTCCCCAGAGGGGCTTGTTTCAGGGTGACTGCTGAGGAGTACATCTTGGGCTGGTCCTAAATGATTTCAGACCGATCCCAAATGCCTGTCTTTGCCACTCAATTAACACACAGTTTTGTTTGGAGGGTGATTGGGCAGAAAGACAAATTTCACGAGATCAAAATTCTGCTTCTGTTTTACATCTTTGCTATGAGAAAGCCTGGGGACAGCTTTCAGAGAGTGACTTTTTTTCATTCAGCAGGATGGATCAGCAGGCCCAGCACTGAACCGTACAGAATGAGCAGACACCACATGTCAGCTTCCAAGAGGATTCTTTTCCAGAGCAGACCATATGCAATGATGAAGAACACAACAGAAGTCCTCAAGCAGTAGCTCACTCCTAACCGTCTCTCAGCCTATTGCCAAACTGGGCAGTGCAAGGGATTCAGAGCCCTGCTTTCTGTGCCATGCACTCCTTCAGAGAGCCACAGACAGAAACCTCTCAGCTGAACTGACTCTCCCCTCTCTCTGCCTGAGCCCACAAATCCTCTCCTTTGCTCATCTCAGCGTGGCACCATCCCAACCACACTGCCCACTGCACTTGTGACAAGCACATGTTTTCCTTCACAGGACCCAACTCAGATGTCCTGCCACAATAAATCTTCCCTGAAAGTGCAGCAGGACATTTTGAGATCTCAAACATTTCTACTAAAGATTAATTTTCTTTATTATGGGTCAAAAACACAGGAAGGGAATGGTCATGCAGCAGAGGTCTTTGATAAGCAGCCCCATCCTTGGAGCCTGAGAGTGTGAACAGAGAGAAAGAACAATTCACAGATCTGTGACCAAAGAGCTCTGCTGAACCCCACTGATGCTTGGGCTTCAGTGCTCTCACCTATGTTCCCCACAGAGAAAATGCACCTTACTCCCCATGGTCCCTATCCTGCAGCTCTCTAGCCATGACACTTGGGAAGTGGAACTAAGATGCACAACTTTTCCATTCAGGCTTCCCAGAGGCAAAGCCAGAGCCTTTTCCTTCTACCCACACAGACTGGTTACAACATTTCCACAATCTGTCCTATTTCCCTTATTTTTTGGACAAAGGATTCGGAGGAACTAAGCAGCTTGGATGATAAAGAACCTGCCTGATGAGCCTCCCACGTCCCTTTGTCTCCAGCACCAGTCTGCAGTGTCTGAACATCTTCAGGCAGGGACTGGACGAATCAGACACAAACCTCTGAGTCTAGAGGTGGGCAGGGCTGAGTCAACTAAGACTTCACTCCTCCTCTGCTAGTTTAAACCACAGCAACGCATTTCTCAGACACCCTCCTAGAACAGAAATACCTTTCCCTGCCCTCTCTGTGTCTCTGCTCACTTCTTGAAGGTTTCTCTGAGCTTTCTCTGTTGCACTGATGCATGTAGGATGCTGAATGTGATGGAACATCTTCACTACCTACTTTGCCACTTTGCAGGGCTGACCCACCCAAGACTTCACTTCTCCTCTGCTAGTTCAAACCACAGCAACACATTTCTCAGACACCCTCCTAGAACAGAAACATCTTTCCCTGCCCTCTCTGTGTCTCTGCCCACTTCTGAAGGTTTCTCTGAGCTTTCTCAGCTGCACTGATGCATGTAGAATGCTGGATGTGATGGGACATCTTCACTACCTACTTTGCCACAAGTAGGTACTGCATGATTGGTTTGTGATTTGTGAGGTTTAAACAAATAAACAAACAAAAAAAAAATTAAGAAACCAAAAATCATCACAGTCAGAAGAGTGAAAATGAGAAGAAAAACAAGAGACTGTAACAGGGAGAAAGACAAATTCCAAAGGCATACCATGGAGCACTGCACTTTTTACCCTCCGAAAACAGGGAGGCAGTGGTTCTCCCCCTGCTCAGGTACAGGCAGGCTTCAACAGAAAGAGAGAGACTTTGTCACACTGGCAGCAGAGGCAGACGTTCACCTTTTCAAGTTCAAACAAGCTCCTCGAGGTGGTTAGAGAGGACAACACATCTGTACAAACACCGACACCCAGTGGCTCGCGATGCTGCCGGGCACGGAGGCGCAGCAGCTGGACCACATCTGCTGCAACCTCTGGGGCATGCTGACAGCTGGCATGTGGAGAGCCCCCTGAGCTGCACACCATACAGCAGGCCACCAAAACCTCACCACCCCCTGCCCAACTAACCTCCTGCCCGTACTTGACTGACTGAGGTGTTGCTGCCTCCTCCATCTCGCCCTCCACCATGGCCCCCTCCAGACACTCGCTGAGGTTGTGGAAGCCGTTCACCTGCAGGGGATACTGCCCAAAGGGCTCCATCTTGGAGAAGGCTTTGCCTGTGTGGTGGGAATGACACAAAACCATGAGTGGACCGAGGGGAACTGAAGCCTCTGCTCAACTCAAGAGCTTGCTGGCAGCTGCAGTCAGAGGCCCTGCTTGCCAGACCCAAGCTCCTGAGTGCTTTCAGAGGGCAGATTCTGCAGATGTTACAGAGAATTTTATCAAGGTGACCACCTGCAAGTTGGAAGAAGTGGGGAATTGGATGGTGAATGCGTGACAAAATGATGTCATCACTGCCACAAATCAGAACCCCCCCACAAGGAGGTAAGAAGTGCACCTACCAAACCCTTCACTCACCCTCATGGACTCCCTCGGTCAGGTAAGTCCCATAGAAGAGCTGTACCATTGGGTTTTCAGATTTGTCCCCAGGGCTCCTGTTTCAGAAGGGGAAAGCAGACACACTCGTGCAGCTGTAGGCTGCAAACCCTCCCCAAGCCACGATCTCAGCCTGTGCTTGGCAATCTCTCCCCAGCGCAAAGCACAAAACAGAGGCAGCCTCTCCTGTTTCCACACTCAGGAGCACCATTACAGCACAGTGGCAGGGGGAAGAAACCAATCACACAGCTCAGGCACTACCTTTGGCCATGCAGCTCAAAAAACCCCCAAATCTTTCACACGCTCCAGTTCTGCCCAGTTCTTATTTACTCTGCAGGCTATAGTGGTACTGACTGAAGTCCTGCACTTACCCACGGAGGAGGCAGATCTAACAACATTTCATTAGGTTTATTTCAAGGGCAAGGAGGGAACATCACCCTCAGTACACAAAGAGCTGCTATGCCAAGCCCTCTCCCTTCCTAAGGCACCACACAAAAGCTGTTTCTCCCCAGGGGTCTCTTGAGCTGACACAAACTCACTTGGCATTCACAGCGAGCTGGAATGTGTCCTCCAGCCAGTCCAGCAGCTTGTGTGTGAATTCACTCACATCTTGCTAGAAGAGAGACAGAAGTTGAGAGTCAAACCTAAAACCCCCAGGAAGTGCTTTTGGGGTGCGCTGCTCCCACTGAGCTGCTGGGGTAGACTCAAGTGGTGGTGCTGCTGCACTGAGTGGCAGCGTGGAACTTCAGAGCTGTGTGACTCAGACCCACGGTGAACACTTTGCTCCTCTGAGACCTCAAGCAGAGAGAATCACTGCGTGCATCACCCCAGCCCCCAGCTGGCAATGGTGACAGCACTGTCACCAGCACTGGTACTACACAGGACCAGCTGCCTGTCTGCTGACAAACGTGGGGAGAGGCTGCTGGGCACGGCAGTGGGGTGAGGTAAGCAGACTGCCAGGGCTGTGTGCAAGAAGGCAGAAGGCTTCTGAAGCTTTACCTGCTGCTCTTCTGCAGATCTGAACGCATCCCTCAGGAGCTCCAGCGCTGCAGATGGGTCCACAAACTTGCGGCAGGTGCCCAGCATCAGCGCAAAGAGGCACTGCAGCTCTTGCATGAAGGCAATGTTTCTCTTCTCCTGCATTGCAAAGAGAACCCAAACCCTTCCTGCAACTCCAAAAGCAGCCTCAGCAAACAAAGCACTGCAGAACACGGCATGCACACCCCTGAGGAGGTACCAAGGCAGTGAGAGGAGGACATGAAAAAGGAGAGAGGTGTGCAGGGATGTTTCTTGGAAGCGATTTGGTCTCCCAGTGGATGTATGGGATTAAAAATGGACCCCTCCCAGCAAACCTTTTAGAGACATGAGGGTCAGGAGTGACAGCTGCTAAAACAGAAGGCCAAAACTGATGAATGCATGAATTGAGTCCACCCACACTTGAGCAAGTAAAGCATTGCTCTGCACAGGCCCTTTGCACTAAGTGTTTTCTAAGCCTCTTCTGCTGACCAGTCTCAGAGGGTAGTGGAGCTAAAGGGACCTTCACACTGGCCCAAACACCAGTTCTGGTGGAGTGTTCACACTACAGTGTGTGAACAAACAACTTGGAGTTACCAACGAGGTTTCAGGAACAGATTTCTCCCCACATCACAGTCAGAGGCTCCAGGGAAAGCTTTATGAGAAGCAGCTGATTTGTTTCTGCACTGGTTCTATTCAGAGAAGCATTTCCCAAACTTGTCTTTAGCCTGGTCTAGCAATTTGGAAGACATTGGTGGAGGCACGGGAGTCTCACATAGCCCCAAATTAACTCTGTGTAGGGAAGGGACAGAGCAGTGCATACCATGAAGGGGAAATGCTACAGCACTGCCTGATGACAACTTACAGCATGACTGTGACAGCTTTCAAGGACGTTCTGTGGAAGGGAGTAGCCAAGGACCAGCCTCCGAAACTCTGGCAACTGAAACAGAGACTGAAAGAGAAGGCAAAGTCAGGACCAGTCTGACACCTCCATCTGGGTGCTCCATTGGCACTCTTTCACTCAACAGCTTTTACTTTTGTTACCTGCTGCTTCCCACCTGGCTTTGTGTTCCTAAATGTTAACAGGGAGGGAGCAGCTGGGACCAGCACATTCGTACCCACCAAAGGCCACAACCACAACCTCCTCCTGCCCTTTCTAGGCTACACAGAACAGGACACATCACAGCACAGGACACATCACAGCACTTCAGGAGAGAGGATTCTGTTTTGCACAGAAAAGCACCCAGGAACGAGGCGGAGCTGAGAAAGGAGCCTGTTTGAAGCTCCCTTTCCTCCTCTCAGAGCTGGAGACACGTGATTAACATCTGTCTGCTGATGTGAAATGGTTAGAAGACACAAATCTGCTCGGTTCCCCTTACTGCTGTCTCCTCTCATTTAGCCTATCACCAACAATATCTGTGCTGCCCAGCTGCTTATCGCTTGCAGCAGCGCTGCGGCACATTGCATTAGCTGCAAGACGATCCAGCAGGCAGCGTGGAGCCAACAATAACTGCAGGGAAATTCAGTTATCAGCTCACTTTGCCAGTCAAGCTTCTGTCATTCAGCAAGCACCTGGGACATGGCTGCACCAAAAAAGCCCTGCGGGCACGCACAGGGCGTTTGTATCAGCTTCTATTTTTACGCCACGTCCATGTCACTGCTCCTTGTCTGTCTCTTGTGCGTGCAGGGAAGAAATGACACAGCCCCAAACATGACCACCAGTCCCACCTGAGTGTGGTCAACCTCCACTCGTGACTACTTCACATTCTGACTCTTCCTCCTGATCTAGTGGGAGGTGGCGGGGGGGTTAGAACTGGATGATCTTTGAGGTCTCTTCCAACCTAAACCATTCTATGATTCCACCACTCACCTGTATGACAGCACTGAACCAGCAGGTGTTCCCGATGTTCTTCATCCCCACAGGCCAATTGTCCACTCTCCTCCAGTCACTCTGCTTGAGGTTCTCTCCCCACACTTCGCAGCGCTTCCTCTTGGAGCGGTATTTGATCTCCACGGCGTGTGCCTCCTGCAGCCTGCCATGAAAGATGCAGGTGGGGCTGTGAAACTCCACCTGGCCGTGGGACTCCTACTGCCCTCGTGCGAGGTGCTGCCAGGGATGTTGAGTGCAAGAGGCCACGAATGCCTAATCTGACCCCGGAGGAGCTTTGGCTCTCAGAGGAGACGGATGGAAAACATGACTGCCAGACAGGTCAGAGGGGCAGGAGGCAGACACACCTGTCTCTGAACTGCTGCATGCAGAACAGGTGCCCTCAGTTGCCTCTGGAGGCAAATCCAACCCATGGTAAAAAAAACAGACAGCCACAGAGTGACAAGTCTGATGTGAGACTCTGAGGTGCCTCCTCAGTAGATGTGATAAGGTCAGTTTCACCTCCTTCATGAGGCCCAGAATAACCCACACCTAAACCTGCTTCTGCCTCAATCCTCACACTGCAGTACTGCCCCAGAAGGCAGAAACGATCGCAGTACGTTTTAAGGGCAGCAGTTATGCATCTGGCAGGTGATTTGTGCTTGTTTTGCAGTTATCAGCTTAAGAATCCACTTTGGACACCTGGGAAAACCAACCCCAGCCTGTGGAGCCACCAACCTTTCAGCAGCATCTCTGTCTGCAATCTGGGCTTTGGCTGATTCCAGTGATCTGCTGGCACTGACTGCACTAGGGTTGTCTTGGCTGTTAGGAGCAAGAGCAGCAGCAACACCTGGAAGAAGCAGCACAATTCTGATCAGATTTCCACCAGGAGTGAGCAAATGTTCTCTTTAAAAGGGACTTCTATCAACTTCTCAATTGACACAAGCAGCACTTCCCAGCTCAAGTTTTTTAAATACAAACCCTGGTGGCTTGCATCATGCCAGGGAACTTCAAGTGACTGAGTGGGGGCTGGCTGAGAGCAGGACAGAGCCTGCAGATGTGTGCTGGCCAGATCTGCATCAACAACTGACACCAGTTTGAGGAAGAAAGGACTGTAGTGAACCTGGCACCGTCACACAGCATGGCTGCATCTCCTTCATGCCAGGATGCTCAGCCCTGGTTTCTTCCATGGGAGGAAAATGAGCAGTTCTGGAGGAGGTGGAAGCCTCACACAGTGGAAACAAAAGCAGCCACGCTCTTCTGGGTGCTGCTCCAAAGCTTCCAGCACAGATTTTTGGCAGAGTGGACCTGTCTTGGGTAAGCTCCAGTTACTGCTGCGTCATTAGCAGAAGGGCCTGAAGAAGCTCAGGCTGTGGTTATGCTTTTCACCTCTACAGGCACCGAGCAATGCCCCAGGTTTGTCAACACCTCTGTCACTTATGGGCATTTATGAAAAACGTTTTCCTCCTGGTCAGACTGCAAATTGCTCAAATCACACAGATTTTCATGGGAGCCTGCCAGAAACCACTTGATTTGCTGCGAATGCTGCAGGAGAAGATGTCTGGCCCTTGTCAGGGATCTGCTGTTCTGTCCTGTTTGCCCTGCTTTAGGAGTTGCTGGGTCTCCCGGGTTAGCCAAGCGCCAGTTAAACAGCAAAGTGTCACCTAAAGCACCACTGCCCCGCGGCTGAGCCACAGACGCAGACCTCCTTCACCAGGAAGCTTTAACTCCCTGAACTGTGCCACTGGCAAAACCAAACCAGCACCAGGCCAGGAGCTGGAAGGCTTCAGCAGCAGAACCAAAGCCAGCTGAGGCTGAAGGATACGACCTGAAAGGCTGAGCAGAGCTGAGGGACCTACCCTGTGGCAGATGTTTGCCCACGGTGCTGCCCTCCCATGCAGCCAGCTTGGCAGCAGGCGCGTCCAGAGCTGTCCCCTCGTCCTGCTCCTCTGTCAGGAAGGTGATTGCTTCTGTTAGGTCTCCATTAGCAGCCTAGTGGAATCAGAGGGGAAAAAGCCCAGAGTGCCAGGGTCATTTCATCTGCATCTGTACAACATCAATGCACCTGTGACAGGCAGGCCCACGCCACCAGCTCTGCTTTTCCCTGGCTGCTGGTGACCAGCAGTGGTGAAGCAGGCCAATAACAACGGCTAAAGCTGCTCAGTCAGAAATCACTTTGCTTTTCCTCCTGGGACAATACAGACCCCAGGAACTAATTTTATTTCCACCACCAGGGATGCAGAAGAGTTGCAGGAAGCCTGAAGCGAGACAGGGCCCTCTGCCAGTGGGAGAAACTCATCAGAGTCAGAGTCTCCGTGGAGTTCAAGATGTTTGTCACTTACCATCCTGGGACTTACTTCAGCACATTACTGCAGGCTAAACTCCCTTAACTTCGCTCTCAGGTTTTGTGGAAATTACTTCTTGATGAAACACTGAAGGATTCTTTTAAACAAGCCTCTCTGTACCACACGTTTAGCCCACCCACATCCTGCTGCTGCTACACCTCGAGAGGACAAACAAGCCCCTGATGGCCCCGGACTGATGTGGCTACAATTTGTAAGCACCCAAATGTGCACCACGAGGAGCAACCTGCCCAGGCAAACGCTGCTTCTCCAACTGCTTGACATGCCCACATCCCTTCAGTCCATAGTGGAGACTGGTGATGGACCAACGCTGCTGCAGCTGCCCAGAGCAGCCTGCGTGGAAAAAAGCCTCCCGGGTTTGTGTTTTCCATAACACACTGATATCAACCTGCAGCTTCCAGGGAACCTTTATCACGCTGCCACAGCGCAGATTTTAACGTCTCCTGCTAGAAAAAGGAACTGTTCTCAGCTTGGCAGGCAGTTGGATGAGTGCATGCACAGGAATCCCAGAACTGCTCCTGCAGCCCACGCGCCAGGGAGGCCCAGCTCATGACCAGGCAATACCCAACACACACACACAGAGCGTTTTGAGAGGCCCCTGAACATGCCAGGCTCCCGGGACACATCCCAGGCTCCCCTTCCCACCCGGCGACCGCAGCAGCACAAACCTTGAGAGTTGCCTGCAGGAAGGCTGAGTCCTGAATGCCAGTGATCTCCTTCAGCTGGTTCACCAGCATCTGGCAGTCCTGGGTGTGAGAGAAAGCTCCTGTGAGAAGGTGCCCAGGACAGGCTTTGGGGTGGTTCTGCAAGGCTTGCCGCGGGCTCACCAGCGTCCTGCTGCTCTCCTCCCTTCTTACAGGCAGATGGACACACAGCCCCTGTCATGCCCGCACGCTGGCAACACCACCACCAGCCTGGACATCCTACTGCCTTTCTGCCCCCACCCCAACTGGCAGACAAGTGCTGGATCTGCTGCGTCCTGAGGCAGATGCTGGCAGGCCTGAGGGGCAGCAGGCTCCTCGCTGTTGGATGCACAGCACCTGCGGTGGGCAGGGGCCCTGGCAGCGCCTGCCCGGCGCAGCTGCATGTGCAGCAGGACATATAAGGAGGCTTCGTGTTCTCAGGGCACCAGCCCGGGGCTATTTTGAGCCTGGCCACAGATGCCACTTGTGCTGTCACTTCTCACTGACAATACGGCGTCAGGAAGGGCCCAGAGGCTGCAGTCACTCCTCCTTCCCTCACCCCACGGCTGACTCAAGCTGTGGCCATGTTCCTTCCCTGCACCACAGTCAGCAGCCTTTCACTGCTGTCACCAATTGAAAAAACCCAATTATAGACATTTTCCTGACCTGGTCTGTAAAATTATTATTTTTTTTTTTTTCTCTCCAGCCCTCTAGTCTCCAATCCCTGCTGCCTCAGCTTGCCACAGGAATGATCACCAAGCTGAACTGATGTACTACGGCTATCTAGGGTCCTGCTGCCAGCACGGTCCAGTCAATCCCAGCTTCCTAAGAGCACAGGTTAATTAATCCTAACTGGCCGTATCACAGACAAATGCACTCAGGCTTCTTGGAGGGAGAGGAAATTAAAGATCCCTTAATGCCAGTGGAGCACAACATGCACCCAGTGAGTAGAAGCTCACCTCCTTTTCTGAGCCACCCACCCCTCCATCCCACCGACAGATGCCACTCCACACAGACTCTGTGAAGCCTGCATGTGCTGCAGCATCATTAAAACAAAGCAATCCAGGATAAGTTTTGATGGGAATTCCCCCAACAGTGATACTCCCACTGAAAACAGGACCCCTGCTCAGTTTTTCCTAGAAGTGCTTGTGTGTGCACTCCCTTACCCACGCATTCCACACACTCTTTCGGCCCCATGCTGAGGTGTCAAGAAAGGCTCCGGCACAGGCAGCAGCAGGATAGAGACCCGTGGGATGAGGAGCCCAGGTGACAGGGCTCAGGCTGCCTCCCCAAAGGCAAACCCTTAATCTCACGTTGCTGATTTTGCTGCCACAGAGAGCGGTGAGCAGCGAGCAGCTGCTTCACCTAATGCCACAGGGGCACTGCTTCCTTGGGAGAGAAAAATTCCATCATCCTTAAACCACATCACAGCAACGAAATCCGAGGCAGGACAGGGCATGATTCCCAGAACTTCACCAAAAGGCTTCACAAAGGCTGCCACAACCACAACAGTTAATTACCAATCTCCCAGTCTAAGTTACCACTTAAACATCCTCGTGATTTTCACTGCCATTTTATTCAGCCTTTGGGGAGAGAAGCTTCTACGAGCAGCGAGAGATTATCCTGCACAACAAGTTGCAAGAGGCTTGCAGCTGACAGGCAGCCCACAAAACCACCACGAACCACACTCCGGGCAGAAATCTTGTTTAGTTTTTGGGGAGCATGCATGGTTTTGTTGCTATAACCAGGCTGGTTGGTTACTCTCTGTGGGTTTACGTGCTGTGGGGCTTTAAAAGGAGCTCCAGAGCTGGCAATTAACACCAGCATGCTGCTGCCGTTCATCCCTAATGCGCCGAGAAAGCAATCCAAAAGCAACATCCTACCTGCTGGAAAAAATAACAACCTGCCCCAAAGTGCTGTTAGTGCTAAATACAGCAACGGGAGAGGAGCACGAAGCCGAGAGGCTGGCAGGAAGGAGGCTGCTGGAGGGTTTGCTGCTTTCCCTGGCTCTGATGTGACTCACCTGGCTTAGCAGTTTGACGAGAAGCTGCGAGTAGGGAAGGGTACAAGAGTGGCACAGGAGTTCAAGGGGGTTCCAGAAATAACAACGTGTGAGGAGGAGGAAGGCAGGTGTGGAACGAAGAGGCACAGACAGAGCCGTGGCCTTCGGCCTCCACACCCGGGTTGTGCTTTTATAGCGTCGGGAAAACGGATTTGAAGAGGGCTGCAAGCCAGGGGGCAGCGGCAGGAACAAAAGGCTGCGCTCCCGGCGGGGCTTTCCCAAGCCAGCACCCATCAGCAGCCGCCTCCCGCACACCCTCCTGGCACCAGCCCGAGCTACTGTTGGAGTGAGGCTCCTCAGGGCACGGGGAAGGGTCCCTATCCCTGCTCACACCAGCAGGGCCGACACCTCTCGCAGCATTCCCTTAGTGTCCCGAAAGCGGGCAGGTGCCTGTGTGCCTTCGGGACGCGCTGCGCACGGATGCAGACCTCGGCAGCACCGCGAAGGAGCTGAGAGCCTCACGCCCCCTACCAGCGCCCGGGGCCTTCCAGGGGCACCTCACGCACAGCCCTGGCGCGGAGGAGCTTCCCATTTTGCTCCTGGAAGATGCTGGTTCAGAAGGAAAGGAGGAAGCTCAGAGGGCGAAGCCGCCGTGCGGAGCCCGTGTTGGGTTATCCTCTTCCCCTCCCAGCCAGCAGCCCGAAAAGCACCCCCGGCACCGCCCCCCCAAACCGAGCAGCAACGGCGAGCGCTAACGACCGCTCCGCACCGAGCGGCTAGCGCCAGACACCTGCCGAGGCCGTGCCCTCCGGGGCGAGACAAGCAGGGCCCCGAGGNACCCCCTCCCCGCACCCCTTCCCCCGCTGCCCCTCGGTCTCACCCCGCCGCCACCGCCCACAGCCTGCAGCTCGGCCGTCATCCCGCCGGGAGCGGCGCCGGGAGCGGGGCCCGGAGAGCAGCGGGCCCCCGCCGCACACAGCGCGCATGCGCGGCCGCCCGGTTCCGGCCCCGGCGGAGGCTGCCCCAGGTCCCTGCCCGGACTCGCCCCGCAGTTCCGGTGAGCTCTCCGCCGCCCGGGGCGGCTCTCGCCCCGCCGGATGCCCAACTTGCAGTGGTCGAGATGCCCTAGGGGCGAGGGCACTCCGGGGCAAACCGTGAGGAAACGGCATAACGGCAGCGGGGCGCGGCACCCACTCCCCGCGTTCCCGGCTGGAGGGTGCTGCTTTGAAGGATCCCGGCTGGAGCCGGTGCTGCCGGCAGCTCGGTGGTGCGGCCACCGGCGCCTGGGAGCGCTAGACCGCACCGATGGGATGCGGTTCTCACAGGCGGCGAGGCCTGGCCAGCAGAACGTCCTCCTGCAGCATCGGCTGCAGCTGCAGCCTGCCCTCCCCAGCTCTGCAGCGGTGCTGATGGGGCTGGGCGGATAGGTTGGACTGGATGATCTTGGAGGTCTCTTCCAATCTGGCTGATCCTGCTCTACCCTATTCTACTCTACCCATGTTCAGTGGTGCTAATAGGGCTGGGCAGATAGGTTGGACTGCATGATCTTGGAGGTCTCTTCCAACTTGGCCAATCCTACTCTGCCCTATTCTGCTCTGCCCTATTCTACTCTACCCATGTTCAGTGGTGCTGATAGGATTGGGCGATAGGTTGGACTGGATGATCTTGGAGGTCTCTTCCAACCTGGCTGATTCTGCCCTGCCCTACTCTACTCTACTCTACTCTACTCTACTCTACTCTACTCTACTCTACTCTACTCTACTCTACTCTACTCTACTCTACTNATTCTCTTCTATTCTATTCTATTCTATTCTATTCTATTCTATTCTATTCTATTCTATTCTATTCTATTCTATCATCACTGCTGTCAGAGCCACAGCGTTGCGGGAGGAAGGGAATAAAAGGCTTGGATGATGCCAGTGTTGTCTCCCTGCTTGCTGATTCCCAACCCGAAGTGCCCTTCTCCAGGTGGTTGGGCAAAACCTCGCACATGCAGATTTTCCCTGGGCTGTCGGGGAGCATCCCTTCCCTCGTGTTTTGGAAGAGGAGTGGAAATTTCAGCCCGGCCCTTCCTGGGGTCACCTCAGCTTCCAGATTCTCACAAGAATCTGAGAGGAAAGAGGGAGACGAGGAAGAGTTACCAGGGTTGATCCAGTGGAGCTCAGCGACCTGGTGGTGTTATCCAATGTCCCTGACACACAAAGGGAGAACAAGACACCTGGGGAAATTTAAGCACAGTAAAAAATGATGCCTGTTTTCAACCTGCCTGAAATCGTTCTCATTTCCCCCAGAAAATGAAGGGCAAAAGGCTGGAAGCACTGCGGTTTCTAGGTGGAAATGCTCCTTCAAAACTGCAATTGGCAGTGGGAGTGCTGGGGCGGGGGGAGAAGCAAGCAGACACGGGGTCTGCACATCCTGGCAGCCCCTGCTGCAAGCCTGCCTTTGGGGTGGGATCTGCCCTGCAGCTGCACCGGCACCAGGGCCCAGCCTCCCTCCCCTGCCCGGCAGCCTCCAGCATGAGTCTCCTTAGAAAAGCAGAAATAAAAAGGCAGAGATGGTCACAGAAGAGTGAATGCTGCTTAGGCTCACTCTCAGCAAGGCAATTCCTGCCTAACCCCAGGTAAAATTGTGCCTCTGATGCATGGCTGCCGTCCCCACTCGGGAGGAGCTGGATCCCCTTCATTAGCAGTGATGGTCTCCAAATACTTTCGTGTGCTCATTATTACCTGGCTTTAATGGACAATGAAGCAGTGGCAGAATATTGCTAACACCTGAAGGGTGTCTAATGGCCAGGAGGACTGAGAGAAAAGTGCTCCCTCCCTTCACTGGGGGATTTAAAGGAGTCGTGCTCATTTGCCGGTGGGGTGAGAATGGGTTTGGTATTTGCCAGTGGTGATTTTTGGCCTTTCCATGGTCCCCAGGATCTTCCTCCACCTCACCACAGACTTAGCTGTCGGGCAATGTGTGGCTCCCATGCTCATGGTCCAGCATCACAGACCCAGGATGAAAGGCTGGCGCTTTGGAGTGCGAGGGAAGTCACTCTGCAGCTCTGTCAGCTTGTGTGTGAAATAGGAGGGTAAATGCAGTAGCTGAGGTGGAAGGACCTCTTCTTCCTGGGCTCCCAGACAGGCTGTGACTGCTGCCACCGGGCTGCAGGGCTTCCCAAACCCTGCTGCCAGCTGCAGGGCATCACATCCCACCGGGCTGGAGCAAAGCAGCTTTTCCCTTCTAGGACGTCTCCCAGGCACTAAGCCCTGAGTGTCCCCAAGATGTGGGCCCAAAAAACCGAGTTAATCTCCCCACCAGCCACTCCATGTATGCATCTTTCGGGGTGAGAAACACAAGTGTCCACTCCTGGCACTTTGGTCTCTGCTTCATCCTCGGAGCTGCACACGGCAGGTGCCAGAGGAGAGACCCCCACATGCCCCTCTAAGCCCTGGCGACCCTCGAAGCACCTCAGGGATGCAGCCAGCCTGAGCATCCCCCAGGACCACACCCTGCAGCCGGGTCCTGCACCCTTCAGTGCCAGCGCGGGGGTCTGCAGCGAGCCGTGCCGTGGCAGCGCTGGCAGCCCTGCCTGCACAGGGTGTTTGTTTCATGTCTCGCAGCGTTAAATCACAGCAGACATTGCAATTTGGGGAGCGCGCCGCTGCCTAATGGGCGGCTTCGCGCGTGTGATGGGGCCGGGGCCGGCAGGCGGCAGCGCTGCCAGGGCTCCCGGGCGATGCTTTATTGCTTTTGACGCTCCAAACGCGCTCTGAAAGGCGAGTCCTGGCAGCCTGAGCAGGGCTGCTTCCCTCTCCTGCCTGCTCATCCCGGCAGACACCGCAGCTGAGACCCTCTCCCCGTTCCCACTGTGTTGCTCGCAGCGCCCCCGCCCCACACAGAGCTCAACCAAAGGCCCCCCCAGCAAGTCCTGTGGCATGGGTATGGGAGCTGCCAAAGGTTATGCTGCCATGGGAACACGGGGCATCATGCCGCATGCATGCTGCTTGGTTTCACTCCTGGTAAGGAGGTGAGGGGGAATGCAGGATGTTGCTCAGCCCATTGCAAAAGGGGGAATGTGGAGCATCCTTCATCCTGTTGCATCACAGGATCCTTGTGTCTGTTCCCCTGGGCTGCTGAGACCTCCAAGGTCATAGCAGCTCCTGACTAAGCAGGGGCTTTTCAGCCTGGAGAAGAGAAGGCTTCCAGGAGACCTTAGAGTAGCCTTCCAGTATCTGAAAGGGGCCTACAGGAGGGCTGGAGAGGGACTATTCATGAAGTGTTGTAATGACAGGACGAGAGGGAATGGGTTAAAACTGGCAGAGGGGAGATTTAAACGGGATGTTAGGAGAAAGTTCTTCACAGTGAGGGTGGCGAGACACTGGAACGGGTTGCCCAGGGAGGTCGTGGCTGCTCCCTCCCTGGAGGTGTTCAAGGCCAGGCTGGATGAGGTCTTGAGCGACCTGATCTAGTGGGAGGTGTCCCTGCCTATGGCAGGGGTTTGGAACTGGATGATCTTTGAGGTCTCTTCCAATCTAAACCATTCTATGATTCTACGATAAGCACCAGCTGAAGAAGTTTGCTGCTTGCCTGGCCGAGGTACCTGATGTCAGATCGGCTGCCCTAGGAACGAGCCCTCAGTCTCCATCCCAGCATGGATCCTAGCAGCGGGGAAGATCCAGGGCTAGACGTGGGGCCAAGCAATGGGAAGCCCCAGATGCCAGGCGCTTCCCAGAAAAGCAATTAGCACGCAGCAGATCAGAGGGCAAATAAAATCCCATTATGCCATTTCAGAAAGCAAATCTGATCCGGGCACTGCCGATTGATGCCAGCGTCCCACAGAGCGTCCCGCAAGAGCCCCGGCGCACGGCGCAAGGCGAGGCTGTAATAGATCAGGCTAATTAGATATCCGATAACAGGAGGGCTGATAGGAGCTACATTAGAATCTCTTTAAGATGAAGACGTAAAACCCAAGGGAGAAAATTCAGAGTTAATGATGCTGCGGCAGCCACTCTGCTCCAGCAGCCGTCGGCCGCATCCTGCCCGTATTGGTGCGGGGGGCTGGAGGAGAGGGGGCAGAGCAGGGCACGGTCCCCCAGCGCCGCCGCGGCGCTGCCCGTGATTTCTATTACCCAGACTCAATAAGGGGAAAGAGCTCGGAGCTGCTGAGCTCCCCGGGAGGTGGCTTGCCAGCCACTAACGGAGCCGAGAAATCAAATTAGCCCTGGCTCTGCTCTCGCTCTCTCCCTGACACCGCTGCTGGCAGCCGAGGGGGAGTTCATCAGGGCCTTGCACTAATTCTTATCTCGTTTAAGTGACTCCGCGCTGCCATCTGATGCGATTTGCTCGGTGCTGCTGCAGCCGCGGGCTCCGGGCTCTGCCCGCCGCTTCCCCAACACTGCCAGCAGCTGGCAGCTTCGTGGGGCACCGGCATGGAAAGGCAGACAAACAGACATCAGGGTGCTGGGAAGGGGGCCGGGGTGGGGCTCTCTGTAGGTAGAGGGACGCTAGCCCCGAGGACAGGATGATCTGACACGGAGGGAAGGATTCTACAGCCCGAGCAGGGCCCCAGATGCTGGATTTGGTTTTGCTCTCATCCATCCAGACCAAGGCTTACTCATGGTCTTGTTCACCCAAAGGATCTGAGTGTTTGGGGAATCTGAAGCTTGCACACAACAACGGCTGCAAAACCAGATCAAGCCCTTGCCCGGGGGCAGCTATGGGGTGATTTGGGCAGGTTTACTGCCTACAGGCAGGGCACAAAGGACCAGCAGGCAGCATGTGCTGCCTGAAGACTGCAGCTGTCAGTATGTGCCTCTGTACCTGCCGTAGGGTGTAGAGAGAAGCCCAGGACCTCCATAGCTCCATGCTTCCCCATGGAAACTCACTCTATAACTTCCCAGGTCAGACCACTTCATCTCAAAGGGTTCTCCTGCAACTTCCCAACTGTTGAGGACTTCCCAGTGCAGCTCTGGCACCTGCAGCATCCTTTCCCCCCAGCTCCTGCTTGCACCTCCGAACCATTTCTCCATGGCCAGGCAGCTAAGCAGGGACCAGGGAGCCCTGGAGGAGCTGAGTGGGGAGTGGCTGGGTGGGCTCCTCTCACATCCCAGCATGAAACCTGATGCAGCAGGAGAGGCTGGGCTCAGCATTAATTGGGCGTTGTCAAAAACCCGACGGAGGGGAGAAAGAGAGCCAGGAGAGCTGCCAGCCTCTGATCAGGCTCACTCCTGCCTGGAGCTGGAGGTGGGCAGGAGGGACACAGCAGCTGGGAGCCACCACAGCATGACAGCCATCACAGCCATGACACCCATGACATGCAATGCTCTTGGGGTGCTCCTGGCCCTGCTGCCTCTTGCCTCGACCCTACAGAGCCAAGGTAAGTGAGGGACCCGTGGGCAGGGCTGAAGAGTTGGGGCAGTGCATGGTGCTGCTGGCACCAAAAAGCGTGGTGCCACACCTTCCCAAAGCCCAGGCAGTGCTGCATGGTGTGCAAAAGCTGATCTCTAGAGAGATCTCAATGCTATAGAGAAGCCACGTACTTGAGAGAACCCAGGGACTGGGAAAGTTCTGGTACAAGAGCTTTGAGATGCTTCCTGCCTGGGCAATGCAAGCTGAGTGCCCACAGCAATGGAATGTTGGAACCCAGCTCTGCATGGTGGGCTCAGTGGTACAGGGCTTCAGAGGACGCTGGGAGTGTGCAGGGTGCTAGCCTTGAGGGCAGAAAGAGCCAGGATCACCTCCTGCCTGCATCCCTCTGTCTGGCAGCTGCTGCCTGAGTCCCAGCCTGACAAAGGCTGTTTGCTAATATGAGTGTTGCATCAGTCAGAGCATGGAGCTGGCTTTTGGGGGTGAGAGCCCCTGGGAATGGTGCTGTGCCTGTGCCTTGTAATCTCAGCTCTGCATGGCACTACACTGACTGCCAGAATGTCCACCAGCCCGTGTTGTCATTTCTCATTCAACCTTCCTGGAGAAAGCAGGAAAATGACTGCCCTGTTTTGCACCGGTGCAGCTGAAAGCTTTCAGCAGCTTTGTAACCAGTCAGACATCCCTCACCACGGCATTTCCCCCCACTGCTAAACCTCCTCCTGTCACTAGGCCAACAGAGGTGGCAGGAGAGGAGCAGGGGCCAGAAGTAAGGGGATAGGAAGATCTGTGTAGATGCACCCCCTTGTGTCAGAGCTGTGCTGAGTTGCACCAGGCAAGCCTGAGCTGGGCACTGCATGTGTGAAGAGGAGAGGTTGTGAGGAGGAGGAGAGGGGGTGAAGAGGAGGAGTAGAGGGTGTGAGGAGGAGCATGACAGAGGCAGCTGCTACTGTCTGCAGCAGGAAAGGCCCCAGCTTGTCCCCAGTGCAGTGACAGCAGTGCCTGTTTTCCTCTCCTTGCCCTAATTGCTGCCTTTGGCCCCCCCTCACCGCCTCTACTGGCTCACGCCTGCCTGGGTGAGGGTCGTGCGCCCAGCTGGCTGCCCAGCATTACGGCCGTGGCTCGGCGCTGGAGGGACTGAGGCTGCTGGGTTCCTGGGTTTTCAGCTTAAAGGACAGCTTGCAGTTCCCAGCAGCTTTTCCCAAGGTCCCACAGATCTATTCCAATTAGTCCAGGAAGTGGACTCCAGCTCTGGGCGTGCTGCAGAGTAAAGCCATAAGTGTGGCTCTGCCGCCCTGGCTCAGCTGTGGTGTCACCAGCTGCTTTGTGGTGAGGATACCAGAACTGCAGGCAGTTTGCTCTGCAGTTTAAGGTGCTGGCACCAGCTGAGGAATCTTTGTTTCCCCATAAAACGGTCACCAGGATACTTACTAAATGCCAAGACGCCCAATGCATGAGTTTGGCAGCCTGGTTCCACTCTAAAAAGCTCCTGTAAGGAGGTAGTGACGGGAAACTTACCTGGGGGCAGTGAGACCTTCCTGGCCTCTCACTGCTGGGACTCTCGATCCATCCATCCATCAGAGGCAGAAGGTGGCAGCCCTGCCCTCTGAGGCCAGGAAGGCTGACAGCCCTGTTCACCTGCGCAGAGAAGATATCAATAAAACATTAGGTGACAGTTCTGGCTGGTTTCCTATCAGGATGATCAGGTTTAATTTGACTCCAAGTAAGGGGCAGCAGGCAGCAGCATCCCACAAGTTGCAGCACACCCCTGGGTGACTGAGGCACTGCCCTGGTGTGAGCATCCATCCATCCATCCATCCATCCATCCATCCATCCATCCATCCATCCATCCCTTTGATGGCAGGTCCCCGCAGGGGAGACCAGACACCGGAGCCTGCTGAGCCCGCCCTGCGCCGGCTGACCCACTACCTGCTGGCCCACTACCAGAAGGGCACCCGGCCCGTGAGGGACTGGCGAAAGACCACCAACGTGGCCATTGACCTCATGGTCTATGCCATCCTCAGCGTGGTGAGTCCTCTGCCTTCAGTACAGGCAGCTTCTTTGTGTCCGTGGCAGGCGGAACAGTACCTGGCAGGCAGCATCCTCTTGGGGACGCTGTGCCCATCTCCCGGAGTGACAATATCCCCCCGTGCTGACACGGGTCTGCTTCTTCCTGCAGGACGAGAAGAACCAGGTGCTGACCACCTACATCTGGTACAGGCAGGTGAGCAGAAGAAACCACCCTGGAGCCTCACTCCTCCCTTGCTGGGTCTCCACACCCTTGAAAATGCAGGTTTGCCTGCAGGAGAGATGCGCAGCGAGGTGGGACCCACCCCAAGAGGTGGCAAGATCTCTGCAGGGCAGGACTTTCATGCTCTAAGCTTCACACTGTGGGGTGGTGCAATGGCTGCAAGATGAAGCTTTCCCCCCTGCCATGGCCGGTGCTGAAGAGTGGTTCAGCACCTGGCAGGCTGCTTCCCCGGGGTTTGGGTGCTGGTAGGCTAGAAGGGACCTGGCCCTGCAAGCCCTTTCTCCCTCCTCCTCAGCACTGGACAGACGAGTTCCTCCGGTGGGACCCGGCGCGCTTTGACGACGTGACGCAGATCTCCCTCCCGGTGGAGAGCATCTGGGTGCCAGACATCCTCATCAACGAGTTGTGAGGGCGGCGGGGATTTGGGGGGGATGGGG
>VWZI01016203.1:388892-402167 GCA_013396835.1 Psilopogon haemacephalus
TGCCAGAGGCAGCCAGCCCTGCCGCCCATTCCATCCCATCCCATCCCATCCCATCCCATCCCATCCCATCCCATCCCATCTGCGGGATGCACAGGTAAGGCACCACTCATGTCAGTGCTGCTGCTCTGCCAGTGGAGCTCTCCAGCAGCCAAGCAGCGCAGCACCCAGCTGGGCTCTGCTTGAGCACCATCTCGCTGTGGGTGCTCTACTCAGCTGATTGTTTACTTTGAGCTGCACACGCAGCGATGTCCCCACCTTTGGAGAGAGGATGGGAGGTGGGAAAAGATGGGAAAGCTCACGAGAGGGTGCCTGGGGTTGCTGCCAGTCCTAATGCAGCCATGCTTTGGCTTGCTGCAGAGAGTGCTGCTCCCAGCTGGACAGGTCCCTGTCCTCTCACCCCCAGCACATCCCTGGCCTCTCTGCTGCAGCAGCCCCGAGCCAGCCCTCAAGCCCTGGGAAGAAAAATCACCCCCGATAAAGCAGCGCCTCCACCCCAAAGCAGTGAGAGATGGATTTTTTCATTTCCCTGATGGTTTAATGGTTTCTCCCCTTTTTTTTGCAGGAAGATGATTACAAATTAAGCAGCATTTAAACACTTTTTACTGTCAACAATTAAAAGGGGCGAAGGCGGGCAAGCAATTCATTCCCTGGGAAACGCAGCGGCTCTCGGCGGGCGCCGCCGGCCCTTGCCTCTACTGTACGCCACACAATGGCCCTGAGCACCCCATTAATTTTGCAGGATGTTCAAAAGCAAATTAAAATATAAAAAGGCCCCCGGGCACAAAGATAGATACTGAGGGTGGGGGCGGTGTAGGTCAAGCTTGCGGAATTAAAGTCTTAGCAACCAGGAAGGTTTTAGTGCATCCCATTAGGGTGTGTTCGGTGCCATCCTTGCCCACCTTAACCAGCTCGGTGCTACTCTGCCAGAGCCAGCAGCTGTGAACTGTTAACAGGGTGGCTCTGCCTCTGCTGTGGGTTTGGAGGTGGACACTGCAGCAGGTTAGGGGTTTGGATGCTCCAGGGAGGGAGCATCCACAATCTCCCTGGAACGGGTTGCCCAGGGAGGTTGTGGCTGCTCCCTCCCTGGAGGTGTTCTAGGCCAGGCTGGATGAGGCCTTGGGTGACCTGTTCTAGTAGGAGGTGTTCCTGCCTATGGCAGGGGGGGGTTGGAACTGGATGAGCTTTGAGGTCCCTTCCAACCTAACCTATTCTATGATTCTGTGATGCTGTGTGGGTGTGCCTGCTGGCCACTTAATGCTGGGTGGGTTTCAACAGCTGGTGTACTGAAATCTGGGGTTTAGGGAGGAAGAATTCTCCAGCTGCCAGCCTGGAGTGCCCCACCCTGGTTCTCCTGTTGCTCCATCCCAAAGCAATGCAGTGGCCAGAGGGGTAAAGAGGAGCCACATGCAACGCGTGACGGTCGGAGCCTGTCCGAGCCGTGGCAGGCATCACAGCAAGGGACGCAGCATCCATCCGCGCGTTAAGCACTGCACCACCTCCCGCCCACCGCCTCGGCGAGAGGAGGGACTGCACCGTGGCACTGGGCGCGGCAGGCAGGGGTGGGGGCTCCCTATGGCACCGGCGAGGAGCCGGGCGGCTCTCGGCGAAGTTTAGGATGCAGGAGGTGCGCTGGCAGGAGAAAGCGACACGTCCCCTTTAAAAGGAAATATAATTTACAGTGTGCAGCCAGGCGGGCCATAGTTTCAATCTCGTTTACTATAGAGAAAACTCTGCTAGCTGTTCTCTATCCCACAAATCCGATTTAATCAGACAAGCCAGCCAGCGTGGCTTGAAGTAAAAACGGATAATTAGTAAACAGAGAGCTACTTCAGTGCTTCATTGGCATTCGAGCCGGGCTAGTGTGTCGCATTTAAAATGCAGTCTGATGAAGTTTACAAAATCAAACCATTTGTTACTCCTATTGAAGAGGCTTCAGGCCACTTGCAATTAAATTGGAATTAGTGCTCAGAATGAGATACAGCAAATTCATACTAAAAAGGGATCTGACTTTCAGACATTTGACTTCAAGTTTTCGCCCGCCCGCGCGTGCGCCGGCTCCAACCACCCAGCCCGGATGCTCGACACCAGGTGGGTGTAAGGCAACCTGGAGATGCTCTGGCTGCAGGCAAGGGGGATACTGCACTGCTGCCAGTGAAGTATCCTCTGCCTATCCCTGGCAGCATGCCTCTGGGGGTGCCCAGGCACACAGAGCCTAAATGCGTGCACGAACCAAACTGCCCCTCCCCAAGCTCTCCCCATCTTTTCCCTGATTCTGTTCCAAGCAGTGTTATGAGACAAGGATTGAGGTGGATCTGTCCACCCACTGCAGCCATGATCAATAGCATCACAATCCCGTACCCAGGGGCTGTGCAGGGGCACACTGGGAAGGCTCCCATGTCGCCACAGGCATGAGGGTGCATGCGTTGAAGGACACCAACAGAGCAGCCTCTCACAGCCACTGGAAAGCCCTCAAACACTCTACTCATGTCCTGCAAATTCAGGATCCTCACCAATCCTTGCTCCTCCATCAAGCAACAACATCTGACGCCATCTCTCACGCCAGACACATGCCACAGAGCTGAACTGAGCCTGATGCTGTCATTGGGATGGAGGCAGACAGCTCCAGAGCATTGTGGCCACGGAGAGCAGGAGGCCAAGGGCTGCAGGCTTTCCTGAGAAAAGATTCTGGGGACATTTTATGGTTTTCTGTCAGTGTGTCAAGGGCTTCCTACCAGCCTCCACTTCCTGGACAATGCTGCCGGCTGCAGCTGCAGGGGAGGCTGCAGGCTGCTGGGAAGCATAAAAAGAGGCATCAGGGGAGGGAGAAACCAGCTAGAGAGCTGCAGACAGCCCTCACTTATAGCCCTGCCCATGAAAAAGTGGGCAGGGAGGCGGCAGCAGAGCTAGCAAGGGGTGCATTGCCCGGAGCATCCACTCTGGAGCATCCATTCCCAGCCAGGCAGCAGCACCTGCCCCACTGCTGCCCTGACACATCTCCACCATCCTTGGCTTTGGCATGGGAAAGCAAACCCAACAGGGGGCACTGAAGTAGCCTCACCTGACTGCTGCTGTTGGGACGTGTGATGCCTGGCATGAGCATGTGTGACCACCTGGGTGTTTAGGGTGCCACCCTGCCAGGATGGCACAGGAACCCCCAGGCTGCTCCAGGCCGGTACCAGAGGTGCTACTGAGGGGTGACAGTGGCACCCATTACCACACCAGCTGCTTGGCTGGAGCCCGACAGCCCCTACAACCTTCATGGTTAAGTAGAGAGAGGGGAGGAAAACCCTGAGCTGATAAACACACAAGACGTGCCAGAGTCACCAAATCATGCTGGCTTCTCAGGCTGCCTCTGGACTCAGCTTCATGCTAATTAACATCTTTATGGAAGCAGCTCCTCCCAAGGGGGCATTTGTTTGGTTATTATTATTATTTACTTGGAGATGAAGCAGCTTTCTTCCCAACTTTAACTGACTATGGGAAATTAATTCTCAAAGAGCAGCCAGTGCAGCCTGCTCCTCTGTGGCTGGTTTCCTTTGGGGGAACAACAGGAGGGCATGGCATGCCCCCTCCCTGGCACTGCCCCCCATGTTGGCACCCGCTTGCCTTTCACCAGTGTCTGGAAGAGAGCTCCAGCATTTCTGAGCAGATGCACCAACCACACTGACCCTGCAAGCAGACAGGACTCAAAACCTCCCAGATCTAAACACTTATTTTTGGCTCCTGTGGCAATGCACAGGGCTGCTTCCTGCCACCATAGAATCGGTCAGGATTGGAAGGGACCACAAGGGTCATCTAGTTCCAACCCCTCTGCCATAGGCAGGGACACCCTACCCTAGATCAGGCTGCCCAGAGCCTCATCCAGCCTGGCCATGGCTCATCCAGCCATGGTCCTGCTCTCCCCATCACTTGGTGAGCTGGAATGCAGCACATGGAGTATGCTCTGTGTATGGGTGCCCAGCCCCAGGCCGTGGCTCTGGCACAGGCAGCCTGCACCCGCTGTGGCTGATTTATTCTGGGAGCCATCTGGACCTGGGGGACAATATGGCCTCGCTCCCCAGTGACCTGGCACATTAGTCACACCCTCCCAGCTCGACCCTTCCGTCTCCCTTAGAGCGCGGCAGGATGTGAGCATCTCCTTCTCGCCTTCCTTCTGGGGAGAGCCCTTCGCTCCCCACAGTCCTATCGGCAGCACCTTGCCCCTTTTCCCCACACCTCCAGCACCATCACCACCACCCCCCACCCCTCCTCCTCCTCCACGGTGCTTTTCTGCAGCTGCAGAGGGGACGAGCGCCGCGGAGGGAGGGAGGGAGGGAGGGAGGACGAGCGAGCAGGGAGGGGAAGGAGCCCTGCGACCATTAAGCAGCGGCGGCTTTATGGCAACAGGCACACAACTCACCCGCCTCGCGTGTCGCGGGGGATAAAAGCGCCGAAACATTTTAATTTTAAATTCTTATCGCTGAATTTACTGCTTTTCTCTCGCAATGATTTGTGTTGCTTTTTAATTTTTACAGTCTCTACAGCAGCCAGATGCCACCGCCTAGGGCCAAAATAATAAAACCCCGCCGCAGTCGCAAGTTACAGAACAAAAAAGGGAACCGCGCGGCTGACAGAAGTTAATATCTCAATTTAACAGTGCTGCTCCGCTAATGATCCTTTGATATGTGTTTATTTAGAAAGGTCTGATCTTGACCTTGAAAGCAAACTAAACCGCAAAGTCTTTATGAGAGGAGAGAAAGACTTTATTTATAGACTGGCTTTGCGTCAATCACGGCGGCAGCTGGACCTGCGCTGGCGAGGTGCTGCCAGGCAGCCTGCGGGTCCAAGAGGGGCGTGAATCAATGGGGGGATGTATTCTGGGGGGTGGCTGAGAAGGAGGCCCACAGCCTGCCCCCCCCCCCTCCAAGGTGGGTGCTGAGCCCACACAGATCTTCCAACAAACTGATGGGTGCAATGGGGCTACCTTCCTAGAGCGATGCTCCCAGGGGATGGTGTTGCTCTGGGTACCCCTGTCAGCAGCAAGCTGTTCCTGAGCATCTCCTGCCTGAGCCCTTCCCCCCAGCACAAGGGAAGAGCTGTCTCCAGCTGCTGCAGCATCCAACTGCACTCTGCCCTCCCCAGGCATGGTCCCTAGGTTTGGCAGGAAGTGGCACACTTGGCATCTCACTGGGCAGTACAGGTGGGGTTTTGTCCTGAAGATACCAAGCACCACACAAACCTTGCCTTTGGAAAGGGAAACCTGGGGAAGTTTTGGGGGCTGGTCCCATTAAGCTGCATTTCCACCTCCCAGCTAGGGAAGGTGAGGTCTTCCCAAGCTCCTAACACCATGTGAGCCCGGGAACATGCTGCCAAGGCTTTGCACCTACAGCACTGCACTTCCAAGTCTCACTCTGCTTCTTTAGCCCCAGTGGCTGGCTGAGGCTGCTCACAAACCCCAAAGCCTCCTGCCCAAAACTGAAGAGCTGCCTTACTGCATGACCCTGTTTGTACTTGGGATCTCTGTGCAGCATTTTCCCTCAGTGCTGCCTTCCCCTAAGCCTGTCCTGGTGCTCTCCATCCTGGAGAGCCCTGGGTCCATCCCCATCATTCCCAAGGAAGCCACACCTCGCCAATGCATCCCTGCCCTTCCAAGGACAAGCATTTCCCTGGGGTAACTGGAGACGAATTGTGGCATCGTTCCTGGCCACCACTTCAGAAAGGAAGCTGTCAGCTACTCACTCACTTGTTGCCACTGTGCTAGCTTCCCAGATATCCTTTTCCCACTTGGAATTTGGAATGAAACCAGGTGAAATAATAATTTGCTTTTCTGTCACAAGCCCCTGGACTACTTTGACCATCACTTTCTGAGCCACAGTCGAACCAGTGTGTTAAAAACTGCTCCACCCTCAAATAAAGAGGTTTCAGTGACGAGATGAAACCTTCACTCAGCATCTCTAGGGCACTGAGAGACACCTCTTGGGACTTTCTGTCCAAAGATTCTTCACCATGAGTGTTTACCAACTGGCACGTCATGGTGGGCATACACTTTTCCCTGTCAGGAGGGTTTTAGGGACCTGCAGACCGTGTCTCTGGTCAGTGGCATTCTGCACTGCCCCCTGCCCTGCTTGTCTATGGGGCTACAGCATCCCACACCATAGGAGAACACCATGACCACCACCACTACCACCCCAGCTGATGAAATAACTCTTTGGTGGTATGGGCAGCTGCCCCTGGCTGAGCACAGCCAGTGGAGCCACCCTTTGCCACGAGGCACAAAGCCAGGATTCGTTGGGTTTGCTGATTATCCCTGCACCCCATCATGAAAAAAAAAAAAAAGGGAGAAAAGATGAAAAGGCCTCCTGGGCAGAGCTGGGGGGACGCAGTGCAGGACCAGGGGCAGTGATCCCCCGGGCTTGGGGCTTTTTTTTGTACAGCGGGGAGACGCGAGTCCCGGTGGGGGGACAAAAGTAACTGCTAAGGTAAGTTAAACCTTGTCGAGATGAACTCTCCTGCTACTTTTAATTAAAAGTTCTTTGGAATTAAAAAGGACACTATTCAGGAAAGGCTGAAAAAAAAAAAAATTCATTGACACCAGCCCGCCCCCCTCCCCTTTTTCCCAAGGAAAAGAAAAAGCTGTTTTTGTGTGTCTGCTCACCCAGCCCGCACTGTACAAAAGGAAGCGGATTTGCAGCAAGACACATGAGATGACCCCCTGACCCCGAGCCGCTGAAAAGTCCTCAATGGCATAAATACCAGATAATCAATCACATACCAGGAGGGCCGGTCCCCCTGCCCTCGCCCCCGCCGCCGGGTTTATGAGAGATGCACTGTAAACGGACACCGGCTCCTGACGGGAGGCCCCTCTCGGCATTCCTGTGCCGGACCAAGAGACCCCGGCCGCCTCTCGCCCGCGTTTCGTCCCCGCTTTCCACAGCCCCGAGCATCCTCCAGCTCCCCGAGTGTGCCATGGCCTTGCAGTGCGCTTCCCTTCCCGCCTCGGAGCGGGAAGAGGAGAGAGGGGGTGCGAGCAGTGCCCCTCTGCGCTCCAAGCCATGGCCAAGCATCCTCCAAGCCACCACAGGCATGGCCAGTGTGGAAGCCAGGGAGGAACTGGCCCCATCTGCAGAAAGCTTTCCTGTTCTGGGGTGTTTGCTGGCATTCCACAGCCTCGGTGGGGTTACGGCAGCGACTGTACCAGGCTGGTTCCCCTTACTGGGCATCCTGAATGCAAGCAGAGGAGGGCTGCCATGTCTGCCCCATGGTCTGGGGGCACAATGGTTGTTAAAGCTTTCAAAGGAGGGAAGGAGGGGAGGAAAAAAATTGCTGAGATCCTGCACTGGTTTGGTTAAACGCGGAGCCACTTGGCAACTAAATTTGATAATGCTTTTGTCCACGGGTCAGAGGTTAAATATGTTCACACTAATCCCCTTCATCTAGAATTAAAGGACAAGAAAGATCTCTCCGTAGCTTAGCAAGAGGGCTTTTCTCATCACGCTTTAAATAGTATTTGCACAGGAAAATTAGAGGCTGGCCATTGGCTGCTGCCCACTGCCATGGCTCTGCCACGCTGCCATCTCCCAGCTTCTCTCTGGGTGGAATCCGCCTGCTCACACGAGGCCTGACCACGCTGTGCCTCCCAGCCCAGCCCACCTGGAGGAGGTGGGGGTGGGGAGGTGGTTTGACTGCGAAGGTGGAAGAAGTCGCCGTGCTTTGGGGAGGCAGAGAGATTCCCAGTTTCAGGAATGTGCGCTGGGACTCGGATTTCAAGCACTGTCACAGGACATTACTATCAGACAAAGGGGCTCTGTGCTGCACCCCCAGGACCTGCCGCCTGGGACTCTGCTGAAGCAGGGGCTGGTGGCAGGCAGCGCCCGGTGATGGTGCTGCCGACCCTGCTCCTGTGCTCCCTGCTCCTTCCCTCCACTGGCACCGTCCTCAGTCCTTTTGCAAACAGATGTGACCACGTGAGCGCTGAGAGCGCTTGAGGCCCTGCAGTTTGGAGGGGCCAGGGATGGATTGGCTCTGCTTTACCCCTCCCTAAGGTTGCAGCGAGCGAGCCCCCTCCCTGTCCAGCAGCCAAAACCAAGCACAGAGCATTTTGTGCAAAGTTCTGGCAAAAACATCCGCAGGGACACTGCACAAAAGATGCTGCCTGTGCGGGGAACGGTTTGCTCCGGCCAGATACCAGCACCCAAAAACGTCACAGCAGCCACAAAAGCACTTCCACCACCACCACCTTCTCAGGTCTTCAGTTGCTACCAAAGCCACAAACCCCAAGAGCAGCTCCCCCAGCCTCAAGTCCCTTTTCCCAGCTTGGTCAAAGATGCCCACTCAGCACCATCGGCACTGGAAGGTGCCAGGAGGAAGATCTTTGTACCCTCCATGTGCAATGGCTTGCAAAGGTGCAAACTTTAGTTTTCTGAGCTGGGGAACCCAGAACCACTTTTCTCCATCACAAGGCGGCACCACTCCTGCCTCCTTTCCAGGAACTGGGACCCTTGTACCCAAATCCCATTCCGGTCCCATGCCCACTGCTTCCAGATGCCAGCTGAAGCCTTGGGAAATGGCAGCACATGGAGGAGTGCACGAGGCTCCTACAGGAGTTTCCAGACATCAACATCTACATCTGGGCACTGCTGCAGGGTATCACTCCTGCTCCCTCCCCGAGCCAGGACTGAGGCAGCGAGGCCAGCACAGGAGGGTGCTTACCTCCGAGCGCAGTTCATCCTGCAGTGCATTATCTCTGGCTATGGAAAAACGTGATCCGGTGGAATTTTCCCCAGAAGCCTCATTGAGCTGCTCTGAAAACCCTCAGGAGCCCCATGAAATTGTAATAGAAAGCCAGGGGCAGCCCAGGAAGATACAGAGCTGGGTTCAGTATGAAGTGTGCCAGCTGCTTGTGGCCAGACCCCCCACCAGACTTAGCCACGAGACAGGACAGAGCCAGGCGACCCCTGAATTGCCAAGCTGCTGCTGCTGTTGGAGCTGCAACATTGCAGGTGGCTGCTGGTGGCAAGTGCCACCAACAAGCCAACTCACAGCAGTCAGCAGAGCCCAGGGAGTGTCCTGATGGAACTGGCACGGCCATGGCTTGTGGGATCGTGCTGAGCACAAGGCAAAGAGAATTTGTGTTTCAACAGCACCTGTGGCTCGTGTCACCAAATTCGTTCCACTTGCTCAGAGCCCTTCTTCTCCAACACCAGCAGCCTACAGCTACAGCATCGCTGGTGGGTTTTAGGCTGGTACAATTCCGAGGCAGAGACAAGCAAAAGGAAGATGACAAATACGGAATTAATTGCACCAAACACGGACTTGTCAGGAGCAGAGAGGGTGTCTGCCTGTGTGAAAGCACAGCTCCAGCACAGTGCCCCCTCCACCTCCTCCAGGCTCCCACGTGTGCACCCAGCAAAGCCCAGCCAGGAACGGGGCTGCTGGGATGCTGCTCTGCAGAGAAATGCCAACTGCTCTGGCATTTAAGACGAAATAATTAAAAGAAGCCCAAAGCCTGAAGCCCTAAACCCACGCTGTGTACCTCAGCGTGCATTTTGGGCAGGAGCAGAGATTTTTTGTTTGGGGGGGAGGGAAAAAACCAGTTGCAATGCCCGGGAGGGTTGAGCTTCCCGAGCTGCCGCCCGGTGCCACTTTCCATGGGACCCAGCACCACTGCCACCTCCTCTCCGGGCTCTCGTGCACCAGGTTTCCCTCCCTTTGTACCTCCGCTTGTACTGCACGACTGTTTTGAATCTCTGAAATAATGTGACAAGTTAATGATGGCACAATTATCTAAATGCTTAACAGACATCTTATCTAAGTGAATCGGATTGAGATTCCATCCCGCTGACAATAAACATCAATGGCAGAGCAGAAAGTGATAGGCAAATTATCGCCAACCCTGCAATTTCGATGCTATTAAATTTGGAGGAATAACAGCCCTGAGGCCTGTAAACTCTGAATAAAATAGACCCTTGTGTTTGGCCAACTATTAAATCAAAATGCTACCAACATCCCGGCAGCGAAAGAAAAAGGAGGCGAGGGGGTGGGGAGAGAGTAAAACAGAGCAAGGGGAGATTTATGGCTTTTCAATTTTGGGTTGAATGTTGCATTTATTAACTTTTTTCTGCTGCTCCTGCCCTGGTGCAGGCATCACCGTCCCAGGGACTTGAGCAATGCAGGCAGGGGATGCGGGCAGAGGAGGCCATGGCCTCCTGTGCAGCCTCAGCAGCACAACTGGGGCCACCCCGGCCCCACAAATCCCAGACCAAACAACGTGCTGAAGCAAACCCACTCTATATTAGGTGTGGAGCGTGCCCACGTGGAAGTGGGTCAGGAGTAAATCTGTGCTGGCCCGTGATGGGTGGTGTTAATTGCCTTGGCACACGGGCAGAACTTGAGAAGAGTCACCTCTGATATTTTAAGAGTCGGTGGTGAGCCTGTAGCCTGTCAGCACCAACCCTGTCCCTGTAAGCCCTCCGAGCCCTGTCAGCACAGGCTGGGGGTGGTCAGCCTGTCCCCTTTGGTGCATTTTGCTTTTTCCTCCGGATTTTAGGAGCAGGGTAAGGAATTTTCCACGCTGTGCTCCCCGGTGTGGCACAGAGCTCATGCTGCTGCAAGATGAGCCAAAACAGTTGCTGCCTTTCCTATTGCCACGGGCTGGGGGCCAAGGACAGTGATGGCCCAGAGAGGGCGTCCCAGTCCGAGTCGATGGGGCTGGGCACAGCTCTGGGCTTACAAGCACAAACTGATTTTTTTTTTTTTTCCTCTTTGTTATTATTTTTCAGCTCTCCTCAGAAGGCAGGGTGTGGGCTTTCTCCTGCCAGGGCTGGGCAGCACCACGTACATCAACCTGGCACGGTACTCTGCACTGTCACCCAGAGGAGCAGGGTGGGCAACAGGAAAAAAAAAAACCAAGCGAGATGAAAGGGGTGCTGGATCCTGCCCGACCTGAGAATCAGTCCCACACGGGGTAAAGAGACCCTGAGAGCTCCTCTCTTGGCCACCCATTGCAGAAAAGTCCGCTGCTGTGGGCCAAGCTGCGACTGCTCACAGCCAGCTCCCTCACCTTCCCTAAACACTGCGGTTTTGAGCAAAGTGGGAATGTTTGGGCAGCCTGCAGCAGATCCCACCCTGGCCCCGGTTCTGAGGCCATCCCTGAAGGGACCCCACCTGGTCTCTACCAGAAAGGGCAATTTTTGTACCATCTTCTGGAAAACCAACCTGTGGCGAAGGGCAAAAGGAGGACGCCCAAAAAAGAAGCGGCTCTAGGCGATGCTGTTATTTGGAATGGGGCTGTTTATATTGAGGCAGAGGCAGGGCCCTTGGCCGTGCCAGGGCAGGGTGCCCTGTGTGCCACCTGAGGAGAGGAAATGATTCATTTTGGCTGCCCCTCTGTGTTTACAGCAGGAGGCAGCAATGACAAACCTGCTCCCCGGTCACTGTGTCCCTGTGCTCTGCTGCCCTTTGAGCTTTGGTGGGGTCCTGCCCCAGGTTTCAGCAACCAGAGAGGCTTTAATCCCTGCAGAGGCGTCGAGGTTGATAGCAAACCTGCGTAGCTGCATCTGTGGAGGTGTTTTGGGGTGCATCACCAAGTAGCTGCTCAACAGCACCCATTCCTGGTGCCACCCAAGGGGTTATGGGGTCCTGGGTATTAAGAGGAACTGGGCTCTCATCAGCTGCCCCAGGATGCTCCACAGGGAAATACCAGGGGAAAGGGGAACTCACTGTTTGCTCAGCCACCTTTAACCTCTCTGCCCAGCTTGGGTTGCTCAGTCCCCAGCAGAGTGAGTCTCTTCTTTTTGCCCCACTACAAGCCCTTTCCTCCTCCTCCTCCTCCTCAACCTACAGCACTCACAGCTTTGAAAGGCACTCTGAGCCCTGCAGTCTGGCCCCAGCTGCCTGATGCTGCCTATGGAGGGCAATTACTTCACGATTTATGAACTGGTGCTAGGCCAGCTCAGCTCCCAGATCGGGTGACGGCCGCAGCTATTCCTGCCTGGTGACGCAGCACTTTGCATCGCCACTCAGTCCTCAAAACCAGGCTCTCTGTGCCAGCCCCATACCCACACACTGCCTTGCCACCTCTGAGCATGAACTTGCCCCGGGGCAAACTCCCCCTGGGTGAGGTGGCCCTTGCAAGGACGGCAGAAGGCAGCTGCTGAGGAGAGATGCTGTGCTGTGCTCGGAGAAGGAATGAACTCCTTCACAGTCACTGTCCCATCGCTTCCCATCAGCATCCGCTAACACCAAGCAGTAACCACAGTGGAACTGGTGAATTGATATCTCATGCCCATGTGTTAGTGGAAAAGGAGCTGGAGCTGCCTTGCTCTGGCAAAGCACAGGCACCGAGGCACTAGGTCAACTGCCTGAGCTGCAGAGACAGACAAGGATCAGCCACAGCAACCACTCCAGATCAACCCTTACAAGCAGAAGAGAAAGATGTTTCCTGTGCTTGGCTGGGTCCAGCCTTCCCCAGATGTCCATCTTCAGGTCCCGGAGCATCATTTTCAACAGATTTCTGCACAGCCCAGATGCTTAGGAGCCACTTGCACCCCTGTACACACCTCACAGACATGCATCAAAACCCCGCAGCTGCAGATGCAGCAAGTTGGCTCCTGTGAATGCTCTGAAATCCAGACTGGCATAGGCTGGGGGCTGCAAACCACTCACAACTCATCACTTGCAGCCTCCTGAGCATCCCAACTCTTCTGACAAGGGTATTCATCCCTTGGGGAGCTTCCCTTACAGCTGAATGGTGGCCAAGTGCCATCATGTTGGTCAAATTTTGACCCAAGGGTGGTGACCAGTAAGCAATGCTCAGATGCTGAACGTAACAAGACAGGTTGTGCTCCTCCTTCCACCAACAGCACCTTTAACAGCTCTGCAAAAGCAGACCAAAACAAGCCAGCAGCAAATATCCCAACCCAAAAGCCACTTGGGGAGGTTGTCTTGCAAACATCACGCATGGATTTCAACACAGGCACAAAACCATCTCCAGTTTAGATTGGGGCAGAACACGCAGCCAGCTTAACTTGGTCAAATTAAAGGCAAGAAGGGGCCCTGGGCAGATCAGAAGGAACCACAGAGGGTTGCGGTTGGTTATGAAGGCACCTGAATGTCCAAGCTGGGCCTAAGTGAAGGAGGGGAAGGGGAAGGGGAATGGAAAGCGGGAGGGGAAGGGGGAGGGAAAGGGAAAGGGAAAGGGAAAGGGAAAGGGAAAGAGAAAGGGAAAGGGAAAAGGAAAGGGAAAGGGAAAGGGAAAGTGGGAGGGGAAGGGGAAGGGGAAGGGGAAGGGAAAGGGGA
>VWZI01016204.1:0-51759 GCA_013396835.1 Psilopogon haemacephalus
TCCAGCTCTGGAGCCCTCAACACAGGAAGGACATGGACCTGATGGGATTGCCTAAAAGAAATTTCAAAATCACAGTGGAAATTTGTGTCTTTTTGAGGCCATTGTGAGGAAGAGAACATATACTCAACTTGTGAGTGCGTTTAATGTGTAATAAACTCAGATTTGTCAAGGAAAAAAGTAGAGAAGGCAGGAGAAATTTGATTCATTTTTGGAGTCCAGCATTTTGAGTCTCCTAATTTATAGATGCTTGCCTTTGTAGTAGAAACTACAGGGACAACCCCTGTATCATTAAACTTGGTAGACATGTCAGAGGGAACAATTACATTGTTAGGCATAATGCTAATCATCTCCACCAATCTGAGCTGAACTGACAAACTATCTACCTTCTGTATGCCTGTGCTGCAACTTCTCAAGCCATCCTGCCAAAGTCCTGCATGATTAATAAGACAGTTGTTGGGTCTTATTCAAAGAAACAATGTCTGATGTGAATGTTTGAATCACACACTCACTGATGTCCTCAGTCTCATCAGAAACCTGCGGATTAGAAGTTAGGATAATCTAGTTGAAAATCTGGTGAACATTGGGGTAAATGTCTGAGGAGTATGAGGATACAGCAGGAGAAAAGGGGTAGGTGTGATTTAAAAAAAAAAAAAAGGAGATTTAAGGCAGAGTATGAAGAAAAGAAGGACCTAAAGGCAACAAGTGGACAAGGTCTAGTTGCAAGACAAATTGAAGCCAACAAAACATTGGAAGAGAGCACAGCACATGACTCTACAGCGTACTGGCAAAATGCAACAGTCCACATTAGAAATGCTAAAACGTTGCAGCTGCCATCTACCCCATGAGCTCCAGGAGCTGAAATTAGGCTGAGGTGACTCACACAAGTGTTAGCAATATGCCATATGATGAAGTTTCCTTTTTACTCACTTAGCAAGTTTAGAGCAGATGTGCTGGGTGACACGTGACAGTACACACTCATGGAGTCTGAGCCCTTTTGCCAGATATGAAACTCACTTGCAGTGGATGAATCTGAGGAGCTTTATAACTGCATCATCTTTCAGGGCACAGCCCTGAATCATGTCCTGCACTAGATGCTGTGCTGAATAGCTTTGTGTCCTGGCTTTAGATTTGCAGGACCTCTGATTCCTCATGACTGCAACTAAAATCTCAACCCCCTTGACCACCAACCCCTTCCCCACCCNTTGCCAAGAGCCAAATAATTTGGGCCTGCAAACTGAGCTGTCACATGAGCAATAGCTTTATTTTAACATCTGTTTCTCATATCCATTGATAAAGGATGTTTTCAGGGCTGATATTTTTTGTGTTAGTAAAGCCTTTAGACATGGTGCTGTTGAGCAAGCAAGAAGTTTAAGCTACTCGTTAATGTCTTCACCTTCCCCCATTGTGACACTGAAGGACTCAGCCAGATGACTTATATCTGCTACTTGTAGGAAATTCCATGGAGATACAAAGCCTGTCTTTGGGACAGGGTTTGAATAGGAGTGTCTTGAGATCACATGGAATGAGGAGTAATGAATGGCTGTAAAGAAGCACAGACCAGACTTTGAGCATGTAGAGTAAGAAGTTCTGTAAGAAGAAAAGATAATAAAGGGCTAGGATCACTCAGTTGCAGAATTTATCATGTTTCAATCTCATAAAGAAGCTTAATTACAGTTCTTCAGGCACTACCTGATTTTTTACATTTCCTGTCTTTTAAATACTTAGCCTTATAACCTTAAGATTGTTCTTCTAACACAGAATTATAGAATGGTCTGGATTGGAAGGGACCTCTAAAGGTCATCTAGTCCAACTCTCTCTGCATAAGCAGGGGCATCCTCAACTCAATCAGGTTGCCCAGAGCCCTCTGATCCCAGGCCGCTCTGAGTCTCACCTTGAATATATCCAGGGATGGGGCTTCAACTACATCCCTGGGCAACCTATTGCAGCGTTTCACCATCCTCATGCTAAAGAACTTGTTCCTAACCTCCAATCTAAATATCCTCTTCTCTAGTTTGAAGTCATTGCCCCTCATCCTATCACCATAGCCTCTCTCCATCCTTCTTGCAGGTTGCCTTCAGGTACTGGAAGCTCACTATTAGGTCTCCTCACAGCCTTCTCTTCTCCAGGCTGAACAACCCCAGTTTCTTCAGCCTGTCCTTATAGCAGAGGTGCTCCAACTCCCTGATTATCTTCATTGCCCTCCTCTGGACTTGCTCCATCGGATCCATGTCCTTCCTGTGTTGAGGGCTCCAGAGCTGGACACAACACTGCAGGTGAGGTCTCAGCAGAGCAAAGTGGCATGTTTCAAGGGAGGTGAATGCGTGTACCATATGTGCACATTGTAGTTACTTAACATACACATTAGATAGATATTTCAATTAAAAACACTTCTAGAAAGCAGTTTTTAGTTAGTTTTTATTGCTCTTATAATGGTACGCCTCACTTAGGGAATGGTACAATGCATTCTTTTTAAAGGGTCTGAGCTTCATAAAAGCTCTGGGGAAAAGATGGTTTCTTTAGTTAGACCAGCTTGCAGTCCATGTTAATAACCAGTCTGTACTCAGATTTCTTCCAGTGTCCTAAAAATATTGTCCCCAGATTTCTCTTCTCTCTTGTGACTGGAATGCATCTGGTCTGCAGTTAATTCACGTGTCAGGAGATATATAACACACTCTTGCGTATAACCAGGTATTCACAAACATCTGATGTGTGCAGCCTAGAGCTCTCTACTGGCCTGCATCCGCATATGGGTGAAGCATGATTTGAAAAATCATCATTTCATCAGCTCTAGAAGAAAAGCAGGGACCTGCTCAGAGTGGTGCCTAAGAAATAGCGAGTGCTTCTCAGAGTAAGAGGTAACTAAAACAAAGTTTTTAAACTACTTCTGTCCTGCTGAAAATTACAACAGTCACAACCACGACAACAACCAACACCACAAGCCCAACAACCATGACAACCCTGACACCACCAACAACCACAACCACATCCCCAACAACTCCTAAATCCCCACAACTCCTACAACTGCAACCACAACAACCACAACCCCAACATCCACCACCACAACCACAACAACCCCCAGCCTGCATGCATTTATCAAAGTGCTGTGAATGCCATGAACTGTGATTCTCTTATCTCCTGTGCTGCTACTACTTCTTTTTCTTGCAGTACCAGAGACAAGGGGTATGGGGACTGTTGCATTTATTTAATGCCAAACTGCCAAAGGTTATTTTACTGTTCTGAGTGTGGATGCTGTCATTTGGCCATGGAGTGCACAGGTATTATAAGGCTTCTCTGCTGATGCTGTTGGAATTCCAGGGGGAAAAGTTTGCTTGAATGCAGCTCAGATAAGTTTTTATCCTTCCAGTTGCTGTCACCTCCATCCTGCCAGGCTTCAGATGTATTTCAGGCTGATGCACTGGGTCTAAGTCCCAGTTCTGTTCTTAGGGTATGGCAAGAGGGGATTTGTAATGCTATCCTTTAGCAAGATATAGCTTTCATGACTCTGTCTCCTGGGGACACTGAGCTCTGTGGTCCCTTAGCTCTGTCAATGGCCATTAATGAGATCAAAGTGTTTCTTGCTCCAAGCAAAGTACTTTATCTAGGCGACAAGTCTGCCTTGGGTAACCCCATCTTCTGTTTTTGTTAGTCTCTTCAAACCTGTACTCAAGCATGCTCCCAAAGGTAATCATACACACTGGGCTCACCTTGTCAGCCTGTTTGTTTCCTAATTCCTTCTTTTGTCATCATCAATCATTGCATCCTGTGCCACAAGTATCAGATTCTGTTTCAGATGAGTTGGTAAAATTTGAATATACCAAAGGGAATCAGATAATTTGTTCATGGAAAAGGTATGATTTAGATGAACCGAGGTAATACGTTGATGTGTGTGACAGGGACAGGGATGGAGGAAGAGGTAAACTGTTTATATTAGTCTATTGAAATTTTAAGTGAGTATACATGTGCATGTGAAATCATGGATAAAATGACCTATGCAGGCTTGATTCAGGAAGCCACTACCAAAATCACTTTAAAAGTAATAAATAAGCTCATGGATAAGGCTGGAATAAGCTGTGCTGCAAGGAATTGATACAACTAAACAGTGCATGTGCCATGAGGTTCTTGCTGGGTAGCCTTTCTTGCATCCTCTCCCCAGCAGAGAGCAGCATCTCACCAAGTGTTACATTTCCCCTCACAGAAGCTGTTAAAATGAGTCTTGATATGTTTCTTGAATTCATCATAGATAAGCTAAGCTGAAAGCTTTAGAGGATATATTCAAGGCGAGACTCTACAGGGCTCTGGGCAACCTGATCTAGTCGAGGGTGTCCCTGCTTACTGCATTGGGGTTTGGACTGGATGACCTTTGCAGGTCCCTTCCAACCCAGACCATGCTGTGAATCTGTAGTTATTGATCATGGTATTAAAGGCAGTTTTAAAACTCCCTAAGAAAACATAGTGAAAGCTCTGGCCTTCCCTAGCACTCTCCGGATAGCACTTGCTGGATAGCAGGATAAAGGAACACACTGCATTGTAGTCTTGGGTATTTTTTTTCTATAGGCAAAACTTGCAGCATCTGCGTGTTAGACTGAAACTTTGGTCACTCTTATCACAGAATCATTACTCCATCTCCCACCTAGCAAGATTGTGTTTCTGCATGAGACTGGGTGATATTTACAACATTCTCTGATTCCATCTGTGCTTTCTTTCTGTAAATGCCAAGTCAGGAAGAAAAAAACTCTTGAGGACAGGATGAATCTCGTAGCTTGAGTTCCCATTCTCCTGCAGGTGTGCAGCAAACTTTACCCCCCACAAAGGACCTCCTGAATACTGTGCAAACCTGTTTGTAAAGGGTCTTTGAAAATCCTGGGCCCAAATGCATGCATGTTTTACATGTTTGCTTCTTCTTGAAGTACAACATCACTCGTTGAAGCAGGCTAGAATGCTTTGCTTTCTCTTCCCTTCCTGTTTCAGTCTTTAAACTTTAGGAATGCCATATCAAAATTTACCTCCCTATCTGGGGATCTTTGAAGATACACATCACGTGTTGTCATGCTTTGACTAGAGGGGAAAAAATAATCTGCTAAATATTGAACAATATTTCATTCTAATTCATTAATAGTTTAAATTACACAATGAAGAGCAAACACACCAAGTCCAGCTGCTAAAGACTCCTTTTCCCTGCACTGCTCCTTTTCTGTTTTTGTCCATTTGTGCTGTCACAGACCACATGTTCTGTAGTTGTGGTATATCTGGGGCACAAAATGCATCCAATTTCTTTGCATAGAGCTTCATACCTCTGCATCCTAGGTGGACTCAGTATTTAGAGAAAATACTCTAAGTATTTTCCTCTCAGTTTTATGCAGGAAAGGAGCTGACAGGCAAGGTTAAGAGGTAAGCAGGAAATCAGAACTTTCACTTCCACTGGTGGTGGAAGCCCCATCCCTGGAGGTCTTTAAGACCAAGCTGGATGTGGCTCTGAGCAACTGGACTGGATGATCTTGGAAGTCTCTTCCAACCAGATCTGTTACATGATTCTGTTCCCATAAGTGAGGTGCTGTGATATTTGCAAGCTGATTTAGGCAGTTAAAGAGGCAGGAATTCTAAAATATCTATTTCCAAAAAGCCCCCTTCACAAACTATATATAAACTAGTTAAATTTGGGTTCTAATTCGTTCAGGAAAATCTTCACAAGGCTGCTTATAGGCAATTTAGTAATTTAGGAAAATCAGAAAATTGGAAAAGGTTTAGCCACAAAACAGCTTTGCCCCACTTACAAATAAAAGGCAGCCCAGAGCCCTAGAGAACATCTTTGCTACTCATGGTGGTGGAGTAAGAATTTTGAGATGGTTCCTTAGTTCCTTTGTGGCAGTGTCTTTCATGGCAGCGTCTGGAACTGCAAATTGTAATCCAGCAGTGGATCAACCTGGCACAGAGTCCAATGAAAGTAAACCTGCCAAAGTCCCAAGTGACTGTAGACACAGCTTCCATAGGCCAAGATCGTGGGGCAATGCAGGACAGAGCTGGGCTGCTGGGCAGTGTTCCCATGAATGGCAGCTGCTTATAACAGAGGCAGGTCCCTGCAGCAGGAAGTCAGGATATGTTGGTCTGAAAGCAGGGACCATCTACTTTCTCATTGCTGTTCTTTCAGATGCTCCTCAAGGTCCAACTAGACAATGTGTCCAGTTGCCATATATATATATATATATATGCTGGGATGATTTGCTCTTCCCTGTTCAAGACCATGAGGGTGGGGGAAGGAACTTCACGTCTACTTCTTTCCACATTCCAAATCTCCAGAGCCAGAGGTTGGGGGAGGAGACAGGGCAGGAAAACAGTTTCACACAGCATTCAAACCTCCCAGGGTGTGGTGGTTTAGCAGTTACCTGCCCTCCCACCCTTTGATATAACCTATGCTAGAACTCAGATGGCTGGAAGTTGGTAGATGAAGCTTTATATTTACAGCTATGCACAATATATAAGCAGATATTTACAATGTATAACAGATACTTACAGGTATATACAGTGAAAAAGTAATACAGAAACGCTACACCCCTCCCAGAGATCAAAATCCCCAAGAGGGGTTTCTAACCACCCCTACCACCTTTCCCCCCTTCCTCAATGTTATCTGACCATCTGTTGATGCAGCAGATAGGCAGAGGTAGATTGGCCAGGGAGATTAGCAGTAGGAAAGAAGTTAGTGGAATTATTGAGAATTAGCTACGAAAGGCAGGGACAAAGGAACCATGCAAGAAGCAGCCACAGCCCAGAGAGGTTTGGAGCAGTCTGACTTATCTATATTTGGGTTACAACTCTTAAAACAATTTTTTTTTTCTTTCTCAGTAAAGTTGTGAGTGAAGTGACATCAAGTGTTTTCATTTTTCAACCTATAGTCTGATTTTTCTCACTCAAATCCTCCAATTAGTTCAAACCAGCACTCATGGGGCAGGGACTTGGGTGTGCCCTGCCACACAGGCAATGCATTAGAAATGCTTACAATCTGGGGCAAAATGAGGACTGAAACTGTCCCCCCACCCCACTCAGCCTACAAGGTCTCAGTGGCTCAATTCCCTGCCAGCCAACTCCCCCACAAACCATAAGATAAAAGTGTGTGCTGCTTGGGGAAATGGAAGCAAGAAAGTCAGGGAAGAGAGGGGGCAGAGATGCAGTCAGGCTCTATCTTTTAAGCTGTGATACTGGAAAACAGAACAGAATAACAGTATTACCTTATCCTGGGACAAGTCTCTGTCCCTATGTTTTGTTTAAGGGGGACCTAGGAACCCTCAAACTACCACAGCACGGTAACATGGAGAGCCAGCGTGAGGAGGAGAGGAAGCCCAGCAGTGTGTCAGCAGCTGAGCCATGTCAGCTGTGGGTGGAGCAGCGTTTTGGGAGAGCAGGCACAGTGAGCTGGCAGCCGGAACGGCAGCACTGTCCTGAGTGGTGCTGCACAGCTTTGTTGTGATGCTAAGCAGAGCAGCTTTGAAGTGGAAGCTGTAATAAACAAACAAACAAAAAAAGCCCCTGCAATGAGTTTGTACCATCTGTTTATGTAAATGTGCTCTCCCTCAACCAGGATAGGAGGTGAATTAACTGCTTGGGCCATACCCTGAATAACTTCAACCTTGACTGTAGCTCCCCTTAGGATTTCTGCTCTGTCAAGCCAGCACTGTCCTTTTCATATTCTTAAAGCCTTAAAGTCTTTTGCATGCTGGAACATTTCCCTGTAATCTGGGTCTCTAACAAGCTGCTGTCATCACAGATGTATCACAAACAGCTCTTGCCTCAGGACACTGCATGTTTCTGGATAGCTACTTTCCTAACATAATTCCACTGAAAAGCAGGAGCTTTCTCTTGTTGACTAACCACCTTTTTACTCATTTTTCTTTTGAAATGGGCACATTGTTCATTATTCTTTTTATGTGTTGTTAAACATCTTTCTCTACATTTCCCCCCGAACCAGAAAATATTATTGGTCTTATTTGCATCAGGAAAAATAGTTATTTAAACAGAAAAAAAAAAAAAAAGACCATTATCTTTTTAAAGCAACATCTTGGGTTCATATCTGATCTTATTACAGTAGAAAAATATGTAAAACTTCCAAGCCAGTTCTGCACTACAATTAGAGTGCTGCTCTTATAAACCCAGCTCTTGGTGGGTTATTACTATGTGTTGGTAAGGGATAAGAGTATGTGTGAGAGTCTAAATCCTCTCTCACTTGTTCATGTAAATCAACAAAGATAAAGATTGCCTTTGTTACCTTCCTTGACTCAGCCCAGGTGCCTGGCCGAATGTTCAGGGATGCAAACCAACAGAGATACAGTGCCTTTGTGGCCTTCCTGACCTTGGCTGCCTGGGTGGAAGGCCCAGGAGATGAGTGGTGAAATCCCATGGCCAGGTGCCCAGACGCTCGCAAGACACATCAGCTATCCTGGAGACAAAGGCTGGTCTAACAGGCTTATGGAATGTGCAATAGACTTGCCACCTGGCCTGACTACCCACTAGATGTATATTTGGTGCATGGACAGGGAAGTGGCTCAGGAGAGACGGGGCAGAGGCGCTCCCCGGTGCCACCGAATCCCTGCAAATGCATGAGAATAGACAGGAAGATTCCCTGGGGAGCTGCAGCTTGACACCAATCTAAAATTGGGACTAAAAAACTGTATAAAAAGACCTGAACAACGCCTGCTAGGAAGAAAAACTCTGCCAGAACAACTCCCACAGAAGAACTCAAAGAACAAGTCCTGCAGAACAACTCCTGCAGAACAACTGCAGAACTCCTGATGAACTCCATGGAAGAACATCCCTCAGCTGTGCACACATCTCTCTCCCATTTTCCCCCACCCCCTTACCCCCTCCACTGCCCCGCCCATCTCCAGCTGATGGCAATATAATCTCTGCTCTTTTTCTCTCCTTTCTTTTCTCTGTTGTTCTCTCTCCCTCTTTCCCCTTCTCTCTCTTCCTCTGTTTTGTTCAACTTTATCCTTTATAAATAGTTATCTGTTTATCTGGTTATCTGGCTTGCACCTTAATTTCACAACACAGAAATCTATAAGAACAGATCTTGCTCCTCTGAACAGAGATATTGTTAATCTCTGCCCTCCGGACCTGGACAGTATGAAATTCATCAAATCACAGAATCACAGAACATAGAGGTTGGAAACAACCTCTCATAAAGTCCAACTTCCCTACCAAGGCAAGATCCCCTAGGGTAGTCCACACAGGAATGTATCTAGGCAGGTTTTGGAAGTCTCTAGAGAAGGAGACTCCATAACCATTCTGGGTAGCCTCTTCCAGGGCTCTTTCACTGTCACTGTAAAGAAGTTTCTCATGTTGAGGTGAAACCTTCTATGTTCAAGTCAGTACTCATTGCTCCTTCTCTTATTGCTGCTGACCATCAAAAAGAGTTTGGCCCCATCTACTTGACATCCATTCCTCAGAATTTTGTACACATTGATGAGATCCCCTCTCAGTCTTCTCCAGACTAAACAGCCTCAGGTTTCTCAGTGTCTGTTCATAGCAGAGATGCTAAAGAGCCCATCTTTCAGAGACTGTCCTCCGCAGCAATATTCTGTGATCCTCTTAGTAACAGCAGGTGAAAGTAGAAGTTGGTCTCTGTTCTGTAAAGTGGTCATTGATGATTCAGTCCTTCCCCTTTAACTCAGTGCTGCTGTACCAATGTGACCAGATAGAGGTGCTTTCTTTAGGAGTGCAAGTAAGCCTTTATCTCTTTTAACACCACCAAAAGAGTAGAAACTTCCTTCTGTACATGCAAATATGCATACAGACTCCCCTCTGCAGCACATCTATCAAACTGTTCTTACTGTGCTTCCCAATAGCCTGTGTAGGTATCAACATTACACGGATATCTCTGAAGACTTGTGTTAAAGGTTCTAAGTCAAGGAGCTGGAATTCATTGAAGTTAGGTTTACTTTTGGGCAGGGTACTCATAAACACACTTGTGGGTAGAGATACTTGGGGAAAACAATTAAAGGCTGTATATGGAAAGCAGATTTAAGGTTATATCAAGTTGTCCAAACACCAGCATCTGACATTGTCTGAGCTGTCCTTCAATATCCTGCTTGTCTAGAGTTGCGGCTGTTGAAAGGGCAGGCTTTCCATGACTCCTTTCTGTCTGGCTCACATGAATGTTTTGGACAGCCTCAAGTATCTCTAGTCGAATCATAGAATCATAGAATAGTCTGAGTTGACAGAGATCTCCAAATGTCATGCAGTCCAACCCCCTCTGCAGTCAGCAGGGGCATCCTCAACTAGATCAGGTTGCCCAGAGCCCTGTTGAGCCTCACCTTGAATATCTCCAGCAACAGGGCCCAAATCACCTCCCTGGGCAACCTGTTCCACTGTGTTCCACTGCCTTCATGGTAAAGAACTTGTTCCTCACATCCAAATTTTACCATGTTTTTCTGTACATAATTGAATTGCAGCTCTTGAAATAACAATAAATTATTGCTACTGCTCAGTCCTCAGAGAGATTTTTCACTTATTTGTCTTCTATGATTTCTAAACGAATCTGCAGACTTTGAGTTTTACATATCAGAGTTTCGTAGAAATTGTCTCTAGATCATCTAATGGCCAGATGATTATGGTGAACTTTTTCTAAACTCTTTGGGGTGAAGCAGACACTTTGGAGGGTTATTCTCCTGTTGGAAAAGCTCTGGATTTGAGCAACTTAGTTCCTGTACAAGGAAAAATTGTAATTTTACAGGAATATTCCAATTTTCTCCCTGGGAATTCAAATTGGTATCTTCCTAGCAGACTGCATTGAAGACTTTGACCCATAGCACAAAAGGGTTTTGTCCCAGCAAGAGTGGTCAGGCATTGGAATGGCCTGCTGAGGAAGGCTGTTGAGTCACCAACCTTGGATATGTTTAAAAGTTATTTGGATCTGGTGCTTGGGGATTTTAATAGCGAAACTTGTAAAGTAGGGATATGGGTTGGACTTGGTGATCCTGAGGGGATTTTCCAACTGGAATGTTTCTGTCACTCTGTGATATCTTTGATTTTCATTGAAGAAAAGAAAGACTTTAAGGCTGCCAGTAAAGGAACTGAATACAAGCTTGAATGCAGAAAACAGAAGATAATGAAGAAGGCAAAATATATGGGTTCATAGACAACAGAACATGATTTGTTGTTGGTATTATTTTTGGGGTTTTGGGGGGGGGATTTTTGGGGGTTTTTTTCTTTATTGGTTTGGTTTGGTTTGGTTTTCTGTTTGTTTGGGTGGCCATGTCAACCTGCTAGATGTTAGGGAGGCTTTGTAGTGGGACCTGGGACCTTGACAGGTTAGACCAATGGGCAAAGGCTAACTGTATGGAGTTTAACAAGGTCAAGTATCAGGTCCTCCACCTGGGCCACAACAACCCCATGGCAAGCTACAGACCTGGGGAAGTGCAGTTGCAAAGCTACAACTTAGAAAGGGACCCTGGGGACTGTTTGACAGTTGATTAAATATGAGCCAGCAGTGTGCCCAGGTGGCCAAGATAGCTAATGGCATCCTGGCTTGGGTTACAAACCCTGTGGCCAGCAGGGACAGGAGGTGCTCATAATCCTGTGCTCAGCACTGGTGAGGCCACATCTCGAGTGTTGTGTCCTGTTCTGGGCCCCTCACTACAGCAAGGACATTGAGAGGCTGGAGTGTGTCCAGAGAAGGGCAATGAGGCTAGAGAAAGGCCTGGAGCACCTGGGCTGTGAGGAGCATCTGAGGGAGCTGGAGATATTCAGTCTGGAGAAAAGAAGACTCTGGAGAGGCCTTCTTGCTCTCCACAACTCCCTGAATGGAGGTTGGAGCAAGGAAGGTGCAGCCTCTTCTCCTCTGTGGCAAGTGACAGCACAATAGGAAATGGTTTCAAGATGCACCAGGGGATGTTCAGGCTGGATGTTATGAAATATTTCTTCACTGAAAGGGTTCTTCAACACTGGAATGGTCTGCCCACGGTAGTGCTGGAGTCAGCATTCATGGAGGTATTCAAGCAACCTTTGGGCCTGGTGCTTGGAATCATGGTTAAGTGTTGACCCTTCAATGATGGATGGAAGTTTGGACTGGTTGATCTTTGAGGTCTCTTCCAACTGGACATTTTCTGTGATTCTTGGGTGTTGTTTTTTGTTGTTGTTTTTTATTGGCTTTGGTTGGTTTGTTGGTTGGGTTTTGTTGGTTGGTTGGTGTGCTTAGTTTATTTTATTTCTTTTGTTTGTTTGTTATTGTTGTGAGAGGTTTTGTTTGGTGGTTTCTTTTTTTTTTTGTAGTTAATTATTGTGATTTTCTTCCTGCATGGAGAAAAATACCAATCCCTTCAAGCTAGGCATAAAGCAAGCCACCAAACTCCCTAAATGGAATATTTGAGAATTCCTATCCCATGAACAATGCCTGGGTTGTTGTTTTTTTTTTAATTTTTTTTTTTTTTTTATTGTGAGTGAAATATGAATTTGTTTTCCAGTCCCTCAGCATTTCCCATAGATCGTAGCTTCTGTCTCTCTGGAACAAATCTATTATCAAGCTTTTGTGGAACAATTTCTCTCATTAAAAAAAAAAAAAAAAGTAGCATGAAACGTAAATTATTGACTACTAAATTGGTGTAAGTTCTGAGTTATGAACTCATCTGGCATTTGGGATAATCTCTCCAAGGTGCAAGTACAGATCTCAAGACTCTCGACATGTCTTGTGAGCTGTCTTTCCCACCTTTGCAAAGCTGCCTAGGTGACCAATTCTGCTTTCAATATGTACTGTCAGCACTACACAGCCATAAAACAGGATGGAGCCTCACATCTGGCAACTTCTTTTATTTCTCAAATATAGAGTTTGAAAATACTCTGTGAGGTTCATGCCAGTCAGATTAGAGAGAAGGCTGAGGAGGCAGAAAAGGTCTTGCAGAAAGCTTTTCCCAGACCCTGCAGATGACAGCGGTAGTCCTTCTAAGTGCCATTTGTCTTAAAGGCCAACTATGAGATTGGCTGCTTCTCTAAGATCCTACATTATCTATCTCTTACTGGGGACTAGGAGTGTGTTAGAGCCCCTGTAATTGTAAGAACCCTTGAAAAGCTATCAATATCCTTGCTCACCTGAAAGTTACACTGCATGGAGAAGAACAAGCCCACTTACTTTCATCTCTTTGTGAGACTGTCATAATATGAAAAAGCCTCTTGCTCTTTCTCCTCCAGTGTTTGACAAGCATGAGTGCTCAGGATCATGAAGGACTTCTGCCTTGAGGTTTATCACAGAATCGCATAGAGTCATAGAATATTAGAGGTTGGAAGGGACCTCCAGAAATCATCAAATCCAACGCCCCTACCAAAGCAGGATCCCCTAGGGTAACTCACACAGGAATTCATCCAGTTATGTTTTGAAAGTCTCTACAGAAGGAGACTCCATAACCTCTCTGGGTGGCCTACTCCAGGGCTCTGTCACCCTCACAGTAAAGAAGTTTCTCCTCATTTTGAGTTGGAACTCCTTGTGTTCTAGCTTGTATGCATTATTATTCCCTGCCTATGGCAGGGGGTTGAAACTAGAGGATCTTTGAGGTCCCTTCCAACCTAAACCACTCTATTATTCCTTGCCCTATTACCAGTTGCCACTGAAAAGAGCCTGTCCGCTTCCTCTTGACACCCACTCATCAGATATTTACAGACATTAATAAGATCCCCTCTCAGCCTTTTCTTTTTAATTATGTGTCAATGTTTCATAATTATCACCTATTCCTTGCCTAAAGTGGAGAGCACAGGGCCCTCTTACTAATGAACATTTTATTCTTCCACTTACTGTAACCATTCTGTATTGCAGCCAGCAGATATAAACAATATGCCTGCACCTTTACAGTTCATTTTAGTACCCTGGGTTATAGCCAGTACCTATAAAATATGTGGTGTTAATTTTTTTGCTTGTTTGTTTCAGCTGGTTTTCTAGACATCATTTTTGATGAACAAATCCAAGATGGATGGATCAATCTCAAATAGGGATTTAATTCTGTTTTTGGAAATAAACTGCATTTCGTTAAATTCCATAGGTGACACAATTAGCACTGCTGCTTTTAACTTTAATGTCATGGCAGAAAGAGATGCTTTGAAACAGAAGGTGGCAGGGAGAAGAAGGCTTTCCAGAGAGGCTTTACCTTTGATGTTTTCTGTTTCATACCTACGTGAACATTCTGGGTGTGATCACAATGACTTACTGTGGTTTCTGCATTTCCCGTCATGCACTTCAGCATTCTGGTATTAGCCATGAATTCTTCTCATGAAGTCAAACAGCCTTGCTTTCAGAAGTACTGAGTGCCATTAGGCATTAATCAGAAGCACAAACAGTTAAGGAGGTATCCCAACAAAGTGGCTGATTAGTGGTAGGATTCTAAATTATCTACTGAAACCTCTTTCCTTCATGGGAAATATTGAAGAAATAAACTTTACAATCTATATTTTTCCAGAAGAAAACTGTTCCACTTGTTGATTTCAGATTTCAGACCAGTACTGAACTGGCGATGTATTTGAACAAGGAGAACGGCATTGAAATTAACAGTAGGAAGAGCTCTCAATTCAGGATTAAAATTAGCAAATGAGCAGAAAAATGACTTAATGGATTGCATCTTCCTCTGTATTTTCAAGGAGATATGGGCCCACCTGCACTGCTGCTATATCTCTGCAAATATTTTTCCCAGCAAGAGTGGTCAGGCATTGGAATGGTTGAGGTGGTTGAGTCACCAGCCGTGGATGTGTACAGTTTCTTTGGATGTGCTACTTGGGGATATGGTTTAGGATGCACCTTGTAGAGTAGGGATATCGGCTGGACTTGGTGATCCTGAGGGGCTTTTCCAACTGGAATGTTTCTGTGATTCTGTATCTTGAGCAGAGTCTGCAGCAGGCAGTACTTCTAGAGCTGCTGGAGATTAATTTACACAGAGATCAGTTGTAGATGACTATCTGAATATATGGCAGCTGTCCTTTGTGCTCTGGAGGCACTGTTTGCTCAGACTGCTCGCTGTTCCCTTCAGCCTTCTCCTTGCATTCCTTGCTAAGGAAATAACCTGCATCAGAGGCTACAAGTACACCAGAGAGGGCGGTGGAGGATTTGAATGGGTTGCCTAGGGAGGTACTCAAGGTCCAATCACTGGAGACATTCAAGGTGAGGCTCGACAAGGCTCTGAGCAACCTGATGTAGTTGAGCATGCTGACTGCAGGCGCAATTGTACAGGATGACTATTTCAGAGAGGCAGTGTCACTGGGACTGGCAGCATCACCAGGACCAGCACTGGCACTGAAAACAGCTCCGGCAACTAGTGGTTTTGCTTTCCAGGCGAAGGAAGCTTGCAGAAGCAGAAGCACACAGACAGAGAGAGGAATGGCACCAGGGTCAGCTCCTTCATGCACCTGTGTGAGGGACTGCTGTAGCTGGGGCTGTTACTGTGGTTATGGCGTGAGATACAAAGGCAGGCAAGCCAGCAGCAGGCCACGACGGCAGGGAGACAGGCAGCTCGCACCACCTGCCAGCCAGCAGCACCTGCACTGATGCAATTATTGGGCAGGGCCCTGAGCCTCTACTGGTGCACTACAGAGATGCACACACCTAGGGAAACCAGGCCCCAGCAGTTAGGAGAGGAACAGCTGTGTGTAGAAGTGAAGGGAGCAGGGTGAGTGGGAGGCAGCAAACAATGGTTGGTTCCTTCCCAGGAAGAGAGGAGATCATGGTCACAACACAGCCAAGAGGGCAAAAGAGTGTGGGAACTCTGAGAATGTTCCCCCACAAATATGCAGCTGTGCAGGTTTCTGACTTCAGCGAGTGCCTGAGCCTAGTGCTTGAACCAGAAAGAGTCAAAGACACTGCTCATGTATGGTGTGATCAAATAAACGACCTGCTCAGGCAGGTGCTTGAACTGTTAGAGGAGTTAGCGAGACTGAGAACAATAAGGGAATGTGAAAGAGAGATCGATTGGTGGGACCACACTCTGGGGCCAAGGCAGCAGGAAGAGGCTCTACAAGCAGAGGAGGACCCCCTCTCTTCCCATCACCAGAGAAAAGAAGGGGACATAATGGACAAGGGGGAATGGGAGAAGGTCACTCCTCAGAGAGGTAAGTGAGAAACTCCTCAGCCCCTTTCACCTACCCAGCTGACATTCTACAATAGGTATGGAGCTTTGGCACTCAACAGCCAGGAGGATAGAGACAAAGACAGATGCAGTGCATTACAAGATGAGGATGATGGCTCTTCCAGCTTAGTGGTGTCACCAAAATCTAGGCAATGAGCCCCCTGCAACCTCTGGTATTAAAAAGAAAAGAAGGGTAATAGTACTCAGTGTTCCCTTTCTGAAGGAAACGAAGGGCTCTATATGTCATCTAGACCCATCCAATAGGGAGGTCTGTTGTCTCCCTGGAGCTTGGGTACAGGATATCACAAGGAAGTTGTCCAACAAAATTTGTCCCTCTATTTACTACCCATTGCTGGTTGTCCAGGCTGGCAGTGATGAAATTGACATAAAGGGAACCAGGGTAATTAAAAGGGAATATCAAGATCTGGGTGAACTGATTGATGGGGTAGGAGCACAGGTGGTGGTCTGCTCAGTTCCCACTGTGACAAGGATGGATGCTGAAAGGCACAGGAACACCAGCATTATCAAAAAGTGACTCAAGGGCTGGTGCCTGAAGTGAAAGTTTAGGATCTTTGACCATGGGGCAACCTTCACTGCCTCTGGTCTGCTACACTCAGACAGAATCCAACCATTGTAAAAAGGCAAAAGGATTCTAGCCCATGAGTTGGCAGCTGTCAATGAGAGGGCATTAAACTAGGTTTGAAGGAGGTAGGGGATGGAACCAGGCTCTCCACAAAGGAAGCTGGGGGTGGTAAGCCAGTGTCAGGAGTCAAATAAGCAGCCCAGCTGAAGTGCATGTACAATAATGCACCCAGTATGGGCAACAAGCAGGAAGCCTTGATGCATGTGATGGTTTGGGAGTTGCCCACCCCCCCACACTGTGAAATTGCCCAGGCTAGACTCAGATGGCTGAAAGTTAAGGAAACGAAGCTTTATATTTACAGCTTTGCACAATATACAAGCAGATATTTACAATGTATTACAGGTATTTACAGAAATATACAGTTAAAAGGTAATTCAGAAACACCACAGCCCTCCCAGAGATCAGGGTCTCTAAGAGAGGTTTCCAACCATCCTACCACCTTCCCCCACTTCTCAATTTTATCCCAGTATCTGCTTTACATGCCAGATAAGCAAAGGTAGGTTGGCCATGGGTGTTAGCAGCAGGAAAGTAGTTAGTGAAGTTATATAGATCCAGCTAAGAAGGCAGGGAGAGAAAGCCAAGCAGCAGCCAGCATGGCACAAAGCAATCTGTCTTATCTTTGTTCAGGCTCTAACTTTTACAATTTTTTTTCAGTAACCTGTGAGTAGAGTAGAATCAATTTTAGTTTTTCTTTCTGAGCCTACAATCTACTTTCTCATTAAAATCCTCCAATTAGTTCAAACCAGCACAATCCACCCCTGTCTACTTCACTCAGAATTTAATGAGAATTATCTGTCTAATCTAAAGCACTGTTTACAATAATGAATATTACAAATTCAGTTCACACTTTGTTTCAGCTATCTCTGATGTAGGTGATTCAAAATCTCAGAAAACAGGAAACAGTTTGTCTCCTCACAGATGAGATGAGACCAGGGACTCCCAGGTGACATTGGGTTCGTGCTCTCAAGTGTATTGTAGATTCTGTTGTTTTGGACGCCAGATGAAACCTGGAACAGAAAACTCTCAACACTATGAATTTAAACTCTCTCAGCAAAGGTCAGATTTGTCTGTGGAATACACTGGATTTCACCATTCTCCTGCATTACCCAGTATGTATGACCAGGACCTTCTGCAGAAACCACCCCTTGGACAGGTTTCCCTTCGCCTGAAGGAGAAAATACCCAAACAAATTTTTTTTCCCTAACAGTTTATTTTCATGTACAACAGGAACTCTATCACCATCTACTGTTGGTGCCAGATCTGATTGTGCAGGTCCTGTTCTGTTTACATTCCATACCATTCACCAACCAGGTTGCTTGTGCTAAATGCTTGTCCCTGTCCCAGTTTTTTAAAGTTCTGCCCCACCATGGCTTTTAAGCTGGTCTTTAGTAAACCGTTGTAGCATTCGATCTTTCCTGAAGCTGGTGCATAGTAGGGTATGTGGTAGATCCATTCAGTATCATGCTCTTTGGCCCAGTTTTTCACAAGATTGTTCTTGAAATGAGTGCCATTGTCTGATTCGATTCTTTCTGGAGTTCCATGTCTCCACATGATTTGTCTCTCCAAGCCAAGAATGGTGTTATGTGCAGTAGCATGTGGAACTGGATAGGTTTCCAGCCATCCGGTGCTTGCCTCTACCATCGTTAGCACATACTGCTTGCCAGAACGAGAACGAGGTAAAGTGATGTAGTCAATCTGCCACACTTCACCATACTTGTACTTTGCCCATCTCTCACCATACCATAAGGGCTTAGCCTGCTTAATAGCAGCACAAATGTCACAGTCATGTATGACTTGGGTAATAGCATCCATGGATAAGTCAATTGAACTGTCACGTGCCTATTGGAATGTTGCATCCCTACCTCAATGTCCAGATGAATCATGGGCCCACTGAGCTAAGAACAGTTCACCTCGGTGTTTTCAGTCAAGATCAAGGTCACTATTTGTGTCAACTTGAGAAATTTTAGCAGCTTGATCTACCTGATGGTTGTGTTGCTCTTCCTCAGTAGCTTTGTCTTTAGGGATGTGTGCGTCTACATGTCGCACCTTCACTGGAATTCTCTCCAGTCGTGCATCAATGTCCTGCCATAGATCAGCACACCAAATAGGCTTTCCTTTCCTCTGCCAGCCACTCTTTTTCCAGTCCTTTAGCCAACCCCATAGAGCATTGGCTACCATCCATGAGTCGGTGTAGAGGTAAAGGATAGGCCAATTTTCCCGTTCAGCCACATCAAAAGCAAGTTGGACTGCTTTTACCTCAGCGAATTGACTGGATTCTCCTTCTCCATCTCTCGCTTCAGCCACTTTCCTGGTAGGACTCCAGACTGCTGACTTTCATCTTCACTTCTTCCCAACAAGATGACAGCAACCATCTGTGAAAAAAGCATAGTTCTTTTCCTGATCAGAAAGATCACCATGGGAAAGAGCTTCTTTAGCACAAACTATTTTCTCCTCTGGAGGTCTTGTACAGCCTGTTCCTTCCGGCCAGTTGGTGATGACTCCTACCAGACCAGGTCAATCAAGATTACCCATGCATGCTTGTTGGCTTATCAAAGCCATCCATTTAGACCAGGTTGCATCTGTGGCATGATGCAGTGATGAACCTTTGCCTTTGAACATCCAGTTTAGAACAGGCAATCTAGGAGCTAAAAGCAATTGTGACTCAGTTCCAATCACTTCAGAAGCTGCTTTCACCCCTTCATAGGCTGCTAGTATTTCTTTCTCTGTTGCAGTGTAATTTGCCTCTGGACCTCTGTAGCCATGACCCCAGAAACCAAGTGGACAACCATGTGTTTTATTTGCTGAAGATTCCGAGTTGGACCGTTGTCACTTGCAGATGTATACAGAATATATTTAATGTCTGGACCAGATTGAACATGTCCCAAGCCTACAGCATGGACTACTCGCGTTATCTGATCAAAGGCTGCTTGTTGATCGGGTTCCCACTCAAAATTGTTCCTCTTATGAGTCACATCATGCAGAGGTTTGACAATTTGACTGAATCCAGGAATGTGTAGTCTACAAAATCCCACTGCACCGAAGAAAGATAGTGTCCTTTTTGTTTGTGGGAACTGCCATGGTGGAGACTTTGTCTATCACATCCTGTGGAATGTGACAGCGACCATTCTGCCACCATACTACCAGAAATTGAATTTCTCCATAAAGCACTTCCTTCACAGCAATCTCCTTCAGATGCTTAATTCCATGCCCAACTGTGTTCCACTTCCTAGCTACCCATGGCAAGTTATCTTGGGAAGTGTATCTCATACCCACAGCCATCAGAAGATGTGTCCACAAGCTAACCACACCAAGATTGTTTGCCAGGTGTTTGTCCATTCTACTTTACTTTGCAAGTGGGCCTAGCTGCTTTGCAGATTGTCTCCTACTTGTAGGGCATTTGCACCAATAGTACGGCATCTCACCAGCCAGCTTAGGATTGGCTCTCCTAATGCCCTTGAATATTCCTTTCTAACTTCCCTGACCTCTCTGAGGGGATCACTCGAGCCCTGGATGTCAATCTTCTCCTCTTCCTCTCCTTGCTGATCTGTTGGTGCCTGGCCAAACAAAACTTTCTTAACAGCATTCCTAATCTCCTGAGAGCTATCTTCCCTCTTGTTATCTAATCCCACCTTTTCCTCATATTTTGCCCTCAGTAAACTGGTCTTATATTTAAGATTAATTTCTCCTTCTCTTCCTCCTCTTGTGCACCAGAGGTACCTGCCTCTAAGTCTTCTTTTGAGCTGTGCTTTGATCCAAGCTTATCTTTAATCTTTCCAGGGGCCAGCTTAGCAGTAGATTTTCCTTCTAGCGGATCTGAATTTTGGGGGATCTGAGGTACTGCTGCCTTAAAATCAGAATTGTCTTTTGGGGTGACATTAGAAATTGCTGTATGAGATTTCAAACTGCTAGGAGAAGTTGTAGGAATAGAGTTCTGAAAGTTCTGAGTAGCTTGACCTTGACTGCCTAACATGTTTTTGTCAACAATTGTGGTACTATCAATATTGTTATAAGAACATTGTCTGGGAATGTTGCTGGATGTGTCATCTGTAAGTTCAGCCTGAACAAAAACATCTTTGTTTTTCTTTTTCCAAGCCATATCCAGCTGTTGTTTTTGGTTTTTTTGTTTTTGGTTGTTTTTTTTTTAAGTCATGGCAGACACTTTCAGTCTTAGAGCAGAAATTAGGAATAAAATTAGAGTTAATAGGAAAATGATGACACACCTTAAATATATTACTGTGTTTTTTGAATAAATGTTTTGACAAATATCAGGAATGCTGCTTTTTGGTAGAACTACTCTTACTAGAGCGGTTGAATAGCTCATATGATTAGTAATACTTTCTGATTCATTAGAAGCATAAAAAACAGTGCTGGTAGGAATCTCAGTAATATTAAAACCAACACAGGTTAGCATATAGTCTCTGAAATTCCAAAATATCCTTTCAAGCTTCCTCCATGCAAAATTTTGTAGAATACCACCAATTCTGGCTGCAAGCCATCTATGTAAAAACCACAACACTAACAGAGAAAATACTGTCTAAAAAATCCAGTTCAGCTTTGTTTTCAACTTCCAGAATTAATTAGCAATCACACAAATGGAATTTAACCTCTGCCACACATTGGAAAAGCCAATTAAAAATTAATGTGGTAGTTTGGGAGTTCCCTGTCCCCCCACACTGTGAAATTGCCCAGGCTAGACTCCGATGGCTGGAAGTTAATAAATGAAGCTTTATATTTGCAGCTTTGCACAACATACAAGCAGATATTAACAATATGTAACAGATATTTACAAATCTATACAGTGAAAAGGTAATACAGAAAGACCACAGCCCTCCTAGAGATCAGGGTCCCTAAGAGGGGTTTCCAACCACCCTACCACCTTCCCCCAACTTCCCAATCTTATTCTACTATCTGTCTTACATGCCAGATAAGCAAGGGTAGATTGGCCATGGGTGTTAGCAGCAGGAAAGTAGTTAGTGAAGCTATACAGATCCAGCTAAGAAGGCAGGGAGAGACATGCAGCAGCCAGCATGGCACAAAGCAGTCTGTCTTATCTTTGTTTGGGTTCTAACTTTTATAATTTGTTCTTTTTCAATAACCTGTGAGTGAAGTAGAATCAAATTTAGTTTTACTTTCTCAGCCTATAATTTACTTTCTCATCAAAATTCTCCAATTAGTTCAAACCAGCACAAACAGGAAGGCTATGATGTAGTAGCCATCACAGAAACATGGTGGGATGCATCACATGACTGGAGCACTACAATGAAGGGATACAGGCCTTTCAGGAGAAACAGGAGAGGGAGAAGGGCTGGAGGGGTGGCCCTGTATATTAGGGAAACCCTTGATGCCATTGTAGGTGGGGTCAGGGAACAGAACAGCCCCCTTATAATCCATAAGGAACTAGTTAGAAACTTTTTGAGTCTCTTGTATCCTCACAAGCCTACAGCACCATAGGGGATCCATCCTAGGGTGATGAGAGAGCTGGCAGATGAGTTTGCCAAGCTGCTCTCCATCATTTATCAACAGTCTTTGCTCACTGGAGAGGTCCCTGAAGACTGGAAGCTGGCCAATGTGGTGCCTATCCACAAGAAGGGTTGCAAGGAGGACCCAGGAAATTACAGACCTGTAAGCCTGACCTCAGTGCCAGGCAAGGTAATGGAGATTATTCTGAGTGCAATAACAGGGCACCTACAGGATGTGCAGAGGATCAGACCCAGCCAGCATAGATTTAGGAGAGGCAGGCCCTGCTTGACCAACTTGATCTCTTTTTATGACCAGGTGGCCCACTTGGTGGACATGGGGTAGGCTGTGGGTATACTTTACCTGGACTTCAGCAAGGCCTTTGACACTGTCTGCCATAACAAAACTCCTGGCCAAGCTGGCAGCCCATGGCTTGGACAGGGGCACTCTCTGCTGAGTTAGGAACTGGCTGCATGGCTGGGCTCAGAGAGTGATGGTGAATGGAGTCACATCCAGTTGGCAGCCAGTCAGGAGTGATGTGCCTCAGGGATCAGTGGTGGTCCCAGTCCTGTTTATACCTTCATGGATGATCTGGATGAGGAGATTGAGTCCACCAGCAGTGAGTTTGCAGAGGACACCAAGTTGGAAGAATGTGTGGATCTCTTAGAGGGCAGGAGGGCTCTGTAGAGGGACCTGGACAGGCTGGACAGATGGGCACAGGCCAATGCCAGGAGTTTTAACAAGTCCAAGTGCCAGATTCTGCACTTTGGCCACAACAACCCCATGTAGTGCTCCAGGCTGGGGGCAGAGTGGCTGGAGAGCAGCCAGGCAGAGAGGGACCTGGGTATACTGGTAGACAGATGATTGAACATGAGCCAGTGTGTTGGTTTGAACTAATTGGAGAATTTGAGTGAGAAATTAGACTATTGGCTGAGAGAGAGATAAACACAGTGTGTCACTTCACAGAGTTTTACGGAGAAAGGAAAAAAAAGTTGTTTTAAGAACTGTTCTCAAAGCAACCAGATTAGCAGTTTGCTTCTGTCTNTTCTCACTGTATATATCTGTAAAAATCTGTTATATCTTGTAAATATTTGCTTGTATATTGTGCATTGCTGTAAATATAAAGCTTCATTTATTAACTTCCAGTGTTTTTCTGAGTTTTAGCCAGGGTTTATAAAGGTGGGGGGGCAGGTAACTGCAAACCCACTACAGCCATCAGTGTGCCCAGGTGGTCAATGGCATCCTGGCCTCGATTAGGAATAGTGTGGCCAGCAGGACCAGAGAAGTCCTTCTGCCCCTGTATGCAGCACTGGTCAGGCTGCACCTTGAGTCCTGTGTCCAGTTCTGGGCCCCTCAATTTAAGAAAGATGTTGTGGTGCTTGAAGGTGTCCAGAGAAGAGCACCAAGGCTGCTGAGGGGCATGGAGCACAGCCCTGTGAGGAGACACTGAGGAAGCTGGAGGTGTTCAGCCTGGAGAAGGGAAGGCTCAGGGGAGACCTTACTGCTCTCTACAACTGAAAGGAAGTTGTAGCCAGGAGCAGTTGGTCTCTTCTCCCAAGCAGAACAAGAGGACAGAGTCTCAAACTGTGCCAGGGCAGGTTCAGGCTGACAATAGGAAGAAATTCTTCATGGAAGGAATGATTGCCCATTGGAATGGGCTGCCTGGGAACATGGTGGAGTCACCATCCCTGGAGGTGTTTAAGAGAAGGCTAGATGAGGCACTGAGTGCCATTGTTTATTTAATTGGAAGGGCTGGGTGGTGGGTTGGACTCAATCATCCTAGAGATCTCTTCCAACATAGTTGATTCTGTGACCTTTGGAGGTCACTTCCAACCCAAACTGTTCAATGATTCTGTGACTCTCTAAGATGTGTGTGTGCTCCTGCCTGGTCAAATCCAGTAAAGCAAATTTTAAAAGATGAGCTATTACGAGAGATTTTTCCTAGTCTTCAGTGAAGATTTAATCAATAAAAGTCTCATGGGAATGGAAAATAGCAGAGGTCAGAAATGGGAATGGGCTCTGACTTTAAAATTAGGGGGCTGGACCATCTCTGCTCCAGCTCTCTGTTAGAAAAATTTAGAATTGAAGGAACTCATGAAGGATATGGGATACTCAAATTCAATACTCTTCTGTAAGGGTTTCCTATATCCTGGTTCATGTCATAACTGCCACTTTGTCTGCTGCTTTGTCTTCATCCTTGAAGATAGTCTTTGTCTTCATCCTTTTGATAATCTCCACAAAATCACAGAATAAACCAGGCTAGAAAGACCTGTGAGATCACTGAGTCCAACCTATCACCTAACACCTTCTAATTAACTAAACCATGGATCTATATGCCTCATCCAGTCTTTTTTTAAACACTTCTAGGGATTGTGACTTCACCACCTCCCCAGGTAGCCCATTCTAATGCCAGTCACTCTTTCTGTGAAGAGCTTCTTAACATCCAGCCTAAACCTGCCATGGTGCAGCTTGAGAATGTGTCCTCTTGTTCTATTACAGGGCACCTGGGAGAAGAGACCAACCCTTGCTGGATTTTCTCACAACAGGGAGATAAAATGTGTTAATGTGACCTTCTGCAGTCAGGCACAAAGGCACTCAGGATAGGGAGGCTCTAGATGTCCACCCCTTTCCCTTTCAGCATTTATGCATTTTAAGGAAATGGAACCTGAGTTTAGGTAGGTGCTGGTCTTTGACAAGAGACAGATGATAGCATGGCTAGAAGAAGAGGGACAAGACCTCAGAGATGGTTGTTAAAAGCTCCCTTTTGTTTTTAGCATGAGTAAAGGAAAAACATTGCTTTGGATAATAGAATTTCAAGTCTTATGAATGCAGATTTTCAAGTCTTTTCTGTTCTAAGGCAAGTCTGCTTTCAGCACAGGTGTTTCATTTTGAGCATGGACTATACCTCATAGAGTTAAATTGATTCCGTTCTTCAGCTGAATCAATTACAGTTTGGTTCTGGCATCCTCATTCTCTTGCGTGGCCCATCACAGAGAGAAGAGCCACCCAGTTACACCTCAGATCTGGTATGGTCACATTCTTTTATTTTCAGACAGGTATGCAAGCTGCAGCTTAGGCCAGGTTGTCTTAGTGCAATGGAAGGGGTTCTGATTTATTAATATGAGGAGAAAGCACAGGCTAGCTGTGACCATTCAGGGGAAGACCCACAAGCCTAGTACAAGATTAGCAATAAGGCAAGTGAGTGCACCTTGTTTACCACAGGATGCAAACAGGAGAAAACCAAGTTGGGTAAGCCAGAGTGCTCAGACTCCATAGCTCCAGGTCTTTTGTCCTCTTTCCCATGGTTGCCTCTCCCCATACAGAAGGAAGGAGACCAGAAAAACATCTGGGCAAGCCAGCATATGTGTAGGCCTATTTTGACCCTTCAGTCTACCACAACACTCAAAAAAATCACATAATCACAGAACCTTAGATGTGGGAAGGGACCTCCAGAGATCTTCCAGTCCAATTCACCCATCAATGCAGGATTCCCCAGGGTAGTTCACACAGGAATGCAGAGAAGGAAACTCCACAACCTCTCTGAGCAGACTGTGCTAGGGCTCTGTAACCCTCACTGTAAAGTTTCTCCTCATTTTGAGTTGAAACCTTCTATGTTCCAGTTTGTATTCATTGCTCCTTCTCTTATTGCCGTGCACCACCAAAAAGAGATTGGCCCCAGACACTTGACACCCACCTCTCAGATATTTATAGACATTGATCAGATCTACCCTCAGTATTCCCTTCTCCAGACTAAACAGCCCTAAGGCTTTCAGTCTCTCTCCACAGAGGAGATGCTCAAGTACCCCAGACATCCTCATGGCTCTCCACTGGACTGCCTCCAGTAGGTCCCTTTCTCTCTTGAACTGTGGAGCCCCAAATTGGACACAGTATTCCAGGTGTGGTCTTCCCAGGGCAGAGTAGAGGGGCAGGAGAGCCTCTCTAGCCCTGTTGGCCACACTTTTCCTGATGCACTCCAGTCTGCTATTGGCTCACTTGGCCACAAGGACATACTGCTGTCCATGCAGAACTTGCTGTCCACCAGCACACCCAGGTCTTTTCTCCAGGGAGCTGCTTTCCAGCAGGACTGGTGCCTGTTGTTATTTCTCCCCAGATGCAAGCCCCTGCACTTGTCCTTATCAAACTTCATGTGGTTTGCTTTCATCCAGCACTTCAGTCACACTCATTTTATTGTGTCCTTCAGCTGGGAATACCTACCAACCCCACATGGTTCTCACAGTTAAAATGTGACAAGATTCATGGGCAACAAGCACAGAAAATGACATTTCTTTAGCGTGGCTTCTGGGCACAGGTTATTTTCTCTGTCTTTTGCCTTCCAAGCCTGTACTTCTACAGTGTCTCTTTTGCTGAAGAGAAATCTCCATTTCAGTAAAGTTGAAATATATGTAGAGCAAGCTTCAAATAATCAAGACTAATCACTGAGGACAGACCATACAAGCTGAACATGCTCAAGATACATCAGAGTTGAACACAGTGCCTGGAGGCTGAGTGACTTCTGTTTAGGAAAAAGTGAGTTGTCTCCAACTGCAAATTGCCATGTGCAAAACACAATTAGCTAACCAACTACCCAGAGATGAACTGACAATTAAAATGACTTAGTGCCATACAGAAAATACTCTCTGCTGAGAAGGCTCTAGCTGTGGGCAGTGCCTTCCCAGCCAACAGCTAATGGGGCATCTTTGTGATCTTTCTGGTTTGCAAAGAGGAGGAAAAAAGAAAATAAACAAAACCCCCAATCAACTTCAGGAGATTTTGAGCATGATGAAGAAAGTCTTTAGCAGTTTTCCACCAGCTGTCTGTCCTTTGGCTTCTCCCATAAAAGAGCTGGTGGTCTCCAGAGAAGTCAGGCTGGTGACTTGTTTGTCCCAAGTACAGAAGCCACAGAAATTGTCTGTCATGCATTAAAACATATTTGGCACATGGGACTTTGAGCCATTGTTAAGGGTTAACCTCTCCCGGGGGTGGTCTGAACCTGACCTCAAGTCCTCTTGAGTCCTCCTGATTCCTCCTGAGGGGGTGGTCTTGAACCTGATCCTAGGTGCAAAGGTTAGCCCAATCCCACTTCCTGTTTGGAATGCTATAAAAACAGAAGAACTTCCTGTTCCTCTCTCTCTGCTCTGCCTCCTGCCTTCGATCACCAACACTTCCCCTGCAGCAGCTACTGCAGCTTTGCTGTGAGGCCAGCCAAGCACGTGGTGGCACAACCACCTGCTGAATCTACCTCCATCCATTGCCATCCATCCGGTTTTGTATATATTTTTTTGTATCTGCTTCCCTTCCCTATCCTCTTGTAACTCCCCTTACCTTAAATACCCTTTATTTATTGTTAAAGTTTTCCTTTTGACTTCCGAATCAGAGCAAGACTATTCTTTGGGTCTTTTCTACTTCTTTTACCCTTATGCCTAAAAATCTTTCATATGGGGAGAAGGGAGAGGGGAAGGTGTCTTAAAATATTTGTTCTGCTAGAATTTGGTCTTCTCCTGGAAGCTTAGACCAGGACAGCCATTTAATGTCTAATTTCTGATTTGGGTGCAAATAATGTCTTTTTGGTCTATATTCTGTGCCTTGGTTCAAAGACCAGCTACTGTTGTGGCCAAGAGCTCAACAGACCTTGCCTGACCCTAAGCCCTGGGAATACAGGGATTTGTTCTAATAACTGAAGATTAGGGAAAGTAGTGACAGAACCTTATGTTCCTGTTCTCTTCACACTGTCTCATGGCTGGCATATGTGGCAGAGGAGCCCACTGCTTTTTCTACAGACCTGGTTAGACTGCTGGGACTACACACACCACTTTTCTACCTATACTCCTCAGAAGAATTGTTTTGTGTACCTCTAAGTTGTCACCATCTTCACCTAAAGACAGCCTGAGAGTGACAAGATGACAAGGTAGCCCTTAGCTAAGAGAAAATTTGTATGTGTCATTGAAGAGAACCTTATAATTTTTAGCTCTGTGATGAATAAATATATATACCATAGTGAAGAACTTTGCTCCCATGCTCATGTACTATGTTATGCAAATTCTCTTCACAGAATCACAAAATGTTAAAGGTTGGAAGGGAACTGTTCGACCCCTCCTGCCAGAGTAGGATCACCTAGAGCAGATCACAGAGGAACATATCCAGGTGGGTTTTGAATATCTCCAGAGAAGGAGACATCAAAACCCCCTTGGGCAGACTGTTCCAGGGTTCCACCACCTTCAGAGGGAAAAAAAATTGGCACATTTCCATGGAAATTCCTATGCCTCTTATCCTGTCGCTGGGCATCACTGAGCAGAGCCTGGCTCCATGCTCTTGGCACTCACCCTTTACATCTTTATAAACAAGAATGAAGTCACCCTTCAGGCTCCTCTTCTCCAAGCTAGAGTCCCAGCTCCCTCAGTCTCTCCTCATAAGGAAGATGTTCTACTCCTTTCATCATTTTTGTATCTCCATTCTGGACAAGCAGTTTCAAGCAATTCCCTGAGGTCCTTTTTGGACTGAGAGGCCCAGCACTGGACACATTATTCCAAATGCAGCCTCCCCAGGGCAGAGTAGAGGGAGAGAAGGACCTCTCTTGACCTACTAACCACAGATCTTCTAATACACCTCAGAGTGGCATTGACCCTCCTGGCCACAAGAGCATGCTGATGGCTCACGAACTTATCTTTATTCACTAAGACCCCCAGGTCTTTCTTCCCTTCACTGCTCTTGACAGATTATTTTTCTGTTCATGTGTCTTCTTTTTGTATCCCAAGCTTCAGGAATTTGGTTCCGGGAATTTGCATCTCTTTGTTTAGAGAGAGGAGAAGAGCTATCTCCTAGGAACACAAATAGCATGCTGGACTTACTAGCACTGAGGTACCAGGAGGAATTTAAGTCCTCGCTTTTTATAAGTTGCTAAATTTATGAACTTTAGTCTTCATTCACGTTTCAATGTGAGATAAAGAAAAATGTAGGTAAACCTTTATATTAATTTAAAGGATAGCAGCCAAGGTCTGAGAGACTTCGGTATAAGTAAAAGTCTGAGAGCTTTTTGAGGGACTTCAGGCTTGATGTGCCCAGTAAAATGTATGTGGGATCTTGAAGTACAAATACAGATCTTGAAGCTCTCAAGGTGACAATTTCCTTCTGAAAACATCGATTACTGATTAAGATGACTTCATCTCAGCTCGAAGGCTTATTCTGAGGATCCTAAGTTTTGGAAAACTGTATACAAAGTTGGAGGAAGTTTAAGGCATGTGTTGATATTAGGTCGCAAAAATACATTTAGAGGGTCTTAATCTGGGGCTTAGAGGGTTTTAACCCTAGGCTGCATCAAAAAATGTGTGGTCAGCAGATTGAGTGAGGTGATTCTGCTACTTTGCTCTGGTGAGGCCTCACCTGAGTACAGCTCTGGAGGCATCAATATAGGAAGGACATGGACCTAGTGGAGAAGGATCCAGAGTAGGCCATGAAAATGATCAGGGTGTTGGAATACCTCTGCTGCAAAGACAGGCTGAGGGAGCTGAGGTTGTTCAGCCTGGAGAAGAGGAGGCTCTGGGGAGACTTAATAGCATCCTTCTGGTACCTGAAGGGACCTACAGAAGGCTGGAGAAGGACTATTTGCAAAGGCCTGCAGGGACAGGATGAGGGGCAATGGCTCCAAACTAGAGAAGAGCAGGTTTAGATTGGATGTGAGGAACAAGTTCTTTAGCACGAGGGGGTTGGAACACTCAAATAGGTTGCCCAGGGAGGTAGTGGAGGCCTCAGTCCTGGAGATATTCAAAGGGAGGTTCGACAGGGCTCTGGGCAACCTGAGGATACCTCTGCTAACTGCAGAGTGGCCTGGACTATATGAACTTAAGAAGTCCCTTGCAACCCAAACCATTCTATGATTCTAATCTGAGAACTCAGTCCTGCTCCAGCAATCAGGAGCTAGAAGCTACAACTAGGCTGCTATAAGAACTCAATCCTAATCACCCTGAAAGACCTGGTGCCCTTGAGGTTAAATACTGCTTGCATGAGCAAGTGTGGAGATGGGAGATTTCAGCCTGCAGTATTTTCTCTGATGAAGGCTTTTGATTGCCTGTTCATTTGTTTTAGAAACTGAGCAACATCCACGTGCAGTGGCGTATTTTGGTGCTGACTTGATGGAGGTCCTGAAGCAAAAGTTTGGCAGGAAGATGTGATTTAGTCTCTTTGTTGATGTCCCTTCAAACACAGGTGGTGATTCTATTGCTAGAGGAAAGAATTAACATGTTTTAAATAATCTCTGAAGAAGTCTTTCCCAGATCCTAGATCTAACACTTAATTACTAATTAACATGCGATTTTGCCACTAATTCCCTCATCAAGGGCTGAATAGCTAATTGCTATCAGTCATGTCAGTTCCCTTCATCACGCTGAAGGCAAAGAATTGTCTTCTGCTTTATAGGAAGGTTACTACTAGTTTCATAACAGAGGGAGGAGGTCTTGGGGAGAGGTGCTAAGCACACATTATGTGTTGGGGGAAAATGACAGGACAAAGGATAATGGGTGGAAGTTGAGGCATAGGAAGTTACATGGAAACATAAAGAGTAATTTTTTCACTGTGAGGGTGACAGAACACTTGAACCAGCTGCCCAGAGGGGTGTGGAGTCTTCATCTCTAGAGATATTCAAGACCTGCCTGGATGTGTTTCTGTGTGATCTGGTATAGCTGATCCTGCTCTGGCAGAAGAGTTGGACTGGATAAGCTTTTGAGGTTGCTTCCAGCCCCTGACATTCTGGGGTTCTGTGAAAAAATGCAACAGCACAACTGTTGGCTTTTTTTCCCAGTTTAGCGTTGTGGTGTCTTGAAATTACCCCTAAAATAAAATCACCAGGCTAACTGAAAAACTTTGGAAGCAAAATGAAGATGTATTTTACAAGCCAGCTAAAAATCTGAAAGCATGAATACAATGCATATGTATACAATATACTTACATATATTTACAATTATTTCCTATTCAGAAATAAAACAAAACCCCCTGAATTGTACCCCTATGCCTCTGGACAAGGGAATAGCTCTTCTCTTTCCAGAGAGATATCAGGCCCCACTGCTGCTATCTACTTAGCCAGAAATAAGAGTCTCAGCCAAGGTTGGTGATGCTTTTGCATCAGAGAGGAGAAAAGAAAAGGAAGGGAAGAATAGTTTGTGAAGCACATTATATACTAAAATAGAAAGCAAATGGAATTATATANGGGGGACGTGGTTTCATCCAATACCCTATTTGATTTACTTTTTATTCAAATATGCCCAGAAAGTTCCTATTTCTTGTTTATAAGCTAAAACCAGGTGAGAATGTTTGTTTCAAACCACAGCAAGTGTTAAAACTAAAAGTTTCCCAAAATAACAGACTCCTAAATGCTAAGCTATTGTTCTAATCAAGACTAAATTATTGCTCAGTTTTCATCTGGAGTAGCCTACTAAGATTTCTTTGGATCTAGCTATTTACATTTAAGTTGTAGAGCCTACAAATCCCCAGTCATGGAGGCTGGATTAAAGGCTCCCAAAACTGAAGTCTAAGAATCCTATAACCATCAACACATTCTTCATGCAGAAGTATTGCTTCAGTTATTTGCTCATAACCTAAGATTACTGCAAGCAGCCCTGCAGGAAGGAACTTGGGGGTGCTGATAGGTGAGAAGCTGGACATGAGCCAACAGTGTGCACTTGCAGCCCACAAGGCCGATGGCAGCCTGGGCTGCATCAAAAGCATCATGGCCAGAAATGGAGAGAGGGGATCCTGCCACTTTGCTCTGCTCTGGTGAGACCTCACCTGGAGTGCTGCTTCCAGCTCTAGAGCCCTCAACACAGGAAGGACATAGAATAGAGCAGGTCCAGAGGGGGAGCATGAAAATGATCGGGGAGGAGGATCAGCTCTGCTACAAGAACAGGCTGATGGAGCTGGGATTGTTCAGCCTGGAGAAGAGAAGGCTCCAAGGAGATCTTACTGTGGTCTTCCAGTATCTGAAGGGGGCCTACAGAAAAGCTGGGGAGGGACTTTTTAGGGTGTCAGGTAGTGATAGGACTGGGGGGAATGGAGCAAAAGTAGAAGTGGGTAGGTTGTTAGGAAGAAGTTCTTCACTATAAGCATGGTGAGACACTAGAACAGGTTGCTCAGGGAGGTGGTGGAAGCCCCATCTCTGGAAGTCTTTAAGGCCAGGCTGGATATGGCTCTGGGCAACTTGATCTAGTGTGAGATGTCCCTTCCCATGCCCATGTTTTGGACATAGATGATCCTTGAGGTCCCTTCCAGTCCTGACATTTCTATGATTCTATGATATTCCTTAATACCCTATTAGGTCATTGTACACCAGAATGCAGCAAAGGAAAATGACTGTGTTTCTGGACAGAAAATGAGGCAAATAAGTCTGATATCTTCTAAAGTTCAGACTCAGTTTCTTATCCTACACGTTGCTTAGGAAAATATATTTGCATGCTTGGCATTCAGAGTAAGTCCTATGGAGCTGGGAGAGCTGTACTCACCCATCCATATCAATAAGAAACAGCTTTAATCATCCATTCGCCAATATATTTCTTTTCTTCTTGCTGTTATTTATTTATTTAGGTTTTTTGTAATGACAAAATTTATCCAGCATGCAAAGTGTGAAGCTGGGAAGCAAAATCAGAAAGTTTTTTCCTATGTACAAATTATTACAGCCTGTAATTGTCCTCGAGGAGCTTTGTTTTCCAGCAACTTCAAGTCCTTCTAGTCCTCTTACAGAACTATCAATGACTCTGTAAAAGTTTTGTGGTTTGGAAGCAAAGAGCAAATCTCCCTGAATTTATGTGTATGGAGGATGAAGAGCTTAGGAGGGGAACAGTAAAGACACTAAAGTCCAATGAAATAGAAGGCTCACAGCAGTCACACACTGGTGAGGGCCAATTTTTAATCTGACTGTGGTTTTGGTAATGTCTGCTTTAGTACAGACGTTGTGATGATGTGTTTTGGAGCAGACAATATAGACAGCTGAAGGGAGGAATCACCAAATAATGTGAAAACCTTTTATGACTTAGATTATGAGCAGTATTAACGGTGTTGAGATATTCACAGAACCCTAGAATGGCTCAGGTTGGAAGGTACATTAGAGATTATCTACTCTAACCTGCCCACCAAGGGCAATGACACCTCTCAACTAGACGTGTACTCAAGGCCAACATTACCTTGAACACTTCCAGGGAGAAGGTATCTACAACCTCCCTGGACAGTATATTCCACAGTCTCACCACCCTCATGCTGAAGAATTTCTTCCTAAGATCCAGGCTAAACCTACCTGCTCTCAGCTTCAAACCTTTCCCCCTTGTCCTGTTGCTAGACACCCTTCAAGTGCTAAAAGGCAGCTATAAAGTCCCTCCAGAGTCCTACTCCCCTTCCCTTCTCTTCCCTCCCCTCTCCTCAACCCCAATTTCCTCAGCCTATCCTCAGGGCAGAGTATTCCAGCCCTTGGATCATGTTGTGGCCCTGCAATATGGCTTATGAAGCTCTGTCCAGAATGGGTTATTAAGCCAGGATATCCAGCCTTCTCAAAAAAATAAGGAAGAAGTTCAAAACTGGGCACGTTAAAACAAAATTTCCCACTTCTTTAATTGCTTTTGTTGCTGTTAATTAAACAGATTTGACAGACTTCTGCTATTTGACATATTTGAAAACAGGAATTTGGAGTTTTCTGTATAATTAGAATTGATTTTTTTCCTTTTTAATGGTGGGTGGCATGGCTCAAATTAACTATGTCAGGACTAGAACATCATCTCCATAATGAGCTGTGGTAAATGCAGAGCATAAAGAGAACACGTTGCAGTAGTTTCACATACGAGAGAGTATAGTATGTAAAACCTGATGGCAGCCAGACCACTGCTAGATTCCTGCTAAATTCCCAATACCAGCAGCAGGGTAAGCAGCTAATTTGTAAGAAGTTCCTGCTCCTTTGTGGAAAGGATTGAGAACAGCCATCAATTATAAACACAGAGTCCTTGGAGCTGAGGCTGGAGTGCTCTGAACTCTTCCTCAAGGAAACAGCTCAGTCACCAAAATGTATTGCCATTGGCATCTGTCTTAAAATTAGGCCATTGTAGGTACTGAGGGGGGATTAAGGTTGACAATTGTTGTGGAGCACTCCAGATTCCTTCTTCCCCCCTACCTCTGTCTCTAGGAGGTTTCAATGGGTCAAGAAGAAGGCACAAAAACCTGCTTCTCTCCTGCCACCACAGGCTTGAAGGGCAAACAGCAAAGGTGCCTTTTCCACATGTGTACTGACTTGTGCGGAAGCCTGTGCTGGAATTGGGCTAGTGATTGGCTGGGTTCTTTGAACCCAGTATATATGGCAAATGGACACTTTATCTAGAAAAGGTATAGACAGAGTAAGGGAAAAGGCATGATGTTCCTGCCTTGACAGAGTCCCTGCTTTACTAAGTTCAGGCTTTACGGTCCCTGCTTTGGATGGCTCTCACTTTTGCATGGGTCCTGTTTTTGCATTGTCCCTGTTTTTAGACAGTCCTCCACTTCTGTACCATTCTGTGCAGATCTGCAAGCTTGGCAACTCCTTAGGTCCATTTGAGAGAGAGCTGCTGATGGTACCTGGACCTGGCTTCTCTCAGCCTGCACCATGCAGGCCAACATCTGCTGCTACCCCAAGCTGAGGAAGACACCAGCAATTTGGCTTTCCACCAACAACAAAAGGCAGCCCGGCCACAGAGAAATCCAGCAAGGGATCATTGACAATTTCCTATCTCACCTCCATGAGTAAAAACTGCTTCCCTTAGATTCTCTGCTCAGCCTGATTTATAGTGGGGCAAAGCTGTGTTTGTAGCTTAGCCTTTTCCATTTTCTGACTCAATCTCTAAGTTCGTCCATAAGCATTCTTTTAAGACTCTTCTGACTGAATTAGAGCCTGTAAATAAACCTAAACTAGTTCCATATATAGTTTGGGGGCAATATTTTAGGGAAATTAAAAATAATTCTATTTTTATAGAACAACACAACAACAATGCAGAGAACAATGCAGAGAAGGCAAGGGAAGACAAATGGGACTAAGTCAAACCAAGCCAAACAAAAATCTTACATAGCACACAAAATCAGCAGGGACTTCATGTAGTCTTTCCAACAGGGCACATGGAAGTATGTGAGGGTAAAAAACTCTCCTGTCCTTTTGAAACAGTTTTGTTATCAGAGGGTTATGGGGACACAGAGGAATAGTCAATTTGATGCCAAAGCTGAAGAGCGACTGAGGGAGCTGGGGCTGTTTAGTTTGAAAAAGAGAAGGCTGAAGGGAGACCTCATTGTTGTCTACAGCTACCTGAAAGGACCTTGTGGAGAGGTTGGTGCTGGTCTCTTCTCACAAGTAATCAGCTGCAACTGGGGAGGTTTAGACTGGACATTTGGAAAAAAAAAATTCCCAGCAAGAGTGTTCAGTCATTGGAATGAACTGCCCAGGGAAATGGTTGAGTCACCAACCCTGGATGTGTTTAAAAGTTGTTTGGACATGGTGCTTAGAGATATGGTTTAGGGTGAAGGTTGTAGAATAGGGTTCTCAGTTGGGCTTGGCAATCCTGAGGGTCTTTTCCAACCTGATTGTTTCTGTGGTTCTGTGATTCTCTGACTTCTTCTCACTGTCCATGTGCTTACATTATTTTTTTAAAAGGCTTTTATCACTTTGAAACATCTTGAATTTAAATGTCATTAGGTGTTCATCATTATCGTGCTATGGCCTGTCACCAACAGAAGCTTGCAATGCAACTGTCTCACACAATTAATTATTTTTCAAATATTTGTCATATCTTCTTGTATTTACCTTTTTTCTCAATCAAATCTTTGCATTAATTTCAATTTCTCTTCAAGGTGTGACCTCTTTAATTTTTGCCTTTTCTAACTTGGGATACATTCTCATATCTCACTGTTGAAAAGATTTTTACTGCCTGAATGCATGGAAGACCTCTCTATAGGACTGACAGCAAGATGCAATGGTGGGCAAAACAGACCCATACTGCAACCATAGAAAAGTCTTAGGGAGGGAAAGATAACTTAAACCAGCTGTAAATGCATTGAATGTGGCCTTATAGAGATCTTGGTGGAGATAAACAGTAGTTAAACTCCATATTAGATCCATTGATAGACCTTCAATATCCTGCTTCTACGCAACACAATGTGGCAGGTTCTCAGCACTGGTAAAATGTAGAAGAATGGATCAAAGTAGAAACTTCAGAAACTGGAAGGCAGGTGAAGAGCACAGGGCATAGGGGAGCTGGAGCACAAACACTGTGAGGAGCAGCTGGGGGAGCTGGGGTTGTTTAGCCTGGAGAAGAGGAGGCTCAGAAGGGGACTATATTGTTGTCTACAACTACCTGAAAGGAGGTTGTAGCCAGGTAGGAGTTAGTCTCTTCTCTCAGGCAGCAGTGACAAAAGAGGGGGACACAGTCTCAAGCTTTACCAGGGCAGGTTTAGGCTGGGTGACACAGAAAAGTGATTGGCATTGGAATGGGCTTGCCTGGGGAGGTGGTGAAGTCACCATGCCTGAAGGTGTTTAAAAAGAAACTGGATGAGGCACTTGCTGCCATGGTTTAGTTGATTTAGATAATGTTAGGTGATAGATTGGACTTCATGATCTCAAAAGTCTTTTCCAACCTGACTGATTCTGTGATCGATTTGATGATAGAGGAAAGAGTGAGTAGAGCTAGGGAAAAAAACCATTTCAAATGGAACAAGTTGTGTAAGTTAATGAAAGCTAGATCAACTCCCATGCTGCATGCAACTTTTTGAGGCAGATTATTTTATCCTCCTAATATTTCATAAAACCTCCTCTTATCCAAAATCCTATTGCTTTCCTTGTATATTTCTTTTGGGGGGGAAGGTGGTGGTTTTTTGATGTGTTGTGATTGGTTTTGGTTTTGCTGTTGTTTTTGACAATCCACTTGTTTTGAAGGTTGTGGTGTGGAAGTAATTTCAATAAAATGCAAAAAATTCAGTTAATGACCTTGATCTGTTTCCTTAAAGTGATGAAACCCTCTGTGGAAGGCCAGGGCTGTTCCTGTTCTAGCCAGAACTTGGGAATGCCTAGGCAGGGGCCAAAACATCCAAATGATGTACTTCTTTCCCTGGATCTTGGTGTTGAGATTATGCCCAGTAAGAACCAGCTGACTATTAAACAGATTTTCCTTTGTTACAGATTGGAATTTAATGTCCCTTTTACTTATTCCTGGAAACTTTTTCTCTTGCTGCTGAGGTGGCAGTGATGGAAATGAGATTGTTATGGCTGAAGAAGAAAACAGGGATACATACTGAGATTACCATGTGGCTGGTGTGTTTGCTTTAGCTTCCCTTCTGACAAAGTTCTTTTGAAGAGGCAGAAGATAGATTTCTGAGCCTATTGTAATCCCATTTGTTACAGAAAGTTGCTATGGAAGAAGGCTTAAAGTGATTTTTCACTTACCAAGCTGTCAAAAGCTAACACTGTCCAGCAAGGTATAACATTGTTCTGCTTGTTTTCTTAGCAGCTCTTCATAGCTCTTTTTTGTATAAGGAGCCTTGCCCACGGCAGGAGAGCGTCTTATGTTTCTTGTTACAGTGCAAAGTCTGTTGATTAAAAACAAATGCAAACCTTTGGGACTTGCCCTGTTCAGCAGCTACCCTAGAGCCAAGAGAATAATTTCCTATGTGTGTTCACATAGTTCCCACTCACTCTTGCAGACAGAGCCATCGCCTCACACTTAAAATGTAAAAATAGAGGGTACCACAGCAGCTGCCCTTAGGGAACAGATCTGTGGTGTTGGCAGTGAGCAGCAGCATTACTCCAGAGAAAAGTTCCTGTGGCATTGTGCCTGTAGCTGGCACAGTGTCACTCAGAGCTCTGCAGCACGCAGTTTCAACAGTGTGTTTGGAGGGAGGGGTATCCTGTGAAGGATTGGTCTCTGTGCCCTCTTAACAATGCAGAGAGGAGGGCTGCAAAAAATACTTCTTACTCAAAAGGGTTGCAAGAGGCTGTGATACCTGGTGCCTATGCAAGGGCTGGTTAGGCTCCCTTTGCCCTTCTGCCTTTGAGATTGCAGGATCACAGGATGTTAGGGGTTGGAAGTGACCTCCAGAAATCATCCAGTCCAATCCCCCTGCCAGAGCAGGACCATAGAATATAGCTTGGGTCACACAGGAAGGCATCCAGACAGGCCTTGAAAGTCTCCAGAGAAGGAGAAATCCACTGCCCCTTGTCCTACCAAATGGCAAAACTGAGAAGAGTTCATCCCTCCCTCTTGACCCCCAGCCCTCAGATATTTACAGATATTTATTAAATCCCCTCTAAGTCCTCTCTTCACCAGACCAAAATCCCAGGTCCCTCCACCTCTCCTCACAGGGCGGTGTTCTACTCCCTTCATCATCTTTGTAGTCCTCCTTTGGACTCTTTTGAGTATATTCTTGTCCCTCCTGGACTGGGGAGCACAAAACTGGATGCAATATTCCAGGTGAGGTCTCAACAGAGCAGAGCAGAGGGGGAAGAGAATCTCCCTCCATCTGCTGGACACATGCCTCTTAATTCACCTCAGGATTCCATTGGCCTTCTTGGCCACCAGAGCACATTGCTGACCCATGGATAGCTTCTTGTTTACCAGGACTCCCAGCAACTTCTCCACAGGGCTGCTTTCCAGCAGATCAGCTCCTATCCTGTACTAGTGCAGTTTATTGCTCCTTCCTAGGTGCAGCACTTATCCTTGTTGAACCTCATTAGCTTCCTCTGTGTCCAGCTCTCAGTCTGTCCAAGTCTCACTGAATGGCTGCACAGCCTCCAGATGTCTCAGCCAGGTCTATTGTCAGCAAACCTGCTGAGCAGACTCTGTCTGTCTGTCTGTCCCCTCATCAATGTCACTGATGAAGATGTTGAACAGGACCAGACACAGCACTGATCCCTGGGAGACTCCACTAATTACACTAGTTACAGATCTCCAGCTGGACTTGGCACCATTGATCACCACTCTTCACGCAAAACCAGTCATAGCCTAAAAGGTTTTCATTCTGTCAGACAACATTGTATCTGATGGGAATTGGCTTTGTAAGTGCTCCTGCATTTAAAATTCAAAAGGGGGGAAACTGAAGAAAAAAAAAAAGAAAAAAGGAAAGTAAAAAGAGAGATTGAAAACTCCGTGTACAGAGTAAACAACAAATGTAAGGAAAGAAATATGTAGAACTTTGGTTTATATTACAGAATCACAGAATCATTGAGGCTGAAAAAGACCTCTGGGATCATCAAGCCCAGCTTACAACTTAACTGGTTATTAAGAATAACATAATTTCTTTGTCAAAGTAGTTAGAGAAATCACAGATTTTAGGAATTATTTTTGAGGGGGAAAAAAAGATCTTGAAAGAGGAAAAGGTTCACTGATCATGGAGAGAGAGAGAGAGTGGAATTGGTGCTGAAAATAAATGTCTCACAGATCTACTGTTACTGCTTGCAGTCGTTTCTGAAATGCCATAGAAAAAGTAGTGAAATACTTGGGGAAAAGTAAATGAAGCATTTTCCCTAAGAGAAGCAAACAAAACATTGAAAAAGAAGCATAAATCCTCAACTGCATTATTCCATAAGCTGTGGCACCAAGTAGCTTAAAAGATAACACTCTTAATTTTTAGTAAAACTTTTCACTAAAGGGTTAACTGCAGAGGATTTAGACACTTAGCATCATCTCAAGGAAATAAATGCTCCTTAGACTAAAACTACTCAACTGTGAGATGAGCAGTGGACTCAAAAAGAAACTTAAGCAGGCAGAGTTCTCTGTCTGTATTGGTGACAGTGATTTGCTTACCAAGTACAGGCACAGAATCACAGAACTACTGAGGCTGGAATAGATTACTGAGATCATTAAGTCTGGCCTATGACCTAACACCACCACATCGACCAGACCATGGCACTGAGTTCCGCATCCAAGCTTTTCTTAAACACCTTCAGGCACACTGACTCCACCATGTCCCTGGGCAGTCCATTCAAATCTCTAATTCCCTTTTCCATGAGGAAGTACATCCAACCTAAACCTCCCTAGAACAGCTTCAGGCCATGCCTTCTCACCCTGTCACAAGTTGCCTGGGAGAAGAGCCTGACCGCTGTCCCGGTATGGGGTGACAAACACCCCAGAATTGGTCCAATCCCTGGGCTCTCTCCTCCCCCTACCGTCCAAGGTCCAGTAGGGGTTGAGGGGCGGGGGCACCCCAAGTGGCCCCAGGAGTCAGGGGTACCTCGGGCGGCATGCAGGTGTGGAGCTTTTTGAATCAATTGGCCAGCTGAAGAATGCTGAGTGCCTGTTGGTCAGTCTCACACACCCCCTTGGGTATTTAAGGGGGGGCACAGCGACCGTTAGTGCTCTTTCTTCCACTCTTCCTCACTCTCCTCGCTCACTGTCGTCTCCCGCAGTGGCTGTGAAGAGCCCAGCCACGTGCACAGCAGCAGGCAGCAGGCAGCGAAGCATAGCAATGGACACAGAGAAGCGGCAAGGCTGATCCCCCTCTCTGTCTCTCTCTCTCTCTCTCTCTACTCTCTCTCTATTTCCCTATTTCGGGCTAAGTCGGTTTTCCTTTCTTCCCCCAGCCCCCCCGGGCTGGGAAGGAGTGTGTTTTCCCCCCTCGTGTCCTGGGATATTTTTGTAGGCATGGTCGGGATATATTTGTGTGTAACCTCTCTGTTTCCTGAGTTCTGATTGTTAAAGTGTTGCACCTGGCGTTTGAGCAACACCTGCATTTGTTTCTGCCAACTGGAACCCAAAAGAACCTCGGGGGGGACACTAGGACCCCCTCGTTCTACGGGATATCAAGCCTAATTAAGCCTTATCCCGTTACAACCTCCAACTGACTACAACTTCCCTTCAGGTAGTTGTAGAGAGCAATAAGGTCCCCCCTGAATCTCCTTTTCTCCAGGCTGAATAACCTCAGCTCCATCAGCCTCTCCTCACAGGACTTTCTCTCCAGTCCCTTCGCTGGTCTCATCATTTTTCCTCCGGACCCATTCCAGCACCTCAGTATGAGTCAAGGCAGTGATAGATCTGGGCTGTCGTATGCTCAGATGCTGTTCTGCCTAACCCTCTGCGATGGGAAGAGAAATTACTTTCTCTTCCATTGCCTGCATGTCAGCTCTGTCTGTCCTTTCCTTAGAGGCTGAAGGTTGTACTTTGAACAACAGATTCATAGATTCATAGAATGGTTCAGGTCAGAGACCTGAAGAGACCTTTAAAGATCATTTAGTCCAACCTCCTGCAGTGAGCAGAGACTTCTTCAACTGGATCTTGTTGCTCAGAACTCTGTCCAGCCTGATTTTGAATGTCACCAGGTGGTGACAAGTCTCATATACTCAAGAATTTTGTTTCCAACTTTCCTTGCATGCATTTGCATCAGACTAACAAGAATAATTTTCCTGGCATATAGTTTATTCTAACAACATTCCACAAAATAGTAACACAGTAATTGAGACAAGTTTTGTTAGAACTTCTGTTTGGCTTTTAAGTCTTTTTTTTTTTTTTTTTTGAGGTCAGCACATCCACCTGCAGAAACGTCACTCTTTTGTCTTGTTCTGGACTGAATCCCCAGACATCAACTGAACGATTGCTATTAACTTGAAAGGGAGCAGAGCCTCTTTTTGTTAGCTGTCAAAAAAAAAATTATATTTGATCTCATAGCTTACTGTGTTTCCTTTTTCTACCAGCTGCAAAATCCCAGGGAAGCTTGGACTGTGCAAGGTTTTCAGTTGCTGACTGGTTTTTGGGTTTTTTTGTTTTTTTTTTTTTTCCCTGAAGCATGAGCAGTTCTAGGGCCCTATCACAACATAAATTCAAACAAACAAAAATCCAAGCCTGTTCTCTTGGCCTTGATCCCTGATCTTTCCATAAAGAAAAGATCTGCAGATATTCAAGGTGAGGCCCAACAAGGCTCTGAGTACCCTTATCTAGTAGAGGGTGACTGTAGACGGGCTGGACCTTTGGAGGTCCCTTCCAACACAGACCATCCTATGATTCTATGTGTTCAATTCTTTCACCTCACCTGTACCCTGTGGGAGCTGCAGCAGCTGCAGGTGGTGCAGGACTCCTGCTTTGGAGGAAAGAAGGCTCAGTGTGGTGCTGAAACCTGAATATTTACAACATCTATAATTTGAGGAAAGGCTGAGAGAGCAGGGGCTATTTGGCTTGGAGAAGATGAGGCTGAGGAATGGATCTTATTAGTGCTTAATGATATCTAAGAGGGTGTCAGAAAGATGTGGTCAGCCTCTTCTCAGTGGTCCTCAGTGACAAGACAAGAGGTAATGGGCATAAATTTGAACATCAGAAGCTCTATCTAAATGTGAAAAGGAGCTTCTTTACTTCGAGGGTGGCAAAGCACTGCAGCAGGCTGCACAGGGAGGTGGTAGAGTCTTCAGCTCTGGCAGTGTTCGAAAAACAAGCAGATGTGGCACTTCAGGACAGGGTGTAGAGTAGAACATTGGACTTGATGATCTTAGAGGTCTTTTCCAACCTTATTGATTATATGATTCTATGAACAGGCAAGGACTCCAAAGCCTCTTTCCAAGAAGTCTCTGGAGACTCTCAAAACCTGCCTGGACACATTCCTATGTGATCTGCTTTAGGTGATCCTGCCCTGGCAGGGGGATTGGACTCAGCCTTCAGAGGTCCCCAAGTTTCACATCTAAATGACCTTGAAACACTGAACCACATCCCTGGACAGCCTGGATATGGGCTGGAGATTTGGATCAACATTGTAGCAAATAATTTCAGTTTCTAAGCTAATGGTTATAATATCAAACCTCAGAAACCACACATGATTCACCACAGAGCAGAACACAGATAAAAAATAATTACTTTTTCCTCCCAATTACTATTTCTTGAAGTTAAAGGGGGAGGGGTGGGGGGTGGGTATATGTAGTTATTTATTTCTCCATGCTGGTTTTAGGGGGGGAACAAAAAAGTGTGCACCACAAGGATTTCAAAAAAGCACATGCGCCAGGAATGTCATCCCTCAGGCAAATACCTTAGCAAACCCCAAACCCCGGACATTCAAAACTCAGAAGCATCTTTCTTTAACTGACTCCACACTAGCAGGTGTGAATTAAAGGTGCTTATACCTTCCATTGATTTGCTGAGGCCAAATTTGTTGTACAAGAGCAAAGCTACCTACAGAGATATGCTCAACGGGCTGGAGCAGCTCTGATATGAGGACAGGCTGTGAAAGTTGGGGCTCTTCAGCCTGGAGAAGAGAAGGCTTCCAGGAGACCTTGTAGTAGCCTTCCAGTATCTGAAGAGGGCATACAGGAGGGCTGGGGAGGGACTATTGACAAGGTCTTGTAATGACAGGACCAAAAGGAATGGGTTTAAATTGGCAGAGGGGAGATTCCAACTAGATGTTAGGAAGAAGTTCTTCACAGTGAGGGTGGCGAGACACTGGCACAGGTTGCCCAGGGAGGTTGTGGCTGCTCCCTCCCTGGAGGTGTTCAAGGCCACATTGGATGAGGCCTTGAGTGACCTGTTCTAGTGGGAGGTGTCCCTGCCTATGGAGGGGGGTTGGAACTAGATGATCTTTGAGGTCCTTTTGACCTAAACCATTCTATGATTCTATATGCTCTCAAATAGCATATGTCAAATAAACCCTTCCTCTTCCCAGCAATTTTTCTAATGTGTATATTTTTAGCAACACCCAAACCTGGGACCCTTTACTTCTCCAGAATTTTATAACCTAGCAGGAAACATTTCTGATGAATCACAGAACACAGGCACACAGAATGTTAGGGGTTGGAAGTGATCTCCAAAGAGCATTCTGTCTAACCTCCCTGTCAAAGCAGGATCACCTAGAGCAAACCACAAAGGAAGTAATTTAGGTTGGTTTGAAAAGTCTTCAGAAAAGGGGATTCCACAGCCTCTCTGGGCAGCCTGTGCCAAGGCAAGAGTGAAGTGTGTTTGATATTTGGCTGCATTTTGTCATACAGTTAGAGGTAATTCTGGGTTAATAGTTGAGGACAATATGTAGGGACAATAAAAAAAGGAAAATGAAGGAGTGACATTGCTGCAGTTACTCCTATGTTGTGTTGAACTAGCCAGCGATAAAGGGAATCCCCATGCCATTAAGTACACGGATTTGGGTAGTTAACACTTATTTGTACAGCCAAGACTTTCTATTTGATTCTTGAGATGCCAATCTGTTGCAAGGGACACTGACTGATGCTATGTCCTCAAGAGTAGTTCCCAGAGGTACATTATTGACCCTTGCAAGGCTTCTCCCAATGAGCAAGATGACAGCTTGTGCAGCAGGGTTGTGGTGACCTATATTGCTGCCACTAGAGGGTATGATGTCTCTATTGTTCCTAGCTGGTTAGGTCTCATTGGGCTTGTATAAACATTCGTTTTTTCAGGAGTTTTAAAACTCAAAGCTTAGGGAAGCCCAAAGGAATTCATGTTCTTTTGATATTGAGTGCCTAACTTCTGCAGTCTCCTTTTACAGTCTCTGCCTGAGATAACCTTCAGAAAGCTTCAAGTGTGGATGAGAACAGACTCATGGATCTAAAGGGAAAAATAATAAAAATCTCAGGATTAGTGGGAAAGTATAACTAAAAAGTCAATAAGCATAACTGTATAGTGGACAGCAAAGAGGAAAGAAAAACCTTAATCTGTCAGGCCAGGCTGAACATGGAGGCCTGATGTAACGTGAAGCATAAACCAAGAATCCATTGATCATTTTTCCATGTACTTGGGCAGTAGGATCCCTCAGCAGCCAAAACAAAGATCCCAAGGCAGAACAGCAGCCCTAGATAAATATATGAATGAAGAGACCTCTGACTCTTCCAGCCAACCAGATTCTGGGCTGCACCAAGAGAAGTGTGTCCAGCATGTCAAGGAAAGTGATCCTGCCCCTCTACTCTGCACTGGTGAGACCCTCCCTGGAGTACTGTGTCCAGTTCTGGAGCCACTATTACAAGAAAGAGATTGATGTGCTGGAACATGTCCAGAGAAGGGCCACGAGGATGATCAGAGGGCTGGAGCACCTCTCCTATGGAGACAGACTGAGAAAGTTGAGGCTGTTCAGTCTGGAGAGCAGAAGGCTCTGAGGTGACCTTATTGTGGCCTTCCAGTATCTTAAAGGGCCTACAGAAAAGCTGGGGAGGGATTTTTTAGGGTGTCAGGTAGTGATAGGACTAGGGGGAATGGAACAAAGCTAGAAATGTGTAGATTTGGACTGTATGTTAGGAAGAAGTTCTTCAGCATGAGGGTGGTGAGACCCTGGAACGGGTTGCCCAGGGTGGTAGTTGAAGCCCCATCCCTGGAGGTGATTAGGGCCAGGCTTGATGAGGCTCTAGACAGCCTGATCTAGTGTCCCTGCCCATGGCAGGAGGGGTTGGAACTAGATGATCCTTGTGGTCCCTTCAAATCCTGACTGATTCTACTATTCTATGAAGTCCTCATTCTCTATTCAATGTCTCTGCCCAACAGTCTTCAACCAGAACATCCAAGCCCCTCCCAGAAACAAGAGTTGTGCTGTGGCAGCTCTTCTTCTACAGTGTGTGGGATTCTTAAGGAAGAAAGGTTTGTCCTGCCATATAGGTATGAATGTCTTCCCCAGTCCCTCACCAATGCTGCCTTCTGTTCCCCTTGGAGCACAGAAGTTTCCTTGCATTGCAGTGCTGGGAAGCCAGGGCAGTTTGATGGCACCTGAGTGCTAATGTCAAAATGCCAGCACTGAGTTCCAGATTTGCCACAGTTCAGTCTTTTACTGCAAAGACATCAAGTAGTCTCAGAAGTATTTGCACTGCTAATCTGGACTACATTTAATGGCTATCAGATAACCCCGCCGTGGTGATTGTTAAGGGACTTTTGTCCCCAGCCAGTGGAAGTGCAGATGGTCTAGCAGCAAGACTGCCTGCCTTGAGTGGGCAGTGCTTGAGGAAAGCAGGAACAGAGAAATTCGGTGTTAAAAAGTACCGTGGGTGGGTCAGGGCTGCAAAGCAACCATGGCTGAACCCTTCCTGACCAATGAGAATGTGGAGGGCCTGGACCAGTAGAATAAATCCCTGATGAGAAGCCAAGTTGATGGGGACTGCATATGTGGTTTAGTGTGTAAACCCTAAGCTGTGAAAAGTGCCAGTGCTGCAGCTCTGGGAAAGGCGCTAATAGGATTAGGCATATCAAGTGTGCACCCATCAGTCATAACACAGAGTTTCTGCTGCTGCTCTCTTAGGGGGGGAATAGAGCCAAAACCCTGGTGAAATGTAGCAGAGCTCAATTTTTGCCCTCCGGGCAAGTATGTTATATATTGTGAAGTTTCCTTCATGAATAGGGCAGTTATAATGGAGAAACAGAGATGTGTGAGTAGGACTGAAAATGCCACAGCAGAGAAACTTTAGTTTCTGGAAATACGGGCTAGGCTCAAATCCAGACAAGATGTGATCTTTCTTCACAGATTTAAATATAAGACAGGCCTCCTTTCTGTTTAGTAGCATAACCAAGTGCCTTTTCTGTCTTTCTTGTTTCCAACCTGCCAGTATGGTATCCCGTTTGGTTCTCTTCCTCAGAACACCTGTACAGGACAAAATAGAGACATTCTCTGCATAAAATTCCTCACAGAATCCAATGAAAGAAATTAGATTCTCAAACTCAAGACCATTGCAACAATCAAAGAAGTACAATCCTTTAAAAAAAAAAGAAAGTAAAAAAAAACAAAACAAAAAAAAAAAAAACCAACACTTGCAGAGATTTATGAAAAGGCTTAAAGAGGATTATCCTGACAATGAAGGACATAGGCAGGTTTGTATATTCTGCCAAAAACACAGACTCATCATGAAACTACATTACAATGAAAGTGGGAATTATGTGGAATATTTGTGCGGCTGGAAAAGGCCTGGAAATTAATGCAACCACTTCAATTTTGTTAGCAATTTTTATGCTGCTATATTATACTCAGGTCCTACTGGGTCCATTTCCGTTCCTGGAAGGTAAAGTGGTTTTAAATGCATATGTCACAGGTAAGGTTTGTAGGTCATATTATCTGACGTGGATATAAAACCATTTGCTGTTCCCAGTCTGTTTGCAAGTCTTGAGATTATCTTGTGCTCCTGAAGCTACACTTGGCCCTTTTACCTCCTATGGGTTGCCACATATTAGCTGTTTGAACTACCCAAATTCTTGTGAAAGACAGAATCAAGTGTTGGATTTACGGAGTATGGATTTAGATACAGCAGTGAGACAACAAATTTCATAGAACCATAGAATGGACTGGGCTGGAGGGGACATCCAAAGGTCATCCAGTCCAACTCCCTCCCTGTAGCGAGAAGTCACATCCTCACCTAGATCAGGTTACTGAGAGCCCTGTCCAAACTCACCTTGAATATCTTCAGGGATGGAGCCTTAACTACCTCCCTGGGTAACCTGTTCCAGTGTTGTACCACCCTTATACTAAATAACTTATTCCTAACATCCAGTCTAAATCTGCTCTTCTCTAATCTGAAGCCATTATCCCTCATCCGTATCACTACAGGACTTCGTAAAATCTCTTCCCATCCTTCTTGTATTCCCCTTTACCCCTTTAGACTCCCTGGAGCCTTCTCTTCTTCAGGATGAAAAACCCCAGCTCCCTTATCCTGTCCTTGTAGCAAAGCTGCTCCAACCCCCTGATCATCTTTGCGGCCCTCCTCTGGATCTGCTCCGTCAGATCCATGTCGTTTCTGTGTTGAGGGCTCCAGGGCTGGATGCAGCACTGCAGGTGAGGTCTCAGCAGAGCAGTGTAGTGGCAGAATACCCTCTTTGGATCTGCTGGCCATGCTTCCTTTGATGTAGTCCAGGCTGTCATTGGCCTTTGAGGCTTCAAGCACACACTGTTGGCTTATGTCCATTTGTAAAAGTCCACTGAACCTGAATAGGTCAAGTGGATGTAACTAATGGCATGTTTCTTTTGGCTTGAAACTAAATTCACCTAAGTGGATTGCTCCACAAGCACTAAGCACAGTCTTTTCCAGAAATCAAAAGATTTGTAATTTTAATACATTTTTTAAAAATAAATAAAAGAAACCCCAACAACCAAACAACACAACAAAATACCAAAACTGATCTGGGTAACCACTTGCAAACTTCTAAATGTTTTCCAAATGCACTGCTCCTTTCAAATTATGATACAATGCTGCTTATTATAGGATTGTATTACAGCACAATTGGTGCCTGCCCTTGTAATCCACAAAACATAACGGGTGGGCATTCTGAGAGCTGGAAACAGCTAACAGAGGAGTCAGAATTATTTTTGTAATCTAAAACCCGCAAAACACCTCACTGCATCCTTTTTTATAGATGTGCCATCCTGAGAAGGTCAGACTTTAGTGCTGATGGCTTCTTTTTGCTCCTTGCTAAACTGTGAACTTCTCAGTCCTATCTGTAGTGCTGAACAATTCCATTATTTGGCTCAGTGCAGAATCTTGGTATATGTAAATTGATAACAATGAAAATCAAAGTCCCATCACTTAGTTGGAACACTGCTGGGACACTGGAACAGGTTGCTTGGGGAGGTAGTTGAGACCCCATCTTAGGAGATATTCTTGGTGAGGCTTGAGAGAGCTCTGGGTAACCTGCTGCAGTTAAGGATGCCCCTGCTGACTTGCAGTGGCTGTTGGACTAGATGACTTTTGGAGGTCCCTTCCAGCCCAGACCATTCTATGATTCTATGATTTTAGGTCTGTCTTTGTTACAAATATGTGGAAGATTTACTATGAGTCACATGGAGCTGTGGAGTTACTTTGTCTTTCATCTCAGAGGGAATTTGTCTGCATCTTCACTGAGCAGCATCTAGGAGGATCTCTTTCTTGCTCTTTACTCGCTGTGGACAAGGGAGAGGACTATAAGTTCCTACTCTCTCTCTCTTCCAATGGTAGTAGCATGAGTGTCTCAAGCTACCTTGTACAAATCATAAATCATAGAATGGTTTGGGTTGGAAGTGGCATCCAAAGGTCATCCAGTCCATCCTCCTACACTCAGCAGGGGCATCCTCCATTAGATCAGGTTATTCAGACCCCTGTTGAGCCTGACCTTGAATATCTCAAAGGATGGGGCCTTAACTACATCCCTGAGCAACCTGTTCCAATATTACACGATATTGTTATGTACATGAATTTATATAATGTACTTGAGCTTTATAGTACATATGTGGCATTGCAACTGCTGCAAGCATCCTTGAATTTGCTCTAAATGAGATAGCTGAAAATCCTACTATTATGGTTACTGCTATGAGCACTAAGCTATTATGTGCTTACCTAGAACATCAGGAGGTCTCATTCAACTCAGGTAAAATCAGGTAATGCTGCAGTTGCTGCAGCTGATTTATATCAGAGCTGATTTGTTTAAGGGTCATTTGAACATGATGCTTAGGGATATAGCTTAATGTGAATCTTTAGAGTAGGGTTATAGGTTGGACTTGGTGATCCTGAGGGTCTTTTCCAACATGGATATTTCTGTGATTCTGTTTCAAGCAATCTCTGATGCATCTGTGTCAGGCCAACCACAGGTACAAATCCAGGCTGGGTGCAGAGTGGGTTGAGAGTGCCTCTGAAGAAAGACACTTCTTGTTTGTTGCTGAGAAGCTCCCCAGGAGCCAGCAGTGCCCTCATGCAGCCCACAAGGCAGCCCTGTGCTGGGCCACAGACAGAGGAGTGTGAGCAGCAGGGCAAGAGAGGGAATTCTGCCCCTTGACTCTGCTCAGCTGAGACCTCACCTTCAATCCTGCCTCCAGTTCTGGTGTCCCCAGCATAGAAAGGACACAGAGCTGTTGGAGAGAGTCCAGAGGAGGCCACGAAGATGATCCAAGGGCTGGAGAACCTCTGCTATGAGGATAGGCTGAGGAAGCTGGGGGTGTTCAGCCTGGAGAAGAGAAGACTCCAAGGGGACCTTAGAGCTGCCTTCCAATAGCTGAAGGGATCCTACAGGAAGGCTGCAGAGGAACTTTTCGTAAGGATGTCTAGAGAGAGACCAAGGGGGAATAGTTTGAAGCTGAAGGAGAGCAAGGTTAGACTGGAGCTGAGGAAGAAGTTCTTCAGTAGGAGGGTGGAATAGGCTGCCCAAGATTCCTCCTTCCTGGGAGTGTTGAAGGCCAGGTGGGATGAAGGCTTGAGCAGCTGAGTCTAGTTGAGAGGTGTTGCTGCCCAAGGCAGGGAGGTTGAAGTAGATAATCTCTGAAGTTCATTCCAACCTGAGCCATTCTGTGATATCTAAAAATATGAGTCAACAGCTCTGAGTTGCACTGTGGGCATAGTTTTATCTGTTGTACTTTTATTTTCCAATTTATTTCTCTACCACTTATGCCGTCCTGTGTACCTTAATTTGCACATGGAAATATGTCTATGCACTCCAACTCTTGTCCTGGAGATTCAAAATGCAAATACGAGTATTTGTTCTTGAGAATTTGTGCAAACATAGGTGTTGGCATCTCGGTACTAAATAAATATTTGGTGTGCACATACTTTTTTCCTTTGGAAAAAATTGTGCACAGAGGAGAATTATCAAAACCTTAAGATTAATCATGTCCTGAATTGCCTGGTTCTTGCCATTAATTGCAAATGAGTCAGAAGTGAACAAACCTAAATATGCAATTGTATAGACAGGAAAATCCCACCTGATGCATCTGTTCATAAAAATGACAAATTTTAGAGTCTACACTGGGCTGCTTACAGAAAATAATCCTTCCCATGTACGCTTTCAATTTGCTCAGTTTACAGCACTGAAACTTGTTAGTATTAAGTTGCATTAACCTATGTTTCTAGACAGAAAGTCTTCCTTTCCCCTGAAACTATGAGAATAAAAATAACAATCAACATCTCTCTTTATGAAGGCTGGGAGCGTCAGTCACCTGTAGGTCTACATTAATGGAAAAAGGGAGCAGATACATTTTAGACAGTGATGAAATCCCCATCTTTAAACTGCAAATTAACATTGGGAATCATAGAACCATAGAATAGTAGGAGTTGGAGTGGACCTCTAGAGATCATCTTGCCCAATCCCCAGCCAAAGCAGGATTGCCTCAGGTGCAGCACACAGGAACTCATCCAAGTGAATTTTGAAAGTCTCCAGAGAAGGAGACTCAAGAAGTTAAAGAAGTTGTGAAGTAAAAGGAATACCTCACACAAAAGAATTTTTTTCAGTGTCAGGAGGACATAGCCAGGCTGTGCTTAGGGATGTTCAGTGAGAGGACAAGGGGTAATGGGGGCAAGCTGGAGCAGAGGAGGTTCCACAGGAACGTAAAGACAAACTTTTCCACTGTGGGGGTGACAGAGCCCTAGAGCAGGCTGCCCGGGGGGTTGTAGAGTCTCCTTCTCTGGAGACATTCCAGACCCACCTGGATGCATTCCTGTGTCACCTGCTCTAGGTGATCCTGCTGTGGCAAGGAGGTTGAACTGGATGAGCTTTCAAAGTCCCTTCCAAACCCTAGCATTCTGTGATTCTGTGATATTTCTACAGGCAAAGTTTTGCACACTGAGGATTTTCCACTTACTTGTTATAGTTGCAATGAAGCTTTCTAGAACCCTCTTTTAGAAGTATTTGTTAAAAAAAAAAAAAGAGAAAAATAATTTTTAAAAGAAGGGGAAAAAGGCGGGGGGGAGAAGGAATCAAA
>VWZI01016204.1:51808-77367 GCA_013396835.1 Psilopogon haemacephalus
CCCTGTAATGTATACTTTCCATGTTCCAACGATGGTTTCTCCAACAGTATAAGGAAACAAAGCTTAGAGGCATTGTTTCTCTTCCAGCCTTCATCTTGTTGTGCTTGTAGTTAATTTTCTATTTGTCTTCTGATTCTTAAATTTCTTTAACATTTCCTTTCATTTCTCTGGTACTTCTCGAGACTATAATCTAATATACTCAGAAAAATACCCTGAAAAAAAAACAAACAACCCCAGAGCTACTTAATGCTCTGTAAAAGAGACAGAACGACTATAACAACTATTCTGTTCATTGCTTTGGCAAATAAACCTGGCAGTAGGAGAAATTTAATAAAAGAAAATTTAGAAATACATAAAAATAAAACCTAATACCCCTGTGGGGATTACAGAAGACTTCAGGCATACAGACACAATGTGTGTGGTGCCTTTCTCTGTGTACAGATTTATAACTCTGGGTCAGTTTCTAACTGATCAATCTGAAAAGAGTTGTTTTTTTTTTCCTGGCTTCTTAATATCCCAGATGACACCAAACCAGGTCTCCAAACAACTCCTTGTACACGTGATGAAGGTAGTTGAATAAAATTAAATTGTGAGTCATGGGTGTCCAAGTTATGCTGTGGCTGTAACATTGAGATGTGCCTGCTAAGGCTACTGTAGGAAAGATCTTCCTGTCTGAAAGATGCTGGTGGACATTTTTATTCCCATGGTTTCATGGAGAAAGTGAGACTTTCAATCTAGAAACATTGGTTAATGTAACTTAATGCTAAACTGTAGGAAAGGTCTTAAAAAGAGCCAGGGTCTTCTTGGTGATGCCCAAAGACAGGACAAGGGCCAATGGGTTGAAGTTGAGGCATAGGAAATTACCTGGAAACATGAGGATTTTTTTTTTCCCTGTGAGGATGACAGAACACTGGAACAGGCTGCCCAGAGGAGTTGTGGAGTCTCCCTATCTAGAGATATGCAAAACCCACATGGATGTGTTCCTGTGTGATGTGGTACAGGTGATTCCTGCTCTGACAGGGGAGTTGGACTGGATGAGCTTTTGAGGTCACTTCCAGCCCTTCACATTCTGGATTTCTGTGTGACTCTGTGACTCTTTTTCCCAGCCACACTGCCATAGTTGTCAAAGGGTTTTGCAGCAAGGATGGCTTTGCAGCAGGAGATAGAAATGAAAGTGGAGAGGCTTTGAGTCACCCACATGTATCTGTCCCTTGCAGTAGTGCCAGGAAGGCAATAGGGAGAGTGAGGCACTCAATCTCTCACAGTGACACATTTGTGGCACTATCCATGGCAACTGAGGTTTGCTGCTCTCTGAGTAGACTTTAACACTATCAAAACAATAAAGGCAGTTGACATCCAGTGTTATCTTCCATCCTAGAAGAGTGTAACCTCTGTGCAGACAGTGACTCTAAAAAGTTCAGTAATGATGGCATAGGAACATCAGCCCTTGTTAGATCACCAATAAAGTTATCCCTATTTTCCCTCTCTTGTAGTGCCTCACAAGAAGCCACTAAATGAATCTTGATGACCAAAGGGGGATTTCTTCCATAATGTTTCACTTTGAGGAGAGATTATACTCTAAATTATGGGTCTTTGTTTTTCCTTCCAGTAACTCCTGGGCATATTTTTCCTTTCCTCTATTTCTTCCTGGTGTAAGAGTAGATGATACTCTTCATTATTTAAGTGTCCAGTCCCTTTTAAAAGCCTGTTAAATGCTTGATTTCAACACGATTTTGTGACTAATTAATCCCATGCCAAATGGTACTGATCCTCCATGCAGACCAAAGTAATAACAATGCAGAGTGTGCACTTTCATCAGTGTCAGGGGAGTCCTCCCTCCCCTGCTAGCTTGAGGTAAACATTAGCACAGCACAGTTCCTCCATCTGTCAACATGTTCTATTCATGTTAAGTGACCAGAATTCTTGATGCTGTATTATATCATTGTTAATCATGGGAATAAAAGATATTTTGAAATTCAAAGTGTTTTCTAGTTCTCTTCTTTTCTTCCTTACCTCAGAGTTGAGCAATATCAACATGCACCCTGCAACAGATTGTGTTCACTTCTTGAGGTGTCATTTTGACATGCTTAGATCTGCATTGTTGTATAATATTTAAAATTCACTTCAGCTCAAAAAAGGAATCCTCTTTATTTCTTACCATATAATGTGATAGATAAGAATTTAAAGGATTATTCTGAGAAAGTTGAGGAAAGCCACTAAGATAACAGGCACAGAAAAATTTAGAGATCCTCATGAACCCAAGTTATTATTTTCTGCACCCAGCAGTGTTATTGTAGCCTCATTTACAGGATCACAGGGCTAGAAGGGACCTCCAGAGATCATCGAGTCCAATCCCCCTGCCAGAGCAGGACCATAGGGTATAGCTTAGGTCACACAGGAAGGCGTCCAGACAGGGCTTGAAAGTCTCCAGAGAAGGAAAGTCCGCAACCTCTCTGAGCAGCCTGTTCCAGTGCTCTGTGACCCTCACAGTAAAGTTCATCCTCATGTTGAGCTGGAACTTCCTGTGCTGTAGTTTATACCCATCACCCCTTGTCCTGTCACAAGGTGCAACTGAGAAGAGTTTGTACCCTACCACTTGATCATTTGCACCACTGTTATGGGTCTGTCAGTATTTTCATTGGAAAGCCTCATTTTCAGGGCTTTAAAAGCTGACTATGAAAAACGTACATGGCAGAGTCTTGACAAATCTCATCTCAGTATGGGAGAAAGCTCTGAGTTTTAAATGGGTTTATTTTCTTCTAAGTTGTAGCTCAGATTTGTTCTTGGGAATGTTTTCAGATTATCTGTGTACTCTCATGGCCTGGATTAAGGAATCCTTCTGTTGTTGGACAAGATTAAGACCTGTTGCCCAGTGAGGAACATCACAGGTGAGTTTCTGGAACCACTTCTGCCTTGACCTCCCAGTCATAACACCGCCCTGATGATTCTGGCCCAGGAAGAGTGCAGACAAAATTCAGGGAAAATTTAACATCTTTTTCCCCATCTCCCTCCAATACAGTCGTGATACCAAATGTACAGGTTTCATATCCTGAACAATTCTTTTCCATCTGTGAAAGCTATAAACGGGAGATTTTTTTTTTTTTCCTTTTTTCCCAGTTCAGAATTTAATTTCACGCTTTGGACCTTCTTATTTATATCATAGCCATTTTGCCTTTCTCTGAACACATAAAGGAACGATTAAGAACACATAAATGTTATTGGCACTCACTTTGAGAGCCCTTTTACTGTTCAAGTGATAGAAAAGGAACACAAAGTAATAAGAAACAGAAGCAGCAATGTGTTAGTAATAAAAGGATTGGGAAAAGAAACATCTCTTAGACTTAGGGGAGGTCTAAATAGTTTGCTTTGTTCCTACTCCACCAACCCTGATCCATAGGATCAGATGCCCCTTGCCTGCTACCCCTTGGCTACCCAATGAGGAAATAACTTCTGACCTCAACATAAGCCTTGGAGTGACTGCATGTTTCACACCATGCCACAGCAGCACTAGCCCTGGGATACCTTTGTGGATGTAGACCTTCTGCAAGCAGAAATATGTGTCTGTGATGCCATTTTCATCCATTCGTTTGTGGTTGTGAGTGGTTTTCAGTGAATCTTCTACTCATAGTAGAACACTCACCCTGCAAACAGGCTGGAAAGACCCAGTCAGGACTTAGGTTTACAGTGATGCACAAACAGGACCCTTCAGTTTAATTTTGTGTCTTATTAGCATGACTCTGGATGTTTTGTCAAATCACATTGAAAAAAATGAGTGGGAGAACTTCTGCAACCCCTTCTGTGGCTACAGTGAAGAAAATAAAACATCCTTCAGTCTCTCTCTCTTTTTTATTTTTTATTTTTTTTAATATATCTAGAATCTACAGTAGAAAAGTAAGGGGGAATTCTTTATCCTTCTGCAAATGGAGGTAGAAACTCGGTCTCCTATGAAGTGATTCGCTTTAGTCATGTGCTTTTACTCTTCTGGATTACAGAAGCTATTCCATCTCTGATCTCTTCTCGGTTTCATTGTTTTTTTCCAGGATGGGTACACCTTTCTTGAGCTATAGCACTAAAGATGGCTCATGGTGTGCCTTGGCATCAAAGGCATGCTGAAGTGGTGTTTTATGCCTGAAGGACCTCTGAATACCTCACACAAGAAGATTCACCTTTTCCGGTTACATCTTCACGTTGCTGGTGCTCTGCCACTCAGAGTGATCCCATTTTCTGTAGCATTTCTGCCTGGCAATTATTTCTTGGTTTGTATCTATCTAATTGTTCCTTCTTAATTATATTACTATTTGCTTGCCTTTAGCCAGACCCATTCTGCTTATTTCAGACTGATTTTACAGTTCTTCAAGCTCTTTTAACAGAATCACAGAACTTCAGATGTTGGAAGAAACCTCAGAGATCATCCAGTCCAACCTCCCTGCCAAGGCAGTATCCCCTAGGGCAGTTCGTGCAGGAATGCATTCAGGCAGGTTTTGAAAGTCTCCAGAGAAGGAGGCTCCACAACCTCTCTGGGCATCCTGTTCCAGGGCTCTGTCACCCTCACTGCAAAGAATTTTCTCCTCATATTGAGGTGGAACCTTCTGTGTTCCAATTTGCAGTCTTTGCTCCTTGTCTTCTTGCTGTGGACCACCAAAAAGAGATTGGCCCCATCCACTTGACACCCACCCCTCAGATATTTATATACATTGATCAAATCCTTGCTCAGTCTTCTTTTCTCCAGACTAAACAGCCTCAGTCTCTCTCCATGGGGGAGATGCTCAAGTGCCCCAGTCATCCTTGTGGCTCTCCAATGGACTCTCTCCATCAGGTCCCTGCCTCTCCTGAACTGGAGACAGTATTCCAGGTGTGGTCTTCCCAGGGCAGGGTAGAGGGGCAGGAGAACCTCCCTAGCACTGTTGGCCACACTTTTCCTGATGCACCCCAGGCTGCCATTGGCTCTCTTGGCCACAAGGGCACATTGCTGTCCCATGCAGAACTTGCTGTCCACCAGCACTCCAAGCTCTTTATCCACTGAGCTGCTTTCCAGCAGGATGGCCCCCAATCTGTAGTGGTGCCTGTTGTTATTCCTCCACAGATGGAGGAACCTTCACTTGTCTCACCCAACCCTCTAAAGAACTCGGAACTTTTTTTTTTTTTTTCTCTCTGTGACATTCAGTCCTTTGTGAACCCTCTTAAGTACTTATCCTCAGTTAATACTTTGTGCAAATAATGATTTTTTTCAGTCCTTAGTCCAAACAAACAAAGCATTTAGCTTTGAACCAGAGGGAGTTTTGTTTTTCTTCTTTACTCTTAGAGAAACAAATGAGAGGGGGAAAAAAAATCAGTATGAGTCAAAAGAAAGATGTTTTCATTGTAGACAATTGTAGATCAGTACTTAAGCAGCTTACCCAGAATATCAAATATTCAAATCTACTGCCTTCTTCCACTGAGAAGTTTCAGATCCTCAGATCCCAAAAGATGCCCCAGCCTCTCAGTCTCTCCTTAGGAATAACTCTTATTTCCACAATGTGCTTAAGTGATCACTGGCATAGGGACAGGATCCACTTTTCAAGTAAGCCTCCCAACCACAAGAGTGGAAGCACTGACTTCCAGTTCCTGTTTCTCACAATTTTTGACCTGGTCAGTTCTTATGCAGTGATACCCATTGGTGAATATCCAAGAAGAGACCTTCTCCCATCACTCCGAATCAGATTCACAGGATGCTGAGGGTTGGAAGGGACATCCAGAGATCACTGAGTCCAACTTCATTAAATACCCTTAATGTGGTGGTGCCTTTATATGTGGAACAGGAGAAGGGTAAAATGTCCTTCACTTCTCAAAGATCCTTCACATCTGAAAAGGGGTGCATCAGTGCTGTCTTCAAAGAGGATAACAGGGTAATGGGTGGAAGCTGAGGCATAGGAAGTTTCATGGAAATGTGAGGAGATTTTTTTTTCCCTGTGAGAGTGACAGAACACTGGAACAGGCTGCCCAGGTGGCTTGTGGAGTCTCCCTCTCTGGAGATGTTCACAACCTTCCTGGATGTGTTCCTGTGTGATCTCTTATAGGTGATCCTGCTGTGGCAGGGGGATTGGACTGAATGATCTTTTGAGGTCTCTTCCAGCCCCTGACCGTATGTTCTTACGTGATCATTATTTGCCCTTGAAAGCTGAAGGAGCAGCCCTGAAGTATAAAATAGTATAAAATATAGTATAAAATAAAATAGTATAAAATAGTAGAATGGCTTAGGTTGGAAGGGATCTTAGATATCATCTACTCCAAACTCCCTGCTATGAACAGGGACACCTCTCAACCAGGCTCGGTTGCTCAAGGCCTCTTCCAACCTGGCCTTGAACATCCCCTAGAATAAGGCATCCAAATCTCCCAGGGCAGCCTATTCAAGAATCTCACCACCCACTGAAGAGCTTCTTCCTAAGATCCAGTCTAATTCTGCAGTCCCTCAGCTTCAAACCATTGCCCCTTGCCCTGTCTCTAGATACCCTCATGAAAAGTCCCTCTGTAGCCTTCCTGTAGGATCCCTTCCAGTATTGGAAATCAGCTCTAAGGTCCCCCTGAAGTCTTCTCTTCTCCAGTATGAACAACCCCAGCTTCCTCAGCCTGTCCTCACGTAGAGATAATAGAGGCTGTTGTTTATCTTAAGGGTGGTGGAATACAAGAATGGGTTGCTCAGGGAGGTAGTTGAGGCGCCATCCCTGAAGATATTCAGAGTCAGGCTGGACAAGGCTCTAAGCAGCCCAGCACTCAAAAACCATTCCTCTCCATTTACCCTTCATATTTACTGTTAAAAAAATCTCATAAAAATAGGAAGCATCCTCTGCAAGTCAAGACAAAGCTGTACCAAGACTATTTTCCACGTGGCCAGTAAACATAAATGACCAACAGAGGATCTATTAATTATTTGTATGTCTGGTGCTTTATATTTCTTTTCATAGCTTATGGTCCTTATTCCTGACATTGCCTGTGTCAATCATAAGCCAATTTACTATAATTAAAAAATAAAAATATTGATTTGCTCAGATTCTCCTCAAGTGAATAAAAATTTCTACTGACTTAAATGTCAAAGTGATTTTTTTAAATTGTTTTTATTTTCTCCAAAGTACTAATCTGAGCTTCTAGCTTCAAAATGTGCTTCTGCATGTGGTTTGACTTGCTGTATTTTGATAGCTTGAATTAACTATGTGATAAAGTGCTGACCCTGAAAAACACCAAACAGATTCCTTCATAAAAGTTACAACCACCACCACCAGATTTTTTTGGTGTTTGTTTTTGGTTTTTTATTTCCTCCTCTAACTGCTGAAGACATCACATTAAATAAGTGGAAATGAAAATTAGCCTCCTTACAAATAGACTTGATTTCTGGGGACGTGTTTTTAACAAAAAAAAAAAACAAAAAAAAAAAAAAAACCNAAAAAAAAAAAAAAAAAAAAAAAAAGAAAAGACATTTAAATTTTCACATCTGCTACATCCATGGTTCTAGTCAAATACAGATTATTTTTACTGCATTGCAGCCTATTCACTGATTGCATTGCATTGGAAGGGACCCTCAAAGGTCATCTTGTCCAACCCCCCTACAGTCAGTAGGGAGACTTTCAGCTAGATCAGGCTCCCTAGAGCCACATCAAATCTGACCTTGAATGTCTCCAGGGACAAGTCATCCACCACATCCCTGGGCAACCTCTGCCACTATTTCACCACTCTCATTGTGCAGAACTTCTTCCTGATGTCCATCCTAAATCTCCCCTGCTCCAGTTTCAAACCATTGCCCTTGATCCTATCACTCCAAGCCCTTCTAAACAGTCATAGAATTATAGAATCAACCATGTTGGAAGAGACCTCCAAGATCATCCAGTCCAACCTATCACCCAGCCCTATCCAATCAACTAGACTATGATACTAAGTGCCTCATCCAATCTTTTCTTGAACACCTCCAGGGACGGTGACTCCACCACCTCCCTGGGCAGCCCATTCCAATGGCAAATCACTCTCTCTGTGAAAAACTTTCTCCTGATATCCAGCCTAGACCTCCCCTGGCACAACTTAAGACTCTGTCCCTTTGTTTTGTTGCTCATTGTCTAGGAGAAGAGATTGATCCCCACCTGGCTACAACCTCCCTTTAGATAGTTGTAGACAGCAATGAGGTTGCCCCTGAGCCTCCTCTTCTTCAGACTAAACAACCCTAACTCCCTCAGTCTCTCTTCACAGGGCTGTGCTCCAGGCACCTCACCAGCTTCATCACCCTTCTCTGGACACATTCTAGTACCTCAATATCTGTCTTGAATTGAGTGGCCCAGAACCAGACACAATACTCAAGGTATGGCCTGACCAGTGCTGAGTACAGGAGAAGAATAACCTCCCTTGTCATGCTGGCCACACTGTTCCTGATATAGGCCAGGATGCCATTGGCCTTCTTGGCTACCTGGGCACACTGCTGGCTCATGTTCATCCTACTATCTATCAGCACCCCTAGGTCACTTTCTGCCTGGCTGCTCTCCAGCCACTCTATCCCCTACTTTCCTTCCCCAGCCTTCCTGTAGGTCCCCTTCAGATAGTGAAATGTATCTCTAAGGTCTCCCACAAAGTCTTTTTCTTCTCCAGGCCAAACAACCGCATCTCCCTCAGCCTGTCCTCATGCAGAAGGTTCTCCAGCTCTGTGATCATCTTTGTACCCTCCCTCTGAACCTCCTCCAGCAGGTCCATGTCTCTCTTGTGTTGGGAGCCCCATAGCTGAACACAGCACTCCAGGTGAGTTCTCACCAGAGCAGAAGATGCATATACTGCACCGTGCACCACAAGACTGTTGCAGTGCTTGAACAGATCTTAACAGGGGACAGGTTACAGGGAATGAAGGTGATTTAGTTGTGAAAGAAATTGAAACAAACCCACTTTCATTCATCTGCACCCAGACAATCAGACATTTTGGAGCCTCAAGGGCCTTACAGCGATTGTGATCTTCGTCCCCTGCATGTTGTCCTACCTTTGTGAGATGTTAAGGTTTACTGGTTCTTTTGTGATTGTCCTGAGATTGTTGATAATCTCTTCCATCTCCTTCTCTCTGGTCTTGTAGTACTTCTACAACCAAGGTGTCCCATCTTTCTAATCATTGTAAGATCATTGTTACCATTCTCTCCACCTAAAGTTTCCACAAGTCTTTTGGGGAACCTAGACTAGTTAGTTTTAGTCACATCTCTGATACAGCTGAAGGCTGTGTGGCCATCCAGTGCAACTTGGACAGACTGGAGAGCTGGACACAGAGGAAGCTAATGAGGTTCAACTAGGACAAGCATAGAGTCTTGCATCTGAGGAGGAATAAAAAACTGCACCAGTACAGGTTGGGAGGTGACCTGCTGGAGAGCAGCCATGTGGAGAGGGATCTGGGAGTGCTGGTGGATAACAAGTTTTCCATGGGACAGCAATGTGCCCTTGTGGCCAAGAAGGCCAGTGGGATCCTGGGGTGTCTTAAGAAGAGTACATCCAGCAGACGGAGTGAGGTTCTCCTCCCCCTCTACTTTGTCCTGGTGAGACCCCATCTTGAATATTGCGTTCAGTTTTGGGCTTCCCAGTTTAAGAGGAATAGGGAACTGCTGGAGAAGGTCCAGTGGAGGGCTAAGAGGATGATTAGGGGACTGGAGCACCACCTGATAAGGAGAGGCTGAAGGACCTGGGGCTTTTTAGTCTGGAGAAGAGGAGACTGAGAAGGGATTTAATAAATGTTTCTAAATATCTGAGGGCTGGATGTCAGGAGTGGGAGGACACAGGCTCTGCTCACTTGATCCCTGTGATAGGACAAGGAGCAACGGATGTAAGCTACAGCACAGAAGGTTCCACCTCAACACAAAGGGGAGCTTCTTTACTGTGAGGGTCATAAAGGACTGGAACAGGCTCCCCAGAGAGGTTGTGGAGTCTCCATCTCTGGAGACTTTTGTAGACCTGTCTGGATGTGTTCCTCCATGACCTGAGCTAGATTATGGTCCTGCTCTGGCAGGGAGGTTGGACTCAATGATCTCTTTGGGTCCCTTCCAACCCCTGACATCCTGTGATCCTGCAATCTTTTCCATTATTTTTTTCTTTAATATTTTATGTATAGTCCAAGCTAGGCATCTTACCTCTGTTTCAAGCAGAGACATTAAAAGGCCTGAATTTCATAAACCTTTTCTGTACACACTGCTTAATGTTGTATACAGGTACACATCTGCAAGCACTCACATGAAAGTGAGCAAATCAGATTTGTGCTTCAAGAGAGCAATCAGGCCTGCAGCCTGCAGATTTATGTCAGTCTTCAGGTGGTCCAGTCTACTAAGTTGTGTCTCCAGCTGCATTTTCACTGCAAGTCTTGCCTCACTTTTGAAATTAGTCAGTAATCTGCTGGAGTCAAAAGATGGCTCCTCACAGCTGGACTGCCACTGTCAGGAGGTGTTCTTTGCCATATCTCATTTTAATGTGCATCCACACGGATTACACTTTAAAGTTTGCATGTCTGTGTGCTCCAGTCAGGTCAGTGCTGCCAGCAGTGCTCTTGCTTGTCAAATTGTTGAAAATGTAGTAACAGCTTCACTTCAAATTCAGCCATGCATTTGTCTGAAGTTTGTCTGAATATGGCAATTATCTTCAGATGAGATACAGATGCTCCAGAAGAGAGCAAGATCTGCTACAAGTGTCTTCTACTCTGCATAATACACCTTTGCATTCAGAGGTTAGCTACAAACTCCAGGCAGCATTTTTCTGGTCAGCTTTCCATAGTTACTTTAACATTTTTCAAAGCACAGAGAGGAATTTAGTTAGCTTGTGCTGAAATCTGTGTTGCAAAAGGTCCACAGAAAGCAAGTTAGTGACATTTCAATTTATTGAGATACATCTACATCAATTCCAGACATCCCTTAGGCTCTCCCCCTCACGTAAACATAAGTCACAACAAAGTCATTATTCTTGCCAAGCTTAATTTCCACGAATCAAAACCCAAAACATGCCAGCTCTGAATTATTACCTCTGTCTGTCAGATCCCAGGTAGTTCTCTAGCTGATCACTAGAGACTGTGAGAGTATATTGAGGTAGTATTCCTTGGTATTTACTCTATTTTCACCTCTTATCTATTGGAATGTGCTATTGACTTTCCCCAGGGACAGGATACTGATCTAGATGGGCTTCTTTCCTCGACATCTACTCTTCTTGCATCCAAATTTAACTTACAACTGATCCCTCAATATTCAAGAGCTGAAGTGATGAATAACCTGCATAATAATTCACTCAACCTGGTATTTCTCTCCTTTGTTACTCTTAGACAAATTGTCCAATCCTTCAAAGTGTTCTGGCCAGCCTGGGAACTGAAGCTCCATAGGGCTGATTGTCCTTCAGAGTCATCAGTTCCAGCTCTTGTGCTGGAAGAGAAGAGGCCAGAAGCAGGGCAAGATTAGTCCTACTGAGATTTAGTTATCTGAAAATGAGATTTCTTTCTCGGGCTAATCACGTGGAGCTTTCTCCACTCAGTGTAGAGGCACCTCTAGGGGGTAATTCATCTCTCTCATTTGAGAGATTAGATTAAGTGAGGACAGCTAAATGTAGGTGAGATCGATCTTGTTCTTAGTTCTACACTCTCTTGTCTTTCCTTCCCCTGAAGTTTGGTTTGTTTTTTTTTTTCCTTCCTTCCACTGTTTATATTATAAGCAGATAGATAATGATCTTTAGCTTATTAAATAAATCAACTGATTTTAAAAGACTCCTGTCAAGGTATAACAATATTTTTTTCATACCTCCATTTCCCAGAGCCTGAAGGAAACAAAAGTTTGGAGACAAAATCTTAAGGAGTCAGCAGAGAATTTTTGTTCCCATGACAAAAAAATACCCAAAAAACAACCAAAAGATACTTTTAAAGGATTTTGCCTATTTTATTCAGGTTCTAGACAGAACTTTTTTTTTTTTTTTACTTTCTGGAAAGAAAATGTTCATTTTCTATTGCAAAATTATTGCTACAATTATGAACCAATAGCAAATGTTAAGAAGATGAAGCATCAAGACATGAAAATGGCTTTATTGGTCTGAGATGCCATTTCCTTCTGAATCATGGTACCTGGGAAGTTCAGAATTGCTTATTCTAATTTCTCTTTAGAAAGGCAGGAAAATTTTGTATTTCTAAGAACAATTTTCTTCCACAACTGCTCTTTCTTTCAGTTTCCCCCAGAGGATTCTGACTGGTTGTGAATGAGATAAAAACTGTTTACAAAGCTGTCTATGAGTAGTTACTCTCATTTCTTAGAGTAAAAATCCAGGCTTATATCTCTATATTAAATCATATAGAGAAGTATAATTATTTCAGAAAAACAATTTGTCCTCTAATGCTGCCAACAACACCTGTAACAAAAGATAGATGTCTGTATAGGATATTTCTGGGTCAAATCCTTTACCTCCTTCCCAGTTATCATTTCATTCAGCTTGGCATGGGGATATTATTTAGACTGATCTCATAAAAGTGTTTCATGATTTGCTTCATTAAAATTTGCCAAATATCAGGTCCTTGGATAAAATTATAGAATCATGGAGTCACAGAATTTTTTGGGTTGGAAAGGCCCTCCTAAGGTCAGCTAGTCCAAAACCCATGCAGTCAGCAAAGACATCTACAACTAGACCAGACTGCTCAGAGCCTTCTCAAGCCTCACCTTGAATATCTCCAGGTATGGAGTCTCAGCTATCTCCCTGGGCAACCTGTTGCAGTGTTGCAGCACCCTCATGGTAAAAAACTTGTTTCTAATATCCAATCTAAATCTTCTGTTCTCTCATTTCAAACCATTGCTTTCATCCTGTCACAGCAGAGCTTTGCAAACAGTCCCCCTGCAGCCTTCTTGGAGGTTCTCTTAGGTCTGCCTGGAGTCTTTTCTTCTCCAAGCTGAACCCCAGCTCCCTCAGCCTCTTCTAGTAGCAGAGGTGCTCCAGACCCCTGACCATTTCGTTTTACTATTTAGCATTTAGTTTTAGTATTCAGAAATTGATCACAGGATTACAGAGTTAACCAGGCTGGAAAAGACCATTGAGTCCAACCTATCACCTAACATCTTCTAATTAACTAAACCACGGCACTAAGTCCCCCATCCAGTCTTCTTTTAAACACCTCCAGGGATGGTGACTTCACCACCTCCCCAGACAGCCCATTCTAATGCCAATCACTCTTTCTGTGAAGAACTTCTTCCTAATATCCAGCCTGAACCTGCCCTGGCACAGCTTGAGGCTGTGTCCTCTTGTTCTGTCCCTGGGTTCCTGGGAGAAGAGACTAACCCCCACCTGTCCACAATCTCCCTTCAGGTAGTTGTAGAGAGCAATAAGGTCTGCCCTGAGCCTCCTCTTCTCCAGGCTGAACACCCCAAGATCTTTTAACCTACTAAACCAGATGTAGTGAGCCTTTTTATGTGCCTTTCAGGTCTCTGAACTCTGGGAGATCATCACCAGAAATTAATTGCAGACACGGTAGGAGTTTCATCAGACCTCATGGAAATAACATTATGTTCTCAAAGACCTTTGGGAGTCCTTTTTGAATCTGAGACTGTGTTGAACAACTTTTGTATCTGATTACACAGCTTTGTAACAAGTTGTGCCATTTGCAGACTCTTCCTTTGGCTCTGACAGCTGTATAGCCCGCTGATATTTTCCTTTCTTTTCTGAATTCTGCTGATTTTTCTATTATTTCCCCATGTTTGGAACTAGCACTTTGCAAAATTGTGATTGTGGAATTCTCAAATGAAAGCACTGGAACAGCCTGCCCAGGGGGTTTGTGGAGTCTCCCTCTCTGGAGATACTCAAAACCTGCCTGGACATGTTCCTGTGTGATCTGGTATAGGTGATCCTGCTCTGGCAGCAGGGTCGGACTGAATGAATTTTCAAGGTCACTTCCAGCCCCTGAAATTCTGTGATTTTGTGAACTAAATTGATAGAAACACTCTTAAAAAGTAGTTAGAATCAACACCAACCCCAAAGTTAAAAACCAGATGAATAAAAAACCAATCATGCCCTGAGAAGTAAAACTAAAGCCTAAAAGGAGCAAGTGCTATGGCTTTTGAGTATATGGAAGGGAAAAATGCATAAAGAGAGCATAAATGAAGATTATTTATTTAAACTTCAGTTCTTTTCCTTAGCTGTGTTTTCAGAATGCTTTGCTTCATTTATAAACATGAATGGTTCAGTGACTAAACTTACAGACCTCAACAGTCACAGTGCAACAATAAGCAAAAGTTGTTCCTTCCACTATCTTTTCCTCCAATACTTTACCACTGCTGCTCCTATGTTTCTGCTCTCCTGTGTTACCTAAAATGGGAATGTTATGGAGAAAAATGCCTGCAAACCCTAACATTTCCTTTGCTGTATCATGAAGGCCTGCTATGAAAAATGTCACACTCCCAAGTAGCTTACCATACTGGCCACACAGCAGAGAGCTGCTCCTTACTGAAATCCTCTGGACCTCCTTGCATGAAGCTGTCAGTGCTTCCAGCTCAGCAAGTGTGGTCAGGAGGTTGAGGGAGGTGATTCTCCCTCTCTACTTCACTCTAGTGAGACCCCACCTTGACTACTGCATCCAGTTCTGGAGCCACAATCACAAGAAAGATCTCGATGTCCTAGAATGTGTCCAGAGAAGGACTATGTGCATGATCAGAGGCATGGAGCTGCTCTGCTTTAAGGTCATACTGAGAGAGTTGGGGCTGTTCAGTTTGGTGAAGAGAAGACTCTGAGGAGACCTTATTGTGGCCTTCCAGTATCTGAAGGGGGCCTACAGGAAAGCTGGGGAGGGATTTTATAGGGTGTCAGGTAGTGATAAAATGGGAAGGAATGGATCAAAACTAGAAGTGGGTAGGTTCATATTGGATGTTAGGACGTAGTTCTTCACCATGAGGATAGTGAGACACCAGAACAGGCTGTCCAGGGAGGTGGTGGAAGCCTCATCCCTGGAATTTTTAAGGCCAGGCTGGATGTGGCTGTGAGCAGCCTCAACTAGTGTGAAGAGTCCCTGCCCATGGCAGGGGATTGGAACTAGATGGTCCTTGAGGTCACTTCCAGCCCTGAAAATTCTGTGATTTTTTGATTCTGTGACTGCATAGCACCACAAGCACCAGACCTGTGACATGACCATCACACTACCAAGACCACCTTAGTCTTCAATGCAAGTTAGTGACTCCATGTGACATTGTGCTGCACCAGACAGCTACAGTAGCTTGCTCAATGCTAGCTTGATAATTTCAAGTACAGAGCTGTGCAACATTGAAGGTGCACATGGGTCCATGAGAGCACCATTATGCTGACACCACCAACTGCCAGTGTGACAAGCAGCTGTGGAGTCATTGTGGAACATAACCAGTCAGGCATTTCAGTTAAAAAGACATCATGGAGACATGCTTCAGAGAACTGAATCATCTCGCTTGTGCTGCTAAAGCATTGCTAATAAAACGTGATGACAGTTTCAGTGTTGCTGCTGTGTGCACTATCTCTGTGATCAGCAGAATGTTTATTGTAAAGAACACTGTTTATTCCTCCCATTGCCTATCCTAGTCACTCAAGACTGCACAAAAGATCATTTGTGTAGCCCAGAGCTGGACTTAATCCTACAAAGGGCTAAGCATTCTCACAGCAGTGGACGTAACTGCATGCTTAACTTTAAGCATGTCAATAGATGCAGTGAAACCGGCAAGACTAATTATATCCTCAGAGTTAAGCATGTGCTTAAGTGCTCTTTTGGATGGCAGCCAGAATGTTCAGCACCTTGCAAGGCAGATATTCCAGTGACCAAATTTTGGGTTGGAAGAATTTATATTTTGGGAGAATAAAACAATGAAACCTCTCCCTTGCATCTCTCTCTAAGCATTATCAAATTGGATCCAGGCCAGAACTTCACCATTCCCACCAACACATGCAGCTGTTCTCTGAGAAGAGGGTGTAATTCCAGCCCCTGGATAAAAGTGTACATTTCAGTGCATTTGCCATAAGCAGAAGTTTGCCATTTTTCACAGTACAAAGCAACTTTTCCTGGTTAGTGGCAGTTTCCCTGTCTCCAGTGAAAACTGCCTCAATTTCCTACGGAATGTTTACAGGCAGGAACAGGAAACAATTTTGTTTTATTGCAAACCCAAAGTGTATTTCCCATCTCATCAAGCATGCCTTTCAACTCCGTGGGCTGATCCATGGCTAGGAGAACACTGGGGACAAGCTTTCAGGTACTGGAGGACTTATTACAAGAATTGCATCCTGTATTGGGCCCCCCAGTTCAAGAACTGCTTCAGAGAGTCCAACACAGAGCCACAAAGACGATTAAGGGAATGCAACATCTCTGTTATGAGGAGAGACTGAGGGAGCTGGGGCTCTCCTGCTTGGGAAAGAGGAGCCTGACAGCTGACCTCATTCATGCTTATAAAGATGTAAAGGGTGATTGCCAAGAGGATGCAGCCAGGCTCTGCTTGGCGACACCCGATGACAGGAAAAAGGGCAATGGATGGAAGTTGAGGCATAGGAAATTTATAAATATAAGGAGGAATTTCTTCACTGTGAGGATGACAGAACAATGGATCAGGCTTCCCTGGGCGGTGGTGGAGTCTCCCTCTCTGGAGATATTCAGAACAAACCTGGATGCATTCCTGTTTGATCTGGTATAGCTGATCCTGCTCTGGCAGAGGGATTGGACTGGATGACCTTACAAGGTCCCTTCCACCCCCTGGCATTCTGTGTTTCTGTGATTCTGTGAATTCAATAAGCTTAAAAGAGAGATTTCAAGAAGCAACTTGGGCCTCCAGGGAAGGCAGCTTGGTGAAGTACTCTGAAGTGTGATGATGTATCTGCATGTACTCTGCCTACAGGTAGATAGTTGACTGAAATAACATTGTGTCCTCTTACAAACGCAGTAGCTGGATTGGGACTGCTCCTTCTCTGATCACAGGATTGCAGGATGTTAGGGGCTGGAAGGGACCTTTACAGAACGCCAAGTCCAACCTTCCTGCCAGAGCAGGACCATAGAATCTAGCACAGATCAAACAGCCCTAGGTCTCTCAGCCTCTCCTCATAAGGCAGTGCTCCAGCCCCTTCATCATCTTTGTAGCGCTCATTTGGACTCTGTTGAGTAGATCCCTGTCCCTCCTGAACTGGGGAGCCCAGAACTGAACACTATTCCAGGTAAGGTCTTGCCACACTGTACTTCCCCACTTCAGTGCTTGCTGCCTCCTTCAGAATGAACCTGACCTTTAATTACTCCTTCTCTATCTTTCTTCTTTCACTCAATTTTATTTTTTCCCTACTAAATTTTTTTTTTTTCATTTTAGATTACTTAGATTCTGTGCTTTTCTCCCACTGGATGCGCTTTTTACTGTTCTCTTTGCTGCCTTTTACAGTTCTCTTGTGCCTTTGAAAGCAAATTTATCTCAGCAATTGCTTTGCCATAGATGAAATAAAATAACTGTTCTTCTGGAAAGGAAATGGAAGGGAGAAGGGAAGCAGGAAAGAAAGAAGTCCCTTAGCTTTGAACTTTGTAGCCACCAGTGCTTTTCTAGCAATGCCCTCTCAACTTGCCAGAACCTGTCAGTCCAGCCTTCCTATTATCAACTCCAGGTCAAATTTCTGCTGGAATGTACTCGTTGTTGATTTCCCTTTTGTTGTTTAGCAAAGTTAATGAGGAGCAGCTGCATTACCTGTCCTAACTCCTCCATCTCTCCTTTCCAACCCCCCTCCGCCTCTCCTTTGAAACCAGTCGCTAAAATACAGCTGCTCTGACTTGGACACCCTATGCAGAGTTTGGAAGCAATGTTTGCTAAACAACTCTTCAATTAGCTCTAAAATCTGGCGATTCAGCTCTGGAAACACTCAGCATAGAAACTGAGCTTTCAGTTTGGTCACCTTTCAACTGTACTCATTTTTAAACCCCAATCTTTCTCTAAACTAACAGCACAGAAGGCGGCTCTGGCTTTCTACATCCACCTTTGCTAAATCACATCAGTCTTGATGAGGTTACATTTTCTCCTTTGTAAGAGACCAAAGACTATTTTGTTATAATATATAATAGGTTCTGTCCTGCTTCTAATGCTTGACACCTTCAGGTTCAAGTGACTAAAGTAATACATCCCTACCCATCACCTATCCCAGCCATTATATTAGGCTCATCACACTGGTTCAGGAGAAATGAGGTCACTTTCCTGGGAGTGACTGTTGATTTATTTAATAAAAAAGAGTAATTTGTAAGCACAGCAAACTCTAATGGAATAGGAAGCGCGAGTGTGTCCCTCTCCTTGGTAGATATTCTTCTTCATTTTTAATGTCACAGAATCACAAAATAATAGGTGTTGGAAAAGACCTCAAAAGATAATCTAGTCCAACCCTTCTGCTAGAACAGGATCACCTAGAGTAGGTCACACAGGAATATGTTTGTGGGTTTAGAATGTCTTCAGAGAAGGAGACTCCATAGCTTCTCTGGGCATCCTCTTCAAGTACTCTGTCACCCTCAGTGAAAACCAGGATGAAACACTTGCAGTTCCTGGATAAAAGATCCTCACAGCATTTGAATGCCATGAGACATCTGAGATGTTCAAAGGTCATTAAAAAATATATCAGTGTCATATCCTAGGCTGCATCAAAAAAAGCATGGCCAGCAGATTGAAAGGGGTGATTCTGCCTCTCTGCTCTGGTGAGATCTCATCTGGACCACAGCATCCAGCTCTGGAGCCCTCAATACTGGGAGAACATGCACCTGATGGAGAGGGTCCAGGGGATAGCCATGAAGATGATCAGGGGGCTGGAACAGCTCTGCAGTGAGGACAGGCTTAGGGAGTTGGAGTTGTTCAACCTGGAGAAGAGGAGGATCTAGGAAGGCCAAAGAGCATAGCTGAAAGCTTCAAGAAGGCTGCAGAGGAACTGTTTGCAAAGGCCTGCAGTGACAAGATGAGGGCAATGATTTTGAATGAGAGAAGCGCAGATTTAGAGTCGATGTGGGGAACAAGTTTTTAGCATGAGAGTGATGGAACACTGCAACAGGTTGCCCAGGGACATAGTTGAGGCCCCTGGAGATCTTCAAGGACAGGCTTGATCCTGACCTAGTAGAGATTGTCAATGCTGACTGCACGGTAGTTGGACTAGATGGACTTTGGAGGTCACTTCCAAACCATTCTATGAATCTATGATTCTAAGTAGTGAACTGTTTGAATTGTTTGTTATGTTGATTATCTAATGTATACTACCAGGTGAGTGAACTGACAGCAACTGACATTACAACTCTACAATAAAAACAAAACAAAACAAAACATGCCAGAAAGTAGAGAAAGACTCAAAGCGAAACCAGAATCACAAGTGCAAAAATCCAGGAAAAATTATGTAACGTGACTGTCAAAGATATATTCAGTAGCTCAACTGAAACACCTGAAAGAAGAGTTTATAATTTATTTTCAGGAAATAAAACAGGACAAAGCAGATTTTACATTGTAATTAAGAATCTAGGCAGTTTTGTTTTGCAGACAGAGCAATTAAGAATACAGACATACAGACATCCTCATTCAAAGAAAGACTACACTCAAGTTTTAATATGAGGTCATAGAAATGAGAAGACCAGTTGAAGCTAAGGAATGACCGGAAGGACCAGAAGGAAGAACTATCTGCGTTCCCAGCATTGATAAAATGCTTGTTATTATTTTACAGACCTCATTAAAAGGCAGAATTTCCCAATGTACCAACAGAGATCAAATCTTTCAGTAGGCAGTGTCTTATCTTAGATTTAAACCACATTGCTTTATATTGATTTGTTGACTACAATGAGGATGTTCTTCTAAGCAATTAAATCTTGTCTGGATACGTAGGAGTTGCTGCTTGCCTCTACTAATCCTTAGATTTCAATCATTATTGACATGCAAGAATGCACCACGGCTGTCCATTTTAATGGGCAATGTCCATTGTCCACTCCTACACAAACTCCTGTCTTCTAGACTTCTAGCCTTGAATCATGGTCTGGAGGACCCTGTCCTCCTCCACTGCCTTCAGAGGAAGCCTGCACTGACTAATCCCCAATCTTGCACTCCCTTTGATGTTAGTCACACCGCTTCATTTCATCCCTAGTCAGGCTGCCCAGCGCAAGTCCATATGAACAGTGATGAGAAGCAGTCTTTTGTTACTTTGTCTCCTGCAGCATGGAGGGAATATTATTTACATCTCCAAGGCATCATCAGAACATTGGTACCTTCCCTGGCCAGAGGAAAAGGAGAGAGAAACTGTGAGTCAGATCTGCATCTGAGTCACAGTTCTCGCAGCAAACATCTGGGTGGTGCCACTTTCACCGTGCTCCTTTCTCACAGCTGTATTTGTACGCACAGCCTTGCTTGATCCCTGTCTGCGTGATACTCTTTCACAGAGGAACTGAGGTACCTGCCCTTATCTACCCAGTATTAAAATTTGGATCATATACTCTAAGCCATGGAATAAATTAGTAATCATTGAATCGGAGAAACAGAAGTAAAAATGTACCAAATAAATCCTTTTAAAATATCCAAGTCAGTCCTTAAGCTGACTCTGGCTTGATTTCAGGCACTGAACAAGTATTCCTGAATGTCAAATAATCCTCATTTAAATTGGAAAGAGAACATCACAGAGGAATTTTATTTTTTAGTTTTCTACCACCTTAAAGGGGAGTTTCTCTTTCAGACTCTGGTGGGATGGAGAAATTGCACCCCCAAAAAAACCCTGAATTCACCAGACTACCTCAGATTTGCAAGCAGATATACAAAATATATTTACATGTATTTACAATTATATGCAAATCAGAAATAATACAGAAATCCAATCCTCCCCCACTGGACAAGGAAAAATGGGGCCAACACCATCTTCTTCTCTCCCCCCGGACAGCAAACCATCAAGACCTCACCTGGTCAGTCAAGGTTAGTATTCAGCCACACACAGAGGAGCAGTGGAGGAGGTGGAAGGCAGAAGGTGAAGGGAACAAAGAGTGGGAAATTGTTTATACTTTTGCTTTTTATACCAAGCAGCAAACCATGGATGATAGAGACTTTATCATTACTTTCCTTTTACAAACAATAATCTAATTAATTTACATTCTACACTGAATGTAGAGAAAGTCCCCACTTCTCTTATTGGAATATTCCATTACTCCTTAAACTACTCCACAGACAGCATTTACTCCACTCTGACATAGAGGACTGACAACCACCTCAGTTCCCACTGCCGTTGAGTTCTCTGAGCTTCACAAAATCACAGAATTAACTAGGTTGGAATTAACTAGGAATTAACTAGGTTGGAAAAGACATTCTAGATCATCAAGTCCAACCTATCTATTCCTACTGTATACCTGGAACTTCCAGTAAGTTTGCCTCACAAGTCCTTGCCTCTCTGCCCTGCCAAATGCCATCAGCCCCTGTAAAGCAGCAGACCTGTCTCATCCACAGCTGGCTGGATGCTGATACACCTCTGATCAATCCTCTAAACCTGCTTCCTCCTTAGGAAGCACTCAGCTAAGTAAAGATTTACTAGTGTGTCAGGGGAAAACAAGTAATTCTGGAGACCCTCCTGATCCCATCCTCAATCTCATTAACTTTGTGCTTTCCCAAGTGCCCTGGTGACTGCAGATTAACTAAGATTTATAACTGGTAAATGAAATTGATTACACAACTGTTTGAATGAGGCAAATTGTCCATCTCTAGAGAAAAGCTACAACTTTCTGCTGTGCATAAATCAAGCACGGAGCTCTTAAAAGCACTAGGTAAGCCAAGAGTGTTTCAAATTGGTTATAAAGTGCTGGAGAAAGCACTTGGCAGAAGGAAGAGCATGGTCAAAAATTACCTTAGAAGCTCTTTTCTATCTCCAGTTTCTGTGATTCTATGAATTTTAATTCTGTGGTGTACAATTTAACTGCCACTTGCAAAGAGCTGTAGAAAATGGATTGCCATTTTCTACTGTAGGCAGCTCTGTTCTGTTACCTGTGAGCTGTGAGGGTGCTTAAATGTTCCTGTAAAAATGTGGGCATAAAACAGATTCTTTGTCTGTCCAAAGGGTTCTACATTAGGGCATCACAGAGAGAAAAGGCTGTCAGAGGTAATCCTAAAAAAACCCAAAACCTCTGGCCTCTTTTTAGTTAAACAGTATGAATCCTGCCACATTGCAAGGCTACTCAATATCTTGGCATTTAATCATCTTGATACCTTCGTACGTCTGGGTTTGAATTGCTGCAGGGTAAGGAAATCAAAAGAGAATCAATTCCCTAAACTACTTACTACATTGTTAATGGATGTTTTACTACTGCCTAGCTTTCCATCTTCCTTCTTACTTAGGAGAGCAATGTGTTTCTGGGCTATATTTAGAAAGAGGGAATCATTTTCATTCCTTACTGCCCTTGTAGAAGCATTCATGTCACTTCTTCTACTCTCTACTGTCCTTAAAGAGATCTTCTAAGTCTGGTGTCAGTATCTATCCTGAATACTCTCCATATTATGCAGTTGGTCCTGAAGTTGCAGTGACACTGTGGAGACAAAAAAGTCTCACCTCCCGGCTATGTAAATTCCTAAATTACTAGTCTGGGTATCCATGAGTTAATACAGCTTACAGCCTATGTATTCTTTAACATTTCTGTTTGTTGCACATTGGTTTTCTGAGTTGTTGGGGGGTCATTTTTATTGGTTTCAGAATTGAAGGTGTTGCATATGTAGCTGTCATCTGCCTTGCCCATTCCAGTGTTTCATACTTGGTGCATTCTAGCATGTGGAGCTTTTATCTGTAGGTTAGTCAACACTTTCATAAGTAACAGATTTCATGGTTTACCATTTCTTGTATATAAATTTGGATCCTACTCTCATGTTGCAACTGGACAGTGTCATCTCACTAGTTCTCTGTTATTGCAGGAATTAAGGAACTGGTGGTATGTTTGATCGTCCTATGGCAAGTCAAACTTTGGGAGGTTGGCCTTTGCTTGTGGCAAGGTAACAGTGCTGTGCCTTACATGATGCATGGTGCTGGGTGGTGGATTTTTAGGATGTTATGTTCTTTCATCTCCACCAAACTGAAAGCCTGACACTTATACAGCTGTGATAGTGGTTTTACGGCCCACACAATTCCCCCAATTATTATATAATTTTTTTTTTTTTGCAAGTGGAACTGTTGCTTTGGAATTATTAACCTTTGCTCACCAGGAGCTTCTTGTTAGTCTGCTTTTGTTGGTCTCTTCTCCCAGGTAACTACTGATAGGATGTGAGTAAATGGGTTTGAGTTATGCCAGGGGAGGTTTAGATTGGACATGAGGAAAAAGTTCTATAGGGAGAGAGTGGTGAGGGGTTGGAACAGGCTGCCCAGGGAGGTGGGAGAGTCTCTATCCCTGAAGGTGTTCAAGGAGCTGTAGATGTGGTGCTTCAGGAGATGTTTTGTGGCCATGGAAGCTGCGTTATGGTTGCACTCAATAATCTTAAAGGTATTTTCCAGCCTTAGTGATTCTATGATCTTTTTTTCTCTTGTTTGCGTTGTATTGATTAGTTTAGGCAGTATTTGATACATTATAAAATATAAAATGACTTTAAAGTCTCTTCATATTCCAAGGCTTCTAAAAATATCTAAGAAGGGCAGGTGTCTTCAGCTTTTAAACGTTATTAGGAGTTTAAGTAACAGAAATGATGGTTCATTAATCCATAAAGATATCTATTCCACCACTGATAATAACATGAGTTTAGACAAGAGGATTAGAACCTTAAGTAGCTCAGATTAGCTCACAGGAAGACAGAGGAAATAGCATTTAGCTATGTGGCAACAAATAATCATTAGTATTTAATTGCTTTCACTTCTAATGGCCTGATTTATTCCAACTCCCCGCACCAGAAAGGAAAGCACTGTGAATTTCTGTGAACTTGCTGAATAATGGATTCTTCACAAAAACCTGGCATAACAGACAAACAAACACTTCAGCCATGGGAAGGCAGGAGCAGAAAGGCGTTGGGACTTGCCTAAAGCCACACAGGGTGTTAGTGTCAGAGATCAGATTAGGATTTTGCAAGTCACTCATCAGCAGTCTCTCTTGATTTGGTATCTGGGAGTTACTCACAAAGAAACTTGGCAAGCTTTGACAGTGCTCCTACCACTGGCACTGGGATAGGATCTGAGGACATGTAGGATAAAGATTCTGCCACAATTTTCTTTCCTTTCAGTGTGTCTGTGAAGACATAAAGGACCTGGCAGAAAGATGCAAAAGTTTTGGGTAAAAGCTGTAGTAAGTATTCTGTGAGACTGTGAAGTAAATCAAGTTGGGTGTGGGCTGTGGTTTGCTGAAAAATCAGCAGGGAGGTGGTCCTCAAATGTCTTACTGCCACAACTCAGATGCTTGTTTTTTGGGATCAGAAAATGGATCTCTAGAAACTCTCTGGAAAAGGCAAAGCTTGCCAGTGTCAGACACTGTCTCTTGGATAGGATCCTGAATCCTGCTTGTCCAGTAGGTTCCCAGGAGTATTGGATATTAGGAAAAATACTGGATTAGGAAAAATTAGGAAAATTCACTGGAACAGGTTGCCCAGAGAGGTGATTGAGGCCCCATTTCTGGAGAAACACAAGGTGAGTCTTGACAGAGCTCTAGGCAACCTGATCTAGTGGAGGATGTCCCTGCTGACTGCTGGACTGGATGAACTTTGGATATCCCTTCCAACCTATGATATCAGACTTACCAATACAGCTCCTATGTCTGAAACCATTCGTGTATTTGAGATATCTGTACCCTAGCTGCTCCTCAGGAAGACTCACTGATCTCAGCTGAACTGGTTACTCAATTAAACCCCTCTAATAAGAGTGGAACAGATGAACTGATTCTCTCTTTTTTCCCCAGTTACTTTCTTTAAGGCCTGTGTGCCAGATAAAATAATGAAGATAGGGACTTCCTAAACAAAGGCACACATCCACGTATCCCCACACAAGTGCAGGGAAGGAGAGGAGGAGGTGTTGCCCTCTCTATCAGTAACCAGCTAGAATCAGTGGAGCTCCACCTGGGGAAGGATGATGAGCTGGGTGAGAGTGTATGGGTTAAAATTAAAGGGAAGGCAGGGGAGTCTGATATTACTGTAGGGGTCTGCTACAGGCCACCTGACCAGCAGAAGCAAACAGATGAGGCCCTTCACAGGCAAATAGAAGCAGCCTCCAGGTCACAAGCCCTGGTCCTCATGAGGGATTTCAACCACCCTGACATCTGCTAGAGGGACAACACAGCAAGGTATCAGCAATCCAGGATGTTCCTGGATTGCATAGATGACAACTTCCTCCTCCAAATGGTAGAGGAACCAACAAGGAAAGGTGCTATGCTGGACCTTGTTCTCACCAATAGGGAAGGGCTGGTGACCAATGTGAGGCTTAGGGACAACCTTGGCTGCAGTCACCATAAAGCAGTTGAATTTAAGATCCTCAGGGCAGCCAGGAGGTTGTATTCTAAGTTTACAACCCTAGGCTTTAGGTGTGCAGACTTTGATGGCTTCAGGGATCTGCTGGCCAAAGTATCATGGGATGAAGCCCTAGAGGGAAGAGGGGCCCAGGACAGCTGGACAGTATTCAAGGATCACCTCCTCTGTGTCCAGGAGCAATGGATACCA
>VWZI01016204.1:85103-135978 GCA_013396835.1 Psilopogon haemacephalus
AAAAAAAAAACCACACCACCCACAAAAACCCAAAACCCAAACAAAACCAAACCAAAACAAGTCAAGCTCTAGAGAGTGTTGAGATACAGGAAGGACATGGACATGAGGGAGTGGGTCCAGAGGAGGGCCACAAAGATGATCAGGGGTCTAGAGCAGCTCTGCTGCAAGGACAGGCTGAGGGAGTTTGGGTTGTTCAGCCTGGAAAAGGGAAGGCTCCAGGAAGACCTATGAGCAGCCTGTCAGTAGTTGAATGGAAACCTCCAGGAAGGCTGCAGAGGGACTGTTTGCAAAGGCTGAAGTGATGGGATGAGGAGCAATGGTTTGAGATGAGAGTAGATTTAGACTGGATATTAGGAAGAAGTTCTTTACTATGAGGGTGGTGGAACATTACAGAAGGTGGCCCAGGGAGGTGTTTGGGGCCCCATCTCTGGAGATATTCAAGGTGAGGCTCAACAGAGTCTCAGAAAACCTGCTCTAATTGAGGACGTCCCTGCTCAGTGCGAGGCTGGACTAAATGGCATTTAGAGATCTCTTTCAACTTGAGTGATTCTATGATCCTATAATTCTACGAACCTATAATTCTATGATTCTGTGATATGTTTAGTGTGTCCAGGGACTGATGCAAGATAAGCAGCAAATGAACCAAGAAGATGTGATGAGGACTAAGGAGAGATGGTGTGGACTTTGAAAAAAAGTCATTCCATGTGTGAGTCAAAGAAATCTCAGCAGTGTCATGTATCACTTGTGAGCACTAAAAATCTACCACCAGCTTTTCTAAGACTGGAGCTGGCACAGAGATTTAGGATTTCAATGCAGTTAATTGCATTCTACCTGCTTTGTTATTTCTGCCAAATGCTGGGTATTCATTTTAGGAGCAATAAGGAAAGCTGCTCTGTTGCAGATGACTGAGTTGTTACATAGAAGTTGAGGATGACTTTCATATCCAGAGCTGGGAAGATGCTGCAGGACATTTTAGAAATTGTGTTTTCATTAATTATTGGAGGATAAATCCTTTGTTCTAAGAAAGAAAGCAGAGGAAGGAAAGGAAGGAAGGAAAGGAGAGAAGGGAGGGAAGGGATAAAGGGAGGAAGGAAGGCAGCAAACTACAGTTAATCAGATGAGTGTTACGTTAATATTTCTGTTGTTCACTTTGAAATTTATGGTTTCCTTTTTTTTTCACTTTCCCCTTGCCCCTCCAAATACAAATATTTTGAACCAAAGGTTAACTCTCAATCATGTCTTTCAGTGGAACCAGAGACCTCAAAAATGCCAAAATCTGAAACATTTTGTAAAGATGAGCTGTGGGACAGCAAAAGAGACCATATATTAGTTCTTCCCTCAGTGGAAGCATGAGCATGAGTCCAGTCTTTATTAGCCACAAGAAAATCGACATCAAGAATCAAGCTTAAGATATAAACCTATGGGAAAGTGGCCTGTGTTAACTTCACTATAAATAGAATTAATTTCAGCAACAGTTGGAGACTTCTTGACTGATTAGAACATTTCAAGAAATTAGGACCTCTGAAGCCAACAGTGCCACAATAAGAAGTTTTTTGTCTTGCCATTAGAAATAATAATGTGATAAATCGCACACTGACTAGGAATTTTATTGCTTGGAAAGCCTGTGATTAAAGCAAGAACAGCATCAGAACTGTAACTGTAAATGAGGTAAAATCAATGTGGGTGCACGTATGTAGTAGCATTAAATCTAGAGAGAGCTAATGAGAATATTGACCAGAGGGTTAGTCACTTAGTCTGGTAACAAGTTGCATGTGAAATTCAATGTCACAGTGTCCCAGCCTGGAGGAATTCTGGGTGTGGGACATTCAGATTCTTGGGCACAGAATTAAGGCACAAATGGTGTCAAATGCATAGGCTAGCTTTATTGCATTCACACAACTTACATGCACAAGGATAAGGAAGAGGACAAGGAGAGAGTAAGAGAAGTGAGGGAGAAAAGACAAAAAAAATAAATAAATACCCATGCACAGAGAGAAGAGAGGTCACCCTAGAGTCATTCGGTATCCCGAAAGTCCATTTCAAGACAGTGGGTGGGGAACATTCTGGTTTGCAGGTCGAAGCTTCTCTTCTTTCACCTGGCTCCCTCATTGAATATGCATATTTCTCTGATAATCACTTAGCATTTTTCTAGAGTGATTTGTTTAGCTGGGCCCACTGTCCAGTGGTGGGCATGCTTGGTGTGGTAGGGTGTTTCCAGGGTTGAGCTCCCCTTGTCCGGCAGGTTTCTCCAAAATGATCACTGCTGCCAATAAACCAAGAGCTGCTAGACTGTGGTTGGGTCAGAATCAGCATCACCTGTCACATTAGGAAGCCTTCACCTCCTACATTTATTAGGTGACAGGAGATTGGTTCCAGGTGTGGTGGTCCGGTGTGGTGGTCCAGAATGGTGGTCTTTCAGTCTGTGAAAGCTGAGCAGTCAGGCAGGTGATCGTATGGTAGCATGCAGAAGCTCACTCTGTGTTCTCATGGTTGGTTTCTTGTCCAGTTTTTGCATATTGGGGGTCTGGTCTCATGCAGGAAGGGATTTTTCAGGACAGTAAGTACAAATAGGATGCTCATTTAGCATTTCTCAGAAATTTTGCTCAAAACAAGATTTTTTCTGAGATGTTGGGCCGTATTGTTTATCTCAGTCTCTGACACATGGGATAATAGGCCAAACAGCATTTCTTATGTTTTATTTCAATCTACATGGAAGAAGTATGTATTTTAAAACTTAAATCCTGAAATCATAGAATCACTAAGGCTGGAAAAGGCCTTTAAGATCATCAAGTTCAACTGTAACCCAGCTACCATGATGACTAAACTATATCGTGAAGTAGGTTTTTGAATAGCTTCAGGAATGGTGACTCCACCACGCCCCTGGGCAGCCTGTTCCAAACCCTCAAAGCTCACTCACCAAAGAGGTTTTTCCTTGTGCCCAACCTAAACCTCGCTTGGCACAACTCAAACCCATTTCCTCTCATACTGGTTACCAACACCAGCCTCACTCCAACCTACTTTCAGGGAGCTGTAGAGAGCAATAAAATCATAGAATCATAGGATGGTTTAGGTTGGAAGAGACCTCAAAGATCATCCAGTTCCAACCCCCTGCCACAGGCAGGGACACCTCCCACTAGATCAGGATGCTCAAGACCTCATCCAGCCTGGCCTTGAACACATCCAGGGAGGGAGCAGACACAACCTCCCTGGGCAACCTGTGCCAGTGCCTCACCACCCTCACTGTGAAGAATTCCTTCCTAACATCCCGTTCAAATCTCCCCTCCGCCAATTTGAACCCATTCCCCCTCATCCTGTCATTACAAGACCTTGTGAACAGCCCCTCACCAGCCCTCCTGTAGGCCACCTTCAGATACTGGTAGGCTGCTATAAGGTCTCCTCGAAGCCTTCTCTTCTCCAGGCTGAAAAGCCCCAACTCTCTCAGCCTGTCCTCATAGCAGAGGTGCTCCAGCCCTCTGATCATCTTTGTGGCCCTCCTCTGGACTCTCTCCAACAGTTTCATGTCCTTCTTGTGCTGGGGGCTCCAGAACTGCACACAGTACTCCAGGTGGGGTCTGATGAGAGCAGAGTAAAGGGGGAGAATCCCCTCCCTTGCCCTGCTGGTAATGCTTCTCTTAATACAGCCCAGGACACGGTTGGCTGTCTGAACTGCGTGTGCACACCGCTGGCTCATGTTGAGCTTCTCATCCACCCAGTCTCTCATTAGTCTTCTCCACACTAAACAACCTCAGCTCCCTCAACCTCTCCTCGTATGACCCCCTCCAAACCCCTCACCAGGCTCACTGCTTTTCTCTGGACACTCTCCACCACTTCAATGTCTTTCCTATACACTGGTGCCCAGAATTGAACCCATTACTCAAACTCTGGCCTCACCAGGACCAAGTAGATGAGCACCACCACTTCACTAAATATTCAGGCTAATACATCAGTGTCTCTTCCAGCTCCTGTAAAAGTATGCCCGTGTGTATTTCTCTGTTCATTGATAGTTATAAAAACACCCTGGTTGGATTTGTGTGCCATTTTTGTACTTGTCCCATTCACATGGTTTGGAAAGATTGAAGTGAGGACAGAGGGTTCTTGTTATGCTGTGATTTTCCCTGAAGAAGCAAGGTTTGCCCCAGCAAGAAGGATTAGAAGCATTTAGGGTTGAATTCAGAGAGGATGTGCATACACATGCTTTTATGAATTTGATTTCAATGGGACAAGTTCATATGCAGGATTATATCAGTTTCAAAACAGTACTTGCATATCCTCATATTTCTGTGTTACAAAACCACTACATATATTTTCCTACCACACATCTCTGATAAAAACAGCTAAGTATAGTTGGAATGAAAAAGATGAGAGAGTTACTCTTACAGGCTGTTTCCTACAGGTTAAGTGGGAGAGAAGAAGGTTTTCATTTGTTCTTTTGTAGATCTCCAGTGAAGAATTCCAGGAAATGATATGGACTTAGAAACAAACAGATGAATTGGTTGGGATATCTTGGTCTAAGGAGATTTTGCATATTTAGTAATTTATTTATTTATCTATTTATTTATTCATTTTAAATTGAGGGATTTATTCCAGATTCTTATCCAAAAACTTTATTTGTTTGAGTAGTTTCCACAGTAATTTGCCACTTCAAACTCTTACAGAGCTGACATAATGTTCCTGCTCTTAATTTGTAAAAATAAATCACAACTTAGATGTCATTTCGCTGTTCCATGTAGGGAGCTCATATCCAGCTCAAGAAAATTAATAATATGGTAGCTTAGGTTTTTTTGATTGATTGATTGATGTTCTTGGGTTGTTTTTTTCTTTACTACAATAGCAATTTTTTTTTTTTTCCAAGGTTGACCACAACCACAAGAAAACATGGAATCGTAGAATCATGGAATCGTCAGAGCTGGAATGGACCTCAAGGATCATCTAGCTCCAACTGCCCTGCCACGGGCAGGGACACCTCACACTAGATCAGGTCACTCACAGCCACATCCAGCCTAGCCTAAAAGACCTCCAGGGATGAGGTTTCCAACACCTTCCTGGGCAACCTGTTCCAATGTCTCACTACCCCCATGATGAACAATTTATTCCTAATATCTAGTCTGAATCTACCAAACTTCTAATTTTGCTCTATTCGCCCTAGTCCTATTCCTACCCAACACCCTAAAAAGTCCCTATCCAGCTTTCTTGTAGGCCGCCTTCAGATACTGGAAGGCCACAGTAAGGTCTCCTCAGAGTCTTCTCCTCTCCAGCATCAAGACTGGTTAGCACAAGGCAATATTTTGGATCCTCATTTTTCCCAATTTGAAAAATGGCTTTTGGTGTACTGTGCACTGCAGAGAACTCTTCAAATTGCACACATTCATATACAGATGACATAAAGTTACTGCTCCTTCCAGTGTGAGATTATTCCATTGTTAATTTCCTGAAGCTGTATAAGCAATTCACTAACTAGAGTTGCCTGAAAGACAAAATTTTCCTTCTGATTAACATCTTAGAAGTTTCACCATTTGATTTGTCCTGCTGGGGGTTTTTTGGAAGAAAAAGCACATTGGAATAAAATTTTCACGGGGACAAAGTATTCCCTTCTTAAGAAAAAGAAGAAAGGCCAATACTACTGCTGCAATTTTTATTTAGGGACATACAACACAGCTGTGCCATTGAGGGAGAATAAGATTCCAGATCACTACTTTGTCTCCTTTAGGCCAACCTAGATGAATGCTGGATGACTGCTCTGGGCTGCAAAACCAGTTTATTGGTCTCATCAATAGACTTCTATAGTTGTTCACAACAAATTTTACTCTGCTGTGATTAGACCTTACCCAGAGTACTATATGCACAACCAGAGAATTCAATATAGGAAGGACATGGACCTGATGGAGAGAGGTCCAGAGTAGGACCATGAAAATGATCAGGGGTTGGAACACCTCTGCTACAAAGAGAGGCTGAGGGAGGTGGAATTGTTCAGCTTGGAGAAGAGAAGGCTCTGAGGAGACCTAAGATCAGCCTTCCAGTACTTGAAAGTGGCCTCCAAAAAGGCTGGAGAGAGACTGTTTGCAAAGGCCTTCAGTGACAGGACAAGGAGCAATGGTTTCCAACTAGAGAAGAGCAGATTTAGATTGGATGTTAAAATCACAGAATAGAATCATGAAGTTAGTGGAACACTCAAAAAGGTTACCCAGGGAGGTGGTTGAAGCCCCATCCCTGGAGATACTCAAAGTGAGGCTCAACAGAGATCTGGGCAGCCTGATCTCGTTGAGGATGCCCCTGCTGACTGCAGAGAGAGTTGGCCTAGATGTCTTTTGGAGGTGTCTTCCAACCCAGACCATTCTGTGATTGTATGATTCTATGAAATACCAAAATATTCCTCTCCTCTCCCCCAAAATGAACTACTTATTTAATCTCAACTATATTATCAGTCCAGATTGAATAATTTTAGATCTTCTAAACCCAACATTTGGCTTGAAGTTTCATGTTTTGGTAGATCAAGCTGTATGATTTCTTTTTCCAATGTGTGGTTTTGCTTTTCTATCTATACCTGGATAAGAATAAGAAGTCATCCAATTTTCTTATAACAGTTGCTTCTTCCTTCTCACCATTCCAACTGTTAGCTTGTTTTCTTCAGGTTTCTTTTCAATTTATGATTGTTTGCAATGAAAATCTAGTGCTTTGAAGCAAATGTAAGTGAAATCCAGTGGCTGAAGCAAATCAAACTTTGTTATCCTCCTAGAAGGGTTTTGCAAAGCTTTTCCATTGTCCTTACCAGTTGCTGTCATATTTATGGTACCAGAAAATGCCACACAGACTATTTCCTATGTGATTCTTTCGTGCTTGGCTAACTCCAGCAGTTCAAAAAACACAAAGTAAAGCCATTTGCATTCTGCTGCTTCTCCAAAAATGCTGATCTCAGCTGTCTGCTCCTCTTTCTGCATGTGACATGCTATTGCTCACAAAGCACCCAGTCAACACCCTGTTTTGGTGCTTGGGAAGACAAAGGGACATCTGCAGGCAGACTGGGAATAGTGATCCTTCAGACTGTAGAGAAGCAAAGGAGAAGAGATGCACCAGAAAGGACTGGTGTGGAAAAATTGAACCATGTAGGACCTGTTATTCAGGAGCAGAGGGAAAGCAATAGAACTAAAAGCTAGTAGATTTAAAACTGATAGAAAGAAAAAAGATATTTCAGACAAAACCCAGTTCAGCTCACTCTTATCTGCATCTGCTTTGCACAGCAAAAACAGGTATAATCCAGCCACAGAATACTACTTTCTTTTCATGTTAGAAAATATAACTGAACATGTCCGAGAAGCAGCTACCTTGAGTAAAAATGTATCACTTACAAAATTATTTCAAAGCCTACTAAAGATTGCTAAGCCAATTATTAATAGGCTAATATTAATTAGTCAATATTAAAAAAATAAAAACAAAACCAAACTAACAAATGTGTATTTTAAATATATATATATGTATTGCACAGTTTATAGTTACTGGAAAAGGACGATTCTACATCTAATATAACCTTTAAAGCCACTTCTTTCTAGACAGAAAATGTTTCAAATAATGAGCAGTCAGGATAATAATCACTCAAGCTAATGATGGTTTGCGTGCACTTACATTCATGTAAGTGGAAATACTCTGTGTGAGGAAACAGAGGACTAGGCCCCATTCTCTTTAAGGCATATTTTAAAAGATTAAAAATTATTATTTTAAACAATACAAAAAAAAAAAATCACTCACTCTCTAATGTAATTGAGATAAAAATGTAGGTTGCCATAGACATTAGGAGGTCATCCAGTCCATTCTCCTACCTCAGGGAGGGTTACATATAAGCAAACTTCAGTCACATAACTCACCTGGCAAATGTTTGTCTAAACTGCTCTTTAAATCTCCAGTGAAAGACTCCACAGCTTCCTGAAGCAAGCTAATCCAGCACTTCACTATCTTGCCATTAAAAGGTTGGTGGTTTTTTTCCCTTTTTTTTTTTTTTTTCCTTTTGCTAATGCCCACCCTAATTCTGTTGAGGCAATTCAAACACATCATGTCTTGTCCTGCTCATGGTGGCTATTATCGTGTCTTTCCACATTCCTCCCTTCCCTAGACTAAACAAACTCAACTCCTTCAAGCTTTTCTCTCCAGTTGTGTTTTCTGGACCTCTAATAATTCTTGTTGTCCACCTCTGGATTCTTGCCAGCTGGTACAGACATTTCTCCAATCTTTTATTTGCCCTTAGCTGGACAGAAAAACCGAGACGAGGTCAAGAAGTCTTACTTCCCATACCTTATATAGTACACTCTCAATTATCCTGTAAGAGGATTGCTTTTTTTGCAGCAGGATAAATCTGCTGACTCACAGTCAAACCATCTTTTGTGCGCCGCCTACTCAGTTGTTCCACACCTTGTGTTCGTTCCTTTGACTGTTCTTACCGAAGCACAGCACTTATTTATCCTCACATTTTTATCTTCTCACTGGGGCATTTCTTTAAACTCCTGAACTGAAATAAAGAGCAGCTTCTGTGTTCAAAAGATGAGATGCTCCAACCCAAGAAAAGGCATTGTACGTAAGTTTCTCCATAATAATGGGAAGATAGAGAAAACACAAAATGTCCCCATAGAAAATTAGATGAGGTTTCACTAATTCACAATCTCTAATTAACACAGTCTCTGACCTCTTATAAATGGTGACAGTAAGGTGATCTGTGGTACAAACGACTTTGTTCTGGCAAGATTTGTGTTTCAACTTAGTAAAAAGAATCAATAATTTCTTCCTCATCATTTGCAAATAAAAAGAGAAAAAGCATGAGATCATTAAGCAAATGAATGAATAGAACTTCAGAGAAAGTGAATGGTTGTGTAGAATTTTCCCTCTTGTCACAAGTCTTCTTTCTTGGGAACATGAATCATTCTATGATCAGTAGAATATCAGAAGCCTGATTCCTTGGCCCTCCAGGTTTTATGTTTGAGCTCTCCTCTAAATAATAAATTCTGACCAAATCTTACTTTATGACTAGAGCACTCTTACTTCATGACTGGAGCACTAGCATTCCCTTGCTGCTGTGTTGCCACTGTGGTTTCTGATACAACATGTGAGCTTCACTCCAACTTTTCTTAGAGTAAGGACTACTTTGGATCTTTCACTGTCCCAACCATCAGTTCATTGAATTTTGCAGTTTAATATCTTTGTAGTCCATTGGCATATCTAGCCAATGGGTTTCAAGAGCATCAGGAGAGAGAACAGTAACTGATTGTTAACATCAATCTTAGTTCCACAGGAAATCAAGCAGGTGTATGTCTATACTTTGTCACATCTTCCTACAAAATATAAACTGCATTGCTCAGGCTTTATAGAAAGAAATAGGACCAAAAAGAAGGTACTGCTATAAAATAAACTTTTTTTCAGGATCTGAGTGTGAGTTGTAGCAGAAAAAAAGTGCTCTTGGTGGCCAGAGTGTGTTTGAGGAAAAGTTGCACAAACATTGAGACAAGGGGATAAATGAAATCTGAAATTTCATGCTTAATTGCAGCTGGCATTGGTGAAATACTCTCTTAATTCACTCTGCAACAACAGCAAAGACAGTATGAAGACACTGTCCTTTAAAAGTCAGTGATAATGGCACAGAATAGGAGGTGTTAGAATTTGATCCTGCCAGAGCTTTTCCATTTTAAACAGCCTGTACATTTCTGATACTTTTCCCTTCCTCATTCATATCTGTTGGGAACTCTCAGGTGTCAAAATCGAAGTGTGCAGAAACTATGGAAAATGCTATAAAATTTTATGAGATATCAGCCTAGATCTTTTCTGTGGTCATGTATCTGACAAGTGAAGTGTTAGCCAGCTTGTCAGTTTTCATTTCTAATTTGTTTTCTTTTTCAAAGAGTAAATTAAATCCACTCATCTCCCCCCTTCCAAACCAAAGAACTGTCAGAGTGGTGATTGCATATATTTCCACTAGAACATTTATTTCTGAAGGAAAGGGTTTTTAAAAGAGAGGGAGAAAGAGAGAAATGAAATAAACTAGGGGGGAAAAAGTGTCCTTGATTTGTTTTGACCTTTATCATTAAATTTGTAATTTTTCCTACCTTCTTGCTTTTCCAAGGACCTCTCTGTCTTTCCTTCGGAAATTCCTTGCATTGTTTCAACAGCAGTTACTAGTTCATTAATTCAGGCTTAGGCATCCAGATCTCTTAAAACGGGGCTCCCTCAATCATTTTCTGGTCATGCAAGTAACTTTCTTCTTTTTTTTTTTTTTTTTCCCTTCCATTTCTCACAAAAGCAAATCCACCAGTATTATGTTTCCCTATCAGAGAACAAATATATGAATTACAGATTCTTCCTTCTTCCCCCCTACAAGAGCCCATTGATTTCATGCACACTTTCCCAGAAAATCCAGCAGTTTCACATTCTCCCTGCCCCCAAATCCATTAGGTTTCCCATTCCCACAGTCTACTCTGGCCCCTCTGAACACATCACGCTTCTTATTCCCAAGGACTCAATAAACAGCCCAGAAGCAGGGTGTCTTCCTCTGGCAGCTCTTCCATGTAACAGCACCAGCATAATAGTGGCAGCAGATGGGCTGCCTTGCAAGCCTCTGCTACTAGCACCATGAACCAGTCTTCCTGTGGGGCTCTGATTTTTGGCTGGTTGGCAGCCTAGGAAGTGGGAGACTACAACCTCCCCTTGCTTCCGTACATTAGGTAGGAAATTAAAGCCTTCTCTTCTCTTACTGACTTCAGAGAGAGACAGGCTTAAAACCTTCCCATTGTGCAGCCTGTCTCATCCTCCTTCACTGAATTGAAGAAGGTAAATTCTTCCCTCTAATACACCACCTGGTTTGCCATGCATGCTGGAAAGATGAATCCTACTGTATGCGCCTGCCTCTCTTGCTATGAAACCACGGGAAAAGGACAGATTGCTTTTCTCTTGCCTCAGTGACCAGCAAAGTATAGTGTACATGTAGGCACACGTGTGGCAAAGCTCCTCAAACATTTTGGAGATATTCTGCCCAAAAATAATAGTAACTCCTATCATGGAACACCCAGTTCAGAGAGTCATTTGTGAATTTCCAGCTATTCTACTTTTTAAGTTGTTTGCTTGTTGGATTTATTTGGGTTCAGTCCTCTAAATGCTTCTGTAACTAATATTGTTGCATGGAAATCAATACAGGCAAGCCAAAGAAAATTCGTGTTAGGGAATCTGGCTGCAAATATCAAGGTTACTCTTTTACCCACATAGCAGAAACAACATGAAGATCAGAGTTTGCAATCTTATTTGTGGGAAGTAGCTGCCAAAATATGCCCTTTAACACTCTTTCAAAGTAACTAAATTACTTATTGTTTAAGCATCCAAATGTAGAACTCGGTAACAACCCGAGTGCTGCATTGTCCTAATAAACACAGCTCATAGCATTTTCCTTATGATGACACTAAATACTTGCAACACTAGAAGTTATTTTACTGAGGGTGATACCTACAATAAAAATAACCGATTTCTCAAATTGGAGTAAGTAGTTTACTTTGAATATCGCATCCAATTCTGGTGTCCCTATAAAAAGAAGGACACAGAGCTGTTGGAGAGAGTTCAGACGAGGCTACAAAGATGATCAGAGAGCTGGAGCAGGTCTGCTCATGAGGACAGGCTGAAGAAGCTAGGGTTGTTCAGCCTGGAGAAGAGAAGGCTCCAGGGCTGCCTTCTGTGGAGCTGCCTTCCAGTACCTGAAGGGATCCTACAGGAAGGCTACAGAGAGACTTTTCTTAAGTGTCTAGAGACAGGACAAGGGTGAACAGTTTGAAGCTGAGGGAGAGTAGGTTTAGACTGGATCTTAGGAAGATGTTCTTTTGTATGAAGGTAGTGAGACTCTAGAATAGGCTGCCCAGAGATTCTTGTGGATGCCTCCTCCCTGTGGGTGTTGAAGGCCAGGTTGGATGAGGCCTTGAGATGCTGAGTGTAGTTGAAAGGTGTCCCTGCAATGTTTCTGTATGAATATTAATAGTTTACATCTAATAGCTGCCATCCTTTTAGCTGGAAAATATATTGTTATGGGACCCCACTCCTATTATGCATTCACAATTCTACAGCTGCAGGCTTTGAGAACCTCAGTATCACAGAATTGCAGAATGTTAAGAGGTTGGAAGTGACCTCCAGAGATCATTGAATACAACTCTCTGCCAAAAGCAGGATCACCCAGGGTAGTCCTCAAAGGAATGTAGCCAGGTAGGTTTTGAAAGTCTCCAGAGGAGTGCAGCTCTACATAGCTGGATCCTATACGGGTTCAAATGAACTCTGTAAAATAGATCTCAATGTTTCTAATGAACTTGCAAAAGATTCTGTCAAATTAGTCCTGTCTTGACTTTTGTATTGGGTTTAAGCCAGCTACCCCTGAGCCCAAAAAGCCCAATAAAAACTCAATCTGATTTGGAAGCAAAAAATGTACAAAACTTTAACAATAAATAGGAGGGAAAAGGTTTTTTTTACAGAAGGTGGGGAAAAAAGGGAACCCAAACACAGGGTATGGGGAATGAGCAAAAAAATACAGAAGCTGGGGAGAAGGGGAAAAAAGGGGGAAGAAAAATACAACACATGGAAGGCAGTTGAGTCCCAAGGCTGAGGTGGATGGTTTTGATGTTGGATGAAAGCAGGATGTAGGAATTTGATGGTGAAAAGTAGTTAGTGCTCCAAATAAAAATGGTGATGCTCTCCACAAGGGTGGCAGAGAGCACATGGTCTGGCAGCAGAGAGCAGGAGAGTAGCTACTCCAGGCAGAGCAGGAACCAAGAGAGAGAAAACGAGCTGACTTCCCCTGTTTATAGCCAGGTCCTAGCAGGAAGTGGGAGTGGCTAACCATGGCACCTGGGAAAAGGTCAGACCACACCCTGGGGGGAGTCAAAGGGTTCCCAGGTGGGCTTAACCCTTTACAACTGTTATGGTGTGAAATATGCTGCAATTATTTATTTCATTGTCTGTCTCTGTCATCTATGGTGAGATGAAGCTGGATGGAAGTTGAAAACTCACATCTGGCTTAAAAAGAGCCGTGTCAGATTGGGAGTCAGTGAACTCACTTGATGTGATGTAAAGATGTTGGTAAAGAAAACCATCCATTGGTCTTTTTAAAGCACTGTTGTGGGCTGTGCTGCAGCTAGACCCCTAGGCTGGACCACACCATTTAGTCTATCTTTGGAATATTTGCTTTTAGCCCAGTTGTTTCTTACTAGAAAGCACTTGCACTTCTTGTCATTCATCTTCATTTGAACACAGTGTTTAATAGCACACTAGGACTATCATCCTAGAACTTCAGCTTTTTTTCTGTGAGAAAAATAAAATAAAATAGAATGTAATCCTTCTATGTTGAATGAAATATTATCTCTGACCCTTGAGAAGACATTTTTTTTTTAAAGGTGGTTATTTTATGTATTTTTATGTGCCAAAAATGCATGCAACCTAACTTACAATACAAAGAATTGTAATCACAGAATCACAGAATTCTTTGAGTTGGAAAAGAATCACAGAATATTAGGAGAATGTTGGAAGAGACCTCAAAAGATCATCAAGTTCAACCCACTTGCGAGAGCAGAATCACCCAGAGTAGGTCACACAGAAACATATCCAGGCAGGTTTGGAATATCTCCAGAGAAGGAGACGCCACAACCTCTCTGGACAGCCTGTTCCAGGGCTCTGTCACTCTCACAGTGAAAAAGTTTTTGCTGATGCTCATGTGGAAGACCTTTAAGATCATCAAGTCCAATCTTCAACATAACACTGCCTCAGCCATTAAACCATGTCCCAAACTGCCATGTCCAAGAGTGCTACAGAAATTCAGTCCTTACTCCATCTGTGGTCAAATTACTAAGGAGTTGTGTGGATGAGGATCAGGCCACTTTTGTAAACTGATGCATAGATAGAGAAGATAATAATTTAAAGATATAATTCAGGAGATACATATAACTGTGCTTCATTTTACACACGTAGACAGTCTCAAATAAATCAATAGGATTGTTCATGCATGTAAAGTTAAATGCAACTATAAATCTCTATGAAAATGTGACCCAAGAGTCCAGTTGTGTATTGATCTTCAATATGGATTTTAGTACTGGAAGTAATTTCATTGATGGCTTAAATATCCTCTTACACAGTAGTACCGCAGATTCATGGCTGCATGTGTCTGGCTGATCAGAGGTAATTTCATTGATGGCTTAAATATCCTCATACACAGTATTATCCCAGGTTCGTGGCTGCATGTATCTGGTTGATTCTTAGGTAGTATGTGGAGGGATTTTTTTTTTTTTTTTAGTCTGCTCACTTTTAGTATTGCAACCCTAATCAGCTTTAAGTATTTATCTTTCCTTGCATTCTAAACCTGAAAAGTTAGCAAGTATTTCTTGATACTAAATTAGCCCATTTCTCCAGTCTTCATCAGGACTCCTAATTCCGCCACCCATGGTTCTTAATTTTATGATTCGTTTATGAGAGGGAAATTTGTCTTCCCCTTACCCATGTATGGACTAGGTTATATTTGGTTCTTTTATTGAGGTGTTACCTTTCCTGTAGGAATTTCTTTTCCTTTTACCTCAGCAAATATGATCACCCCTTATTTAGCTGCTTTATTTTCAATCTTTTGTCACTCACTCTGTGCCCCTGTTACTTTCCTTTCAGTAGCAGTGAAGGGTTGCCATACATGACCCTAAATAACCTTCCCTCACAATCCAAGCACTGTCAAGGCTTTGCAACTCATTCTTCCCCACTCAGCCCACTTAACACTCAACTCAGTGAATGGCACTGGATTTCTGTAGGTTTCTATTAGGAATTGGTATCTTCTAGGCTAAAATAACACAACCATGGTTCATGGAATGGTTCATGGACATAGCATTGCACTGCTCTATTTTTGGAAGCCCTAATCTGATTTATTTTACCTGTTAAGTCATGAAATTAGTCTGAAAGAAAGGAGGGAGTGAGTTCATTTACTTCTGAGGACAAAAAGCTTCTTAGGAAGAAGACTGTGGAGAAAAACACTAAGATTCAGAAGACATTAAGATTTAGGAGATGATACCTTAATGCTTGATTCTGCAGTAGTGTTTTTGTGCTTTGCATCATTTCCCTTCTTCAAGCCACTTCAGGGTCACCATGGCCTATCTTCTGACTGTTTCTTATGCCTGCTGCTGTAAAGAAAATGTAATCTTCATTCCTAAAAATCCAACCAGTGTTCAAAACTTGTTTCAGGATCTTAGCAAACTTTCAATCTGACAAAACAAAATCTCTAAAAACTACCAAGTGAAACACAGCCCAGAGTTTCACTCTGTTAATGCCAGCTGCTTTCCCCCAAAAATAACCAGTAGTATCACAATAAGAACTGCATTCACCTCATGCAGTGTCAGATACATGGCTATGGCATTTGGGGCACACTGGGTGCCAAGACTTATTTCAATAGATTCATGGAATTGTTTAGGTTGGAAGACCATGCAGTTCCATGCCCCCTGCCATGGGCAGGGACACCCGGTTGTTCAAGGTCTCATCCAAGCTGGCATCAAACACCTCCATGGAAGGCCATCCATGACAGCCCTGGGTGACCTGTTCCAGTGTCTCACCACCCTCACTGTAGATAATTGCTTCCTAAACTCCAGTCAAAATGTCACGTCCTCTTATCGTATCACTGCAAACCCTTGTAAAAAGTCCCTTCCCATGTTTCCCATAGGCTCCCTTCAGGTATTGAAAGGCTACTCTAAGGTCTTGTGTTGGTTTGACCTAATTGGAGGATTTAAATGAGAAATTAGACTATAGGCTGACAGAGGAAAGCACAGGTGATGATATTTCCCTCACAGCTTTACTGAGAAAGAAAAAAAAAAATGTTTAACAGTTGTAACCAAAATATAGATAAGTCAGAGGGTCAGATGGTTTCAGACCTCTCTGGGCTGTGGCTGCTCTTGCATGGTTCTTTCTCCCTGCCTTTTGTAGGTGATTCTAAATAATTCCACTACCTTCTTTTCCTACTGCTAACCCCCCGGCTGATCTATCTTCGCCTATCTGCTCCATAAAACAGATGGTGAGATAAGATTGGGGAAGGGGGAAGGTGGTAGCGGTGGTTAGAGACCCCTCTTAGGGATTTTGATCTCTGAGAGGGGTGTGGTGTTTCTGTATTAACTTTTTACTGTATATATCTGTAAATATCTCTTCTGTATTGTAAAGATCTGCTTGTATATTGTGCATTGCTGTAAATATAAAACTTCATTCCTTAACTGCCAGCTGACTGAGTCCTAGCCTGGGTTATTTCAAAGCATGGGAGGGCAGACAACTGCTAAACCACCACATTATTTTTAATTGGGTTACCCAACATGGGGTGGACGTAATTTACATTTGTTTGATTGCTAATTAATCCTGGAAGTTAGAAATGAAGATAACTTGGATGCTATAGTCGGTCGTTTCTTCTGTGATGATGTGGTTTGGCTTGCAGCCAAAATTGGTATTTTCCTCTGGGATTTGGCATGGAGGAAGATTGAAAGAATATTTTTTAATTTTGGGGAATATATTATTTCCTTTGTGTGCTTAAATATAACTGAGATAGCTTCTAATGCCATTTTTAATGCAGAAAATATTAGTAATCGATTGAGCTATTCTACAGGATTGGTATGCATGATTCTCCCAAAGATCAGTGTTTCTGACCCTTTCCAAAACTTCTATTCAAAGGCCACAGTGATATATTAAACATGTGTCATTGTTTTCTTATTAATTGTAACTTTACTCTTCATTTCTGCTCTGAGTCTGAAAGAGTCTGCTGCCGCTTTAAAAAATCAGATGGATCGTGCCAGGAAACAAAAACATAAGAATATCTCAGTCCAAACAGTGTCAGAGTCTGGCTGTATGCCCAGATAATGTACTCAAAATAATGTGGTTACTTATGAAAATGAAGTAAAAACAAATAATTAGGCCAAAAGTTTTCCATCTGATGGTAGTATGATTCTTCAGGCAGCAATTTCTGATTCCGATGCAAAAGACGATTCTGATTCTAAAGTCCCAGCAGCTCAAGTTCCCCAAAATTCAAATCAATTACAAGCTCCATCTTCTGTTAAACTAGCCCCTGCCAAAATCAAAGCCAAAATTGTGTCAAAACGTGGTTCAAAGGAAGACCTAGGGACAGGTACCTCTGATGTTCAAGAGGAGGAGGAGGAGGAGAAACTTCGTCTTAAAGATTTGACCGGTTTATTGAGAGCCAAATATGAGGACAATGTAGGATTAGCTACCAGGATGGAAGATGGCTCTCTGGAGATTAGGAATGCTGTTAGGAGAGTTTTGTTTGGCCAGGCACCAACAGACCAGCAAGGAGACGAATAGGAGAAGGGTGACATCCAGGGCTCTAATGATGCCCTCAGAGAGGTCAGGGAAGTTTGAAAGGAATTGTCCCAGATTGGGAATTATGGGGTTAAAACTCCTCTAGGGACTATGAGGAGAATGTTATTCAATCCCATAATTCTGCTATCTCCTCATAAACTCACATCAAGGGCAGTTCGCTCTCCTTTTCCTCCCCCTCCAGCCGTGTTTGGGTATTGGGTATGTAAGTGGGTAGGCCTGTTTTGGGGCCTAAAGGAATGGCAAAAGCATGGTGGGGGGAGGACTTGGAACATGGGGATTTGTAGATTTAGTTATGAGTGGAACAAAATTCATGGGGTTGCTATAACTTTCACACTTGCTTTGTAACTCTTTCATGTATCTCTCTATCTAAAATACAATTCTGTTATTTTTCTCCAATTCATTTAAGAGTTTTCATTCTGTTGGCAATAAAACCACGACAGGAATACTCAAGGGAATCAGGAGATCCAATCCTAAGGTGGCTGGTGATATGCCGTACTATTGGTGCAAATGCCCTACAGGTAGGAGATAAGTCTGCAAAGCAGCTAGGCCCACTTGCAAAGGAGAGTGGAGTGGACAAACTCCTGGCAACCAATCTTGGTGTAGTTAGCTTGTGGACACATCTTCTGCTAGCTGTGGGTATGAGATGCACCTCCTGAGATGACTTGCCATAGGTAGCTAGGAAGTAGAACATAGTTGAGCAGGGAATTAAGCTTCTGAAGGAGTTTGCTGTGAAGGAAGTGCTTTATGGAGATCATGCCATACATGAGCCTGATATCATTCCTCTTGGAACAGGTCTCATGAAGAGGCTTGTTAAACTTGTTCCTTCATCCTATGCTAACATCTTGGCTAGCAAGTTTCTATCAAAGGGTGATAATGGAAGGCTCACTGTTGGTGAGTTCACTGACCAACTGAGGCAGATAGAGGACAGCTCATCACATTCTACCCTAGTCTCTGCCTTAAAAACTTTGGGTACAGATCTAAAGGATATGACTACAAGGATAGAGGACGACATTAAAGAAAGCATGAGAGAACTGAAGGAGGAACTCAAAACCTCCATATCCAATCTGGCAAAGGATACCACTCTTTCATCATCTGAATGGGTGCACGTTTCTGCTATCAGGAACAGACGCCTACCTCCTGCAAGACAGTTCCAGCCCAGGAGACAAATTCCGCCTAGACAGCAGCAATCACGTGCGTCATTCTGAATAATCCTGTGTGACCAATTTGATGAGAACATGAACAAGTGGGATGGTCAACCTACTTCAGTTCTTTCAAAGAGAGTCAGGGAACTGCAGAGTGGCAGAAATAGAGGCAACAATGCCAGAAAAGTAGCTGTCACTTCTTCAGCTCCTCAGAGCAACTGCAATTATTCTAATAATTGTAAATCCCTCTCACAACAACACCAACCACTGCGTACACCCTACATGCCATGTTCAGCATTAGGAGTGCCCTTCCTCTAGCCAGGAGGAGGAAAGGTATAGTAGAGAAAACTGAATCTATTGGAATGTATTCATTAGGTGGCCTGGCAGTTCAAAAGTTCATAAATACAGGGCTTTAGTTGATACAGGTGCTCAGTGTACTTTGTTGCTATCAAATTGCAAAGGGACAGAAGTTATTACTCTTTCTGGAATCACTGGTGGATCTCAAGAGTTAACTAAGTTGGAGGCTGAAATAAGTTTAACTGGTAAGCAGTGGAAGAACCGTACTATTGTAACTGGTCCTGATGTGCCTTGTATACTGGGAATTGACTTTTTGAGACAAGGTTATTTCAAAGATCCTAAGGGTCATAAATGGGCTTTTGGTATAGCATCAGTAGAAATCAAGGATGGTAAACTGAAATTGTCCATTAGACCTGAACTTTCAGATGAATTTGCAGTTGTGGGACATCATGATATAGAGGACATGAAACTGCCAATTGCTACTCAAACTGTGCATCATAGGCAGTACAGAACTAACCGTGCCTCTGTTGCCCATTCATCAGCTGATTCATCAGCTGGAAAGTCAGAAGGTCATCAAGAAAACTCATTCACCTTTCAACAGTCCTATTTGGCCCATGTGCAAGGCTAATGGTGACTGGTGCCTCAGATTGGACTTCCGTGCCCTCAATGATGTGACACCACCCATGAGCACAGATGTACCAGACATGCTGGAACTCCAGTACGAGCTTGAATTGAAGGAAGCCAAACGGTATGCTACCATAGACATTGCTAATGCCTTCTTCTCTATTCCCATAGCCAAGGAATGCAGACCTCAGTTTGCATTCACCTGGAGAGGAATCCAGTATCACTTTAATCATCTGCCTCAGGGCTGGGTCCACAGTTCAACGATCTGTCACTCAGTGATCCATGACGCACTGGAGAAAGATAAAGCTCCAGAACACATACAATTCATCGACAACATCATTGTGTGGGGCCAAACTGTTGAGGAAGTCTTGGAGAAAGGTAATGAAATAATTGACAATCTGTTGCAAGCAGGTTTTGCCATTAAGAGAGGCAAGGTCAAAGGACCTTCCAGAGAAATTTGATTTCTGGGAGTGTGGTGGCAGGATGGTCACTGTCACTTCCACAGGGCGTGGTAAACAAAGTCTCAGCCATGGCAGTTCCCACAAATAAAAAGGACACTCTATCTTTCTTGGGTGCAGTGGGATTTTGGAGACTACACATTCCTGGATTCAGTCAAACTGTCCAACCTCTGCATGATGCGACTTGTAAGAAAAACAATTTTGAGTGGGGACCTGAACAACAAGCAGCCTTTGATCAGATAAAGCAAGAAGTTGTCCATGCAGTGGACCTGTTCAATCTGGTCCAGACATTAAATACATTCTGTATACAGCTGTGAGTGACAATGGTCCAACTTGGAGTCTTTGGCAGAGAGTTCCAAATGAAACACATGGGCTTCCACTTGGTTTCTGGGGTCATGGCTACAGAGGTCCAGAGGCAAATTACACCCCAACAGAGAAAGAAATACTAGCAGCCTATGAAGGAGTGAAAGCAGATTCTGAAGTAATTAGAACTGAGTCACAATTGCTTTTAGCTCCTAGATCACCAGTTCTAAACTGGATGTCCAAAGGCAAAGGTTCATCACTGCCTCATGCCACAGATGCAACCTGGTCTAAATGGATGGCTTTGATAACCCAACGAACACACATGGGTAATCTTGATCGACCTGGTCTGGTAGGAGTGATCACTAACTGATTGGAAGGAACAGGCTATACAAAACCTCCGAGGAGAAAATAATTTGTGCTGAAGAAGCTCCTCCCTATGGTGATCTTTCTGATCAGGAAAAGAACTATGCTTTGTTCACAGATGGTTCCTGTCATCTTGTTGGGAACAAGCAGAGATGAAAGTCAGCAGTTTGGAGTCTTATCAGGAGAGTGGCTGAAGCAAGAGATGGAGAAGGTGAATACAGTCAATTTGCTGAGGTAAAAGCAGTCCAACTTGCTCTTGATGTGGCTGAACAGGAAAATTGGCCTATCCTTTACCTCTACACCAACTCATGGATGGTAGCCAATGCTCTATGGGGTTGGCTAAAGGACTGGAAAAAGAGTGGCTGGCAGAGGAAAGGAAAGCCTATTTGGTGTGCTGATCTAGGGCAGGACATTTATGCATGATTGTAGAGAATTCCAGTGAAGGTGCGACACGTAGATGCACACATGCCTAAAAGCAGATCTACTGAGGAACAGCAACAGAAGCATCAGGCAGATCAAGCTGCTAAAATTTTTCTAGTTAAACAGTGACTTTGATCTTGATTGGAAACACCGAGGCAAACTGTTCTTAGCTCGGTGGGCCCATGATTCATCTGGACATCGAGGCAGAGATGCAACATACCAATGGGCACGTGATAGGCCAATTGACTTATCCATGGACGCTATCACCCAAGTCATACATGACTGTGAGATCTGTGCTGCTATTAAGCAGGCTAAGTGAATCAAGCCCTTATGGTATGGTGAGAGATGGGCAAAATACAAGTATCATGACATGAAGTGTCGCAGATTGACCACATCACTTTACCTCGTTCTCGTTCTGGCAAGCAGGATGTGCTAACGATGGTAGAGGCAAGCACCAGGTGGCTGGAAACCTATCCAGTTCCACATGCTACTGCACATAACACCATTCTTGCCTTGGAGAGACAAATCATGTGGAGACATGGAACTCCAGAGAGAATCAAATCAGACAATGGCACTCATTTCAAGAACAATCGTGTGAAAAGCTGGGCCAAAGAGCACGGTATTGAGTGGATCTACCACATACCCTACTATGCACCAGCTTTAGGAAAGATCAACAGTCTAATGAAAACCACCCTAAAAGCCACGGGGCTTTGAAAAACTGAGACAAGCATTTAGCACAAGCAACCTGGTTGGTGAATTGTAGGGGTTCTGTAAACAAAGCAGGACCTGCCCAATGGTAGAACAGTAGAAACAGTGGATGGTGATAGAGTTCCTGTTGTAGATGAAAAGAATCCATTAGGGAAAACTCTTTCAGTATTTTCTCCTTCAGGCGAGGGGAAACCTCTCTGAGAGGTGGTTTCTGCAGAAGGTCCTGGTCATACATACTGGGTAATGCAGGAGAATGGTGAAATCCAGTGTATTCCACAAAGAGATGTAACCTTAGCCGAGAGAGTTTAAATTCAACATGTATAATACAAGCTGTTAGGAGATTTCTGTTCTAGGTTTCACCTGGCATCCAATGCAAGAGAATCTACAGTATATGAGCACTAAGCCAATATCACCTGAGAGTGCCTGGTTTCATCTCATCTGTGAGGAGGCAAACTGTTTCCTGTTTTCTGAGCATTTGAATCACCTACATCAGAGATACATCTGAAACGAAGTGTGAATTGAATTTGTAATATTCATTGTTGTAAATATTGTTTTAGATTAGACAGATAATTCTCAGTAAACTCTGAGTAAAGTAGACAGGTGTGGATTGTGCTGGTTTGAACTGATTGGAGGATTTGAATGAGAAATTAGACTATAGGCTGAGAAAGGAAAACAAAGTTTGATTCTGCTTCACGCATAGGTTACTGAAAAATTTATGAAAGTTAGAACCCAAACAAAAGATAAGACAGACTGCTTTGAGCAATGGGTGCTGCTGCATCTCTCTCTCCCTGCCTTCTTAGCTGGATCTGAATTACTACTAACTTCTTTCTGCTGCTAATCCCCTGGCCAATCTACTTTTGTTTATCTGACACATAAGACGGATAGTGAGAAAAGACTGGGAGGTGGGGGGAAGGCAGTAGAGTGGTTGGAAACCTCTCATAGGGATTCCAATCTCTGAGAGGGCTATGGTGTTTCTCTATTACCTTTTTCACTGTATATATCTGTAAATATCTGTTACATATTGTAAATATCTGCTTGTATATTGTGCAAAGGTGTAAATATAAAGTTTCATTTCCTTAACTTCTAGCCCTCAGAGTCTAGCCTGTGTTATTACAAAGTGGAGGGAGGGGTGGGGGGCGAAGTGGGGAACTGCCAAACCAGAACAGACGAGCAAATTCCCAGAGGTGCTGCTTAGCCACAAGGCATGCCTAAATGTGTATCATTGACTCAATACCTCTAAGATAACAATAAATGAATCATAGAATACTTTGGGTTCGAAGTGACCTCCAAAGGTCATCTAGTCCAACTCCCCTGCAATGATCAGGGACAGCCTCCACTAGTTCAGGTTGCTCAGAGCTCTGTCAAGCCTCATCATGAATATATCCAGGGATGGAGCATCAACTCACTCCCTGGGCAACCTGTTGTAGTGTTCCAGTACCCTCATTCTAAAGAACTTGTTCCTCTCATACAATCTGCTCTGCTCTCATTTCAAATCATTGCCCTCATCCTTTCACTGCAGACATTTGCAAAGAGTTCCTCTGCAGCCTTCTTGTAGCCCACTTCAGGAACTGGAAGGCAATGTGGAATAAATCTACACCAACAGAACTTAAAAAATCTTGTGAAATGAAAGAAAAGTAGAAAATTAAACACTCAAATTTTGGTGTTATAGATAGGAATAGGAAAATCAATGAGTCTTATCTAGCTTTGAAATGCCATTGACACACTTTAAAAAGAAATAAATTTTTTAAATACTGCATCTTCTTCAGTCAGGCTGTCAAAAGGGCAAAATTTTGGCCAGATCTAGTAATAGCCATGTGGGTTGGCTCAGTCTTTTCACACTCAGTGTTGAAGAGTGCCTAGTCCCAGTATTATTGTATCCATGTTACTTTCACATTCTCTTTCTCTCCAAGTGTCTAACTGCATTTTAGTTTTCCACACTGAGATGCAAATTTTACTTTTTAATTTGCCTATAAATCTCAGAAAATGTTTTCCATTTATCAGAAAAAAAACCTCAAAGAAAACAAAAACAAAAAAAAAAAAAACCCAATTCTGTAGCTTTAAAATCCTACTAAAGTTTTATGTCATTTCTTCTTTAAGCAATTTTTGGCTGCTGTAGTAAGTGAGGGAGGCAGATGCCTAGAAAACCCAGGAAGGAAGCTCACATTGTGTGAAATTTTCTGATTCACTGCCTCATTAGATTTACTGTGGTTTGACTCTCTTTGTGGTGCCAGCTATATTGAGGTTTTAAACAACCATTTTATAAAACTATCTAGCACCAATGTCCTTTAAAATATGGACAATGTTTTTACAAGGAGACTTTCATCTTCCTTGTGTTTTGCTGCAGTGAATTTCCACTTGGTTACAAGCCACAACTACATCCTTAAGTGGAAATTCATTACTCTTAAGAGCAGTGGAGTTATCTACAAATAGAGCTTAGCTTTTGCACTTGCTGACTGTGAGCATCTAATAGGTTCTGACAAATTGTTCAGCCAAGTGTAACACAGAACTGAAGCCATCTCTTTGACTCAGTGATTAAAAAACAAAGTGATAACAGCAGCATATCAATTCAAGCACAAGTACCTGTGGATTTTATTCAGATACTGATTCTGTAGGTGACAGGATCCTGCCAGAAGCACAGACAACAAAACCTCTACAGATCATAAAATCATAGAATGGATTAGGTTGGAAGAGACCTCAAAGATCATCCAGTTCCAACCCCCTGCCATAGGCAGGGACACCTCCTACTAGATCAGGATGCTCAAGGCCTCATCCTGCCTGGCCTTGAACACCTCCAGGAAGGGAGCAGCCACAACCTCCCTGGGCAACCCATTCCAGTGTCTCGCAAACCTCACTGTAAAGAACTTCCTCCTAATATCCTGTTCAAATCTCCCCTCTGCCAGTTTAAACCCATTCCTCCTGGTCCTGTCATTACAAGACTTTGTGTAGGCCTCCTTTGATACTGGAAGGCTACTATGAGGTCCCCTTAAAGCCTTCTCTTCTCCAGGCTGAAAAGCCCCAACTCTATCAGGCTGTCCTCATAACACAACGGCTCCAGCCCTCTGATCATCTTTGTGGCCTCCTCTGGACTCTCTCCAGCAGTTCCATGTCCTTCTTGTGCTGGGGGCTCCAGAACTACACACAGTACTGCAGGTGAGGTCTGAGGAGAGCAGAGTAAAGGGGGAGAATCCCTTCCCTTTCCCTGATGGCCACACTGCTCTTGATGTAGCCCAGCACACAGTTGCTGTCCTGGCTATGTGCACACTGTTGGCTCATGTTGAGCTTTACATCAACCCAGACCCACAGGTCTTGTTCCTCAGGGCTGCTCTCCAGACATTTGCCACCGAGCCTGGATTTGTGCTTGGGATTGCACCAATCCGGGTGCAGGACCTTACACTTGGCCTTGTTGAATTTCATGAGGTTGGCCTGGGCCCACCTCTGCAGCCTGTCCAGGTCCCTCTGGATGGATTCCTGCCCTCTGACAAGTTGACTGTGCCACACAGCTTGGTGTCATCTGCAAACTTGCTGAGGGTGCCCTCGATTCCTCTGTGCATGTTGCTGACAAAGATGTTAAACAGCACTGGTCCCAGCACTGACCCCTGAGGGACGCCACTTGTGACTGGTCTCCAGGTGGACATTGTGCCCTTGATCACCACTCTCTGTGTGCAACCATCCAGCCAATTCTTTATCCAGCAAGTTGTCCATCCATCAAGTCCGTGTTTTTCCAGTTTGGTGACCAGGATGTCATGTGGGATAGAGTCAAACACCTTACTCAGGTCCACACACTACTTGTGTGATAACTTTTTCATTGCTCCATATCAATAGCATGAGAAAATCTCTCTGACAGCACAGAGAAGGAAAACTGGGACAGTGGCATAACAGGAAAAGAGAAGCCTGTGGCCATGCAGGAAGTCATTTACTGAATCACTGGTTGTGAGATGGCCACATTCATGTTTTGTGGATGCTTGGGCTGCCAGGCTTGGTGGTTATTATCATAGAATCAGAGAATTTTCAAGGCTGGAAGGGACCTCTAGTATCTAACCCTCCTCACTAGATCACCTCACACTTCTAATCATCCTTGTGGCCCTTTTCTAGACACATTCCAGCATGTCCAGATCTTTCTTGTAATAGTGGCTCCAGAACTGAACACAGTACTCCAGGTGTGGCCTCACTAGAGTTGGAGAAGAGGGCGAAAATCACTTCCCTTACCCTGATGGCCACACTTCTCTTGATGAAGCCCAAGATGTGATTGGCTCTGTAGGGTGCAAGTACTGGCTCATGCTGAGCTTCTCATCCACCAGTACCCTCAGGTCCTAGTCCACTGATTTCCACTTCACAGAATCACAGAAACATTCAGGTTGGAAAAAACACTCAGGATCACCAAGTCCAACTGATATCCCTAGTCTACAAGGTTCGCTGTAAACTGTATCCTCAAGTACCACATCCAAACAACCTTTAGACGCACCCAGGGTCAGTGACTCAACCACTTCTGTGGGCAGCCCATTCCAATGTCTGACCACTCCTGCTGGGAAATTTTTTTCCTAATATCTAGCCTAAACCTACACATTTGCAGCTTGAGGCCATTTCCTCTCGTTCTATCACTAATTACTTGTGAGAAGAGACCAGCACCAATCTCTCCACAAGGTCCTTTCAGGTAGCTGTAGACAGCAATGAGGTCTGCCCTCAGCCTCCTCTTTTTCAAACTAACCATCCCCAGCTTCCTCAGTCACTTCTCATTAGATCTATTCTCCAGGCCCTTCCCTGCCTTCTTTGCCCTCCTTTGCACTCCTCTGCACTACCTAGAAAGACAGGAGATGAAACCAAAGAAACAACATTCTGAGAAGATATTCCAAGGATTGACAAGGTCCAGAAAAGAACAAAGCCGAGCCAAGGCTAACAAGGTCTTTACAAGCTCACCTCGTGCTTACTTTTCACAGTTGACAGATGTAAACCTTACCTAGAAAGCTTGACTAGAACAGTACTAAGAACAGTTTCCTCAGAATATCTGTCTGCAGTTTTCCCTGTGGGATATGAAATAGGCTTAGATGTTGCCAAACAAATGTCGCTAACCGCATCATGCATTGGATTGTGTAAGAGTTTTGTTTTCCAAAGTACAGGGTCTGTATTCTGATTCAGAAGTCAATGGAATAACGCCACTAATGTCCACAGATGGAAGCACATTCCATCAGAAGAGAAAAAAAGTTGCTCTATTTGAATGTGAAAAATTCCAGACAGCAAGACAATAAATATATGCCATGGACAATGCAGCAAATATCAGTTCAGATTTTAAGGCACTAAGAATATGTGTGTTTCAGGCACAACAAACACAGTATACATGAGGGGGAAAATTACTTTAATCTGCTGAAAAAAAAAAAAAAAAGCAAGAGGATGACAATAATTCTGCTAGTTGGAGACAAAGGTGCACACCAAATTATAATTTATAATATGCTTTAATTTCTTCCTTGATGCCTTATTTTGTCCTTTCTGTTTGGATTGGGTGTGTGGATTAAGTCTCTGATATTGACAGATTTATAAGCTCACTTGATTTAAATCAGCACAGCCTTACCAACTCCCAAACAACAAAGATGATTTACATGAACCAAGGTGCCTGCCTATGAAATTTTTTAATGTGTTCACATAACTTTATTCCTTCCTGTTTCCAGTTTTTTGACTGCCTGTATGTGTTAGATACACAATAGCTTTCCAGCCCCCAAATAAAAGTTTATTGAGGGTACCGTGGGAAGGTTTATTACCTTAGAGCTTAAATTTGAAAATGCTAACCACAGACTACCCAAACAAAATCAATGGAACTACATCAATTTAGGGCAGTAAAAACATCTGATAAGCAGCAGCCTTTTAAGTGTTTCCTTTATATATTTCTTTTTTCTTAATTTTTTTTTGTGGCCATTGAGACGTCTCTTTGTTTTCTGTTTCTGCTTCTCCCATTAAATATATATTCTCTGAGGATTTCACAGAAGAGAACTCTGTTACATTACAGAGTGTGACCTCCTTTTTCTTTTCTAGTGTGGTTTTCTTTTTGTTTTGTTGTAATACAAAGTACAAAGGCTGAAAGCGCTGAACTTTATGAGGTCTATAATATGTCCTTGGCCTGAAAAGTAATAAGGAATAAAAATAATTAATAATCATTTAATAGCAAGCAGTTAGGTCATGCCTTTCATCTGAGGAAGTCAAACCACTTTATAAACAGCAATGAATTAATAGAGGAATGTTTTGCCACAGGCAAAAAAGAGAAAAAAGAAACCATCCCTCTCTTTCCTGCCATCTCATGAACTCCACAATGCAAAAAATCATACCTCTTTCTCTCGCTTGTTTCTTAGCACTTCTGGAAACTTGGATTGTGCCAATCCTCTACACAAAGTCTGTCAGTATGCAAGTAGCCAAGTGATGCAACCAGTTCAAGAAAATCACAGAATCACAGAAACATTCAGGTTGGAAAAGACCAAGTCCAACCCAACTCTACAAGGTGCACCCTAAACCATATTCTCAAGCACCACATCCACTTTTAAACATATCAAGGGTTGGTGACTCAACCACCTCCCTGAACAGCCCATCACAATTCCTAAACACTCTTTCTGTGAAAAAAATCTTCCTACTGTCTAGTCTAATTCTACCCAGTCACAGCTTGAGGCCATTGCCTCTTGTTCTATCACGATTTACCTGTGAGAAGAGACCAGCACCAACCTCTCCACAACATCTTTTCAGGTAGCTGTAGACAGCAATGAGGTTTCCCCTGAGCCTCCTCTTTTTCAAATTAACCATCACCAGCTCCCTCAGTTGCTCCTTATCAGATTTATTATCTAGGCCCTTCCTCGGCTTCATTGCCCTCTGAATGCACTCCAGCGCCTCCATGTCCCTCTTTTATTGAGGTGCCCAAACATGAATACTGTATTTGATCTGTGGCCTGACCAGAGCAGAGTCCAAAGGGACAAGCACCTGCCTGCTCCTGCTAGACCCAAGCCAGGATGCCACTGGCTTCCTGTGCCACCTGGGCACGCTGCTTGCTCATAGTCAGCTGCTTGTCAATTACAACCCCCAGGTTGTTGTGTGAGGCAGCTCTCCAGCCACACTGCCTCAAGCCTGTAGTGTTGCTTGGGGTTGTTGTGGCCCAAGTGCAGGACCTGGCTTTTGGCCTTGTTGAAGCTCATGCCATTGCCCATCCATCCAATCTACCGAAGTCGCTCTGCAGAGCCTCCCTATCCTTGTGCAGATCAACACTGTCACCCAGCTTAGTTTCATCTGTGAACTTACTGGTGACACACTCTGTGTCGTCACCAAGGTCATCAGTGTCAGGCTTCTGCAACTTTCTTTTCTTGGTTTGTTTGCTGTGGTGCTGAAAAATGGGAGGAGATACAAATAACTGGTGCACTGATTTGTGACTGGGCTATTTTTGCTCTTAGTTGCAGTTGTGTGAAAATAACAATTCTGTGCTCATGTAAACTGAGGGACAACTGGAGAAAGTCTAAAGTAGAGCAGTAAGGACAAAAATGTATGCCTAAGAGACATGATCTGCCAGCAATGATCAAAAGAGCTGAGGATGTTTGTTTTGGTGAGGGGTAAGGGCAATCACAGCATCAACCTTCAAGTGTGGAAAGGTTACTGCAAAGAAGAGAGGTCTAACCTGTCCTCCATGGGCATTGTAACTAGGATAAAAAAAAAAAAAACGGACTACTAACACAGTAAAGTTGGAACACTACTAAAAGAGCAATGAGCTGGAACACCATCCCTGGAAGTTTTTAAGGCTGGGCTGGATGGAGTTCTGAGCAACCTGTGAAGTGTCCCTGTCCATGGGATAGGGGTTAAACCTAGATGGTCTTTAATGTCCTTTCCAGCCTTGACAGTTCTATGATTCTGTGACTATCAAAACAACAACGAGCTGTATGACAACTAAGCCCTGAGAGACAACTAAGCCCAAATTTACTCTGAATTCTCCATTACGGGAACTTCTTCACATTAGACAAATGTCTCCTGTGTGCTGTTACTGTCATTGCTGATCTTGTCATTGAGAGGGTGAATGGCTCAGGTGGCCTCTTGAAGATTCCTAGAGACCCTGCTTTATACAAATCAGCTCTTATGACAATAGTAAGTTTTGCTTTCAGGGTCAGATTCAACAGGAGGTTGCAATGACCTAATTTCATAGTGCTGAAGTGAAGTGGATGAGAATCAGATGCTAAGTTATTAGACAGGTATTTTAGGGAGATCTGAAAGTGCCTAGAAACACCAGAAACTTTTGAAAATGTTGAACAAAGTTATATTAAATTATAAAGTGGGACAGTGCCTAAGTTTTTCAAAACAGACAATTATTTTGTTTTTAGCTAATAGTTAAACAGAAAAGCTCAGAACATATTGTGCCTATGCACATTCCAAGAAACAGTCGGTAGAAGATTCAGCACATTTTGTCCAGTATCCTGACAAAGATAAATGAGTCAAACTCAGGGACATGTACCAGGCTTGGGTAATGATGCTTCCTTCTTGCATAGTCATGTAAACAAATCCACCACACTTTACTCTTAGTTCACTGAAAGTTAAGGGAGTTTTGTTTACTTACTCCCTGTCTATCTTGTGAGGCTCTTCCAGGGGCAGTGATCATCATGGTGATGCTAGATGGTGAAATTTTAGATGGAGTTTTCACTTGAGAGAATATGTACCTAAAGCATTGCAGGAAGCTAATTCCAAAGAGTTTTCTCAGTGGTCCTCTTGAAAATTCTCAATGGATTGGGTCTGGACTGGCCACTAAATAACTTTTATGAATGCCTCTCCCTTCCCAAAGAGATGAATAAGGGAGAGAGACTTATGGACTGGAAAACTGTAAGTACTTCAGTGAAAATAGTAACATTAAAATACATACAAACATATACAAAACCAATATTGGACACAAACCCCTCTCATTTCAAACCACTGCCCTTATCCTGTCCCTGCAGGCCTTTGCAACAGTCCCTCTGCAGCTTTCTTGCAGCCCCCTTCAGCTACTGCCAGGCTGCTCTTAGGTCTGCCTGGAGCCTTCTCTTCTCCAGGCTGAACAAACCCATCTACCTCAGCTTGTACTTGTAGCAGAGGTGTTCCAGACCCCTGATCATTTTCATGGCCCTCCTCTGGACCTGCTCCATCATGTCCATGTCCTTTTTGTGTAAGAGGGCTCCAGATTTGAATGCAGCACTGCAGGTGAGGTCTTAACAGAGCAGACCAGACTGGCAGAATCCCCTCTCTCTATCTTTGGCTATACTGCTTTTGATGCAGCCTAGGCTGCCAGTGGCCTTCTGAGCAGCAAAGTTGCATTGTTAGCTCCTATCCAGCTTCTCATCCACCAACATCCCCAAGTCCTCTATTTCCACAGGGCTGCTTTCTGTCACCTCATTCCTCAGCCTATATTGATGATGAAGATTGTTCTGACTCTGGTGCAGGACATTGCACTTTGTTTTGTCAATCCTGATGAGGTTCACCTGAGCCCACCTCTGCAGCTTTTCCAGGTCCTTCTGCTGGATGCTGGGTGCTAGATGCTGAATGACATCTCATACCTCCAGCATATCATCTGCAGCACTCAGCTTGGTATCATCCACAAACTTGATGGTGCACTCAATCATACTGTCTGTATTATTGATAAAAATACTAAGTTGTAGAAAAAATAATATTAGGTTATAAAAAGGATGAACTGACATCAGTTCAGAAGAAAATTCATAGTATTATCATCTGGGCCCCTCAGTTCAAGTTGGACATAGAACTGCTTGGAGTCCAGCACAGAGCCTCAAAGGTGATTGAGGGAATCAAGCATATCTCTTATGAGGAAAGACTGAGAGAGCTGGGGCTCTGCTGCTGGGAGAGGAGGAGCCTGAGGGGGGACTTCAGTCATGTTGATAAAGATGTAAAGGGTGAGTGCCAAGAGCATATAGCCAGGCTCTGCTCAGTGATGCCCAGTGACAGGACAAAGGGCAATGGGTGGAAGCTCTGGCATAGGAAGTTCCATGGAAATAAGCTAGAGCAGAGGAACTTCCAGGGGAACAGAAGGGAAAACGTTTCCACTATGAGGGTGAAAGAACACTGGAACGGGCTGCCCAGGAAGGCTTGTGGAGTCTGGAAATATTCAAAACCTGCGTGGATGTGTTCTTGTGTGAGCTGATATAGCTGATCCTGATCTGGTGGGGCCGGGGGTGGGGATGGACTGGATGAGCTTTCGAGGTTGCTTCCAGCCCCTGACATTCTGTGAATCTGTGATTCAAAAACAACCTCCCAATAATTGTGTTTTAGATTGAACAGGAATTCTGTAATCTGCATTACTGTACTCTGCTGAAGTCACAGCAGCAGTGGACAAGGGAAAGGCAACTGATATAATCTACCTGGACCTGAGTAAGGTGTTTGACTCTATCCCACATGGCATCCTGGTCACCAAACTGGAAAAACACTGACGTGATGGATGGACAACTTGCTGGATAAAAAATTGGCTGGATGGTAGCACACAGAGAGTGGTGATCAACAGCACCATGTCCACCTAGAGACCAGTGACAAGTGGTGTCCCTCAGGGGTCAGTGCTGGGACCAGTGCTGTTTAACATCTTTGTCAGTGACATGGACAGAGGAATCAAGTGCACCCTCAGCAAGTTTGCAGATGACACCAAGCTGTGCGGCACAGTTGACCTGCTAGAGGGCAGGGATCCATCCAGAGGGACCTGGACAGGCTGCAGAGGTGGGCCCAGGCTAACCTCATGAAATTTAACAAGGCAAAGTGTAAGGTCCTGCATCTGAGTTGGTGCAATCCCAAGCACAAATCCAGGCTCGGTGGCAAATGTCTGGAGAGCAGCCCTGAGGAACAAGACCTGTGGGTCTGGGTGGATGAGAAGCTCAACATGAGCCAACAGTATGCACACACGGCTCAGACAGCAACTGTGTCCTGGGCTGCATCAAGAGCAGTGTGGCCAGCAGGGCAAGGGAGGTGATTCTCCCCCTTTACTCTGCTCTCGTCAGACCCCACCTGCAGTACTGTGTTCAGTTCTGGAGCCCCCAACACAAGAAGGACATGGAAATGTTAAAGTGAGTCCAGAGGAGGCCAGGAAGATGCTCAGAGGGCTGGAGCAGCTGTGCTATGAGGACAGCCTGATAGAGTTGGGGCTTTTCAGCCTGGAGAAGAGAAGGCTTTGAGGAGACCTTGTAGCAGCCTTCCAGTATCTGAAGGGGGCCTACAGAAAGGTTGGGGAGGGACTATTCACAAGGTCTTGTAATGACAGGACCAGGAGGAATGGGCTTAAACTGGCAGAGGGGAGATTTAAACTGGATGTTAGGAGAAAGTTCTTTACAGTGAGGGTGGTGAGACACTGGAATGGGTTGCCCATGGAGGTTGTGGCTGCTCCCTCCCTGGAGGTGTTTCAGGCCAGGTTGGATGAGGCCTTGAGCAACCTGTGCTAGTGGGAGGTGTCCCTGCCTATGGGAACTAGATGATCTTTGAGGTCCCTTCCAACCTAAACCATTCTATGATTCTATGATTCTATAAGTGACATGGGGCATACTCAGATTCACTTTGTTTTAGAAGACCCAAGATACAAGTAAAAGTAAAGAATCTAGTAAGAACATTGCAGCTTCTGATCTAGAGGTATGTAATCTAGTATTTTCACTATTATTACACAATCACAGAAAATATCTGGTTGGAAGAGACCTTCAAGGTCACCCAGTTCAATCTTCAACCCAGCACTGAAAGGTCTACACTAAATCATGTCCCTAAGCAGCAAGTACACACAGTGCTTAAACACCTCCAGGGATGGTGAGTTCAGCACTGTCCTGGGCAGACTGTTCCAGTGTCTGATAACCCTGTCTGCAAAGAAGAATCTCACAAATGGCCCATCACACAATTAAAGATAAAAAATTTGTCTGGGAAAACAGCAGCCTGGCCTTGCCTGAAAAGAACTAAAACTAGGTCTCCTAAGAAATTCGGATCTAAGTTCAGCACGTTCCTTTTGTACATGTAAAAATGCTGCTCTAAACAGTTGCAGGCACAGAAGTGCACATGCAGAAATTGAAGGAAAATTAAGTTTTTTAAAAAGGAAAAGATGCTGAGACTGGGCCAAGCCATATTATGTTCTAGTATTGTAGGTATTGCTTTGAACAAGACTCCTGTTTAGTGCTGGGAATATTTTCTGGCATAAATCCAGTATCTTGCAGCTATGCAAAAAGAAAAGAGATGTTTGAGGGAGAGGACAGGCATAGGAAGAATCTGGTTCATGTCACATTCTAGGTCATATGGCATGGTTTGATATCAATTCCCCAGGTAACCTCTGAAGTCAGGGTGAATTAGGGCTGCTCAAATGATTAAGAATCACAGAATTGTCAGGGTTGGAAGTGATCTCAAGGATCATCTAGCTCCAACCCACCTGCCATGGGCAGGGACACCTCATACTAGATCAGGTCATTCAGGCACATCCATCCTGGCATTAAAAACTTCTAGGGATGAGGTTTCCAACACCTTCTTGGACAACCTGTTCCAGTGTCTCACCACTTTCATGGTGAAGAACTACTAACATCCAATCTGAATCTGCCTGCTTTTAGTTTTGCTCAATTCCCCCTAGTCCTATCCCTACCCGACACCCTAAAAAGTCCCTCTCCAGTTTTCCTGTAGGTCCCCTGCAGATACTGCAAGGCTACAGTAAGGTTTCCCTGGAGTCTTCTCCTCTCCAGCACCAAGACTGGTTAGCACAAGGCAATAGTTTGGATCCTCCTTGTTCCAAATTTGAAAAATGGCTTTTGGTGAACTGTGCACTGCAGAGAACTCTTCAAATTGCACACATTCATACACAGATGTCATAAATTTACTGCTCCTTCCAGTGTAAGATTATTCCATGCTTGTTAATTTCCTGAAGTTGTATAAGCAATTTACTATCTAGAGTTGCCTGAAAGACAAAGTTTTCAATTCTGATTAACATCTTAGAATCTACCCATGTCTAATTTTACTCCATTCCCCCTAGTCCTATCTCTATCTGACATCCAAAAATTATTTAGGAACAAGAAATAAAACTGCAGAAGAAACTTATGCAAAAAAACCAGATTCAGATTTCATGCTAAACCATATCCCTTTGTAACGTGTTTAAAATGTAATGGGAAGTCACTAGAAAATAAAAACACACAGGAAGCAATATAAAAAAAAAATTAAAAGGAATTCAATGTTTTTAAGTGATTTTAATACATGCAGTATTATAAACTATTTCCCAGGCTCTTGTAATGTCACCTCCACTAACATTTATTCCTTTAGTTTATGAAAGACACATAAAAACCAGCTATGTCAAACACAGCAGATATGTCCATTTCACATATGCCCAGTGTACAAAGCCCTGGAATCTTTACTCATGCAAGTAATCCTAAGGAGTCTGAAGGAATTACTTGAAGGAATAAGGTTAAGCCCTGTGTGTTTGGATGGGAGAGGTAAAATGCCATTTCTTATAGCAGTCCTTAGGATCCTCCTTCCAGTCTTTTTTCCTTTTTTTTCTTTTTCTTGAAGTATTCCAGCTGCACAGCTTTTAGACACAGCCACAGTTAGGTTCCTTTGTTGGTTGTACTGGAAGCAAAGTAGTTTGAGTTCAGGGAAAGAACCCTGTTGATTGAGGGGCTGGAGGAACATATAGTGAAGGCTTAAGTAGCTTAAGTGAAGCTTTATTAAGGCAGAGGGAATGGCTGCCTGAAAACGCAGAATTAACCAAGCAGAGAATGAAGCATAAGTTAGGATGCTACATTGGAATGGATCTTTGTGTTATTGTGGTAGTTTAGCAATTATCTTCCCCCCACCTTTGATATAACTCAGGCTAGAACTCAGACTGGCTGGAAGTTGGTAAATGAAGCTTTCCCCAATCTTATCTCACCATCTGTTGATGAAGCAGATAGGCAAAGGTAGATTGGCCAGGGAGATTAGAGGTAGGAAAAGAAGTTAGTGGAATTATTGGGAATTAGCTACAAAATGCAGGGAAACGGAGCCATGCAAGGAGCAGCCACAGCCCAGAGATCCCTGAAGCACTCTGACTTATCTATATTTGGGTTACAACTCTTAAAATATTTTTTTTCTTTCTCAGTAAAGCTGTGAGTGAAGTGACATCAAGTGTTTTCCTCTCTCAGCCTATAGTCTGTTTTCTCACTCAAATCCTCCAATTAGTTCAAACCAGCACAGTTATCCAGAGATACCCAAGGTCTTTCAGAGCTACACTTTAGATAAATATTTACTTCCCTAATTTTTGGGGATTTCCCTTATTAACAAATTTCCAATGTTGTGTCATAGAATCAGAGAATCATAGAATGGTCTGGGCTAGAAGAGACATCCAAAGGTCATCTAGTCCAAGCCTCCTGCAGTAAGCAGGGACATTCCCTACTAGATCAGGCTGCCCAGACCCCCATTGAGCCTCACCTTGAATATATCCAGGAGTGAAGCCTTAACTATCTCCCTCATACTAAAGAACTTTTTCCTCACATCCAATCTAAATCTGATCTTCTCTTATTTCAAACCATTACCCTTCATCCTATCTGTGATGGTTTGAATGAGATTTGAATGAGAAATTAGGATATAGGCTGAGGAAGGAAAACATTGATGATTCTACTTCACTCATAGGTTACTGCAATGGTATGAAGTTAGAACCCAAACAAAAGACAGAGTGGGTTTGAGCTGTGCTGTCTGCCGCATCTCTCTCCCTGCATTTCTTAGCTGGATCTGTGTAACTTCACTATTTTCCTGTTGCTAACCCCACTGGTCAGTCTACCCCCGCTTATCTGGCTTGAAAGACAGATAGTGGGATTCGGAAGTTGGGGTAAGGTGGTAGGGTGGTTGGAAACCCCTCTTAGGGACTCTGATCTCTGGGAGGGCTGTGATGTTTCTGTATTATTTTTTCACTGTATAGATCTGTAAATATCTGTTACATATTGTAAATATCTGCTTATATATTGTGCAACGCTGTAAATATAAAGCTTCATTCCTTAACTTCCAGCTGTCTGAGTCTAGCCTGGTTTATTACAAAGTGGGGGGGAGGGCGGGGAAGTGGGGACAGGACTGCCAAACTACCACACTATCACTCCAGGCCTTTGCAAACAATCTCTTTCCCTCCTTCTTGTAGTTGCCCTTCAGCTACTGGCAGGCTGCTCTAATGTCTCCTTGGAGTATTCTCTTCTTCAGGCTGAATAACCCCAGCTCTCTCAGCCTGTCTTCATAGCAGAGGTATTCCAATTTCCTGATCATTTCTGTGGCCAATATCTAGGAAGCGATGTATTATGGCAGCTGGTTCCATCTCATTTCTACACTATGCTGCCCAGCAAGTGTGCATGGAGACTACAGTATCATATTCAATGTGTGTCTGATGCCTATATCTGACTCGGTTTATGCAGACCAGTGCTGTATTTGCTCCTGACAGTAGAAGTTGCAGAGTTATTCAGACTGTCAACAGAAAACAGTGATTTGGTTCTGATACAACATGTGAGTCTATAAGACCGACTCACACTGTTGAAAACAGTTTGTTCACTGAAAGACACATGGTCAAGTAACAACCCAGACAACACCATACACCATAAAATTAAAAGCAGAGGAAGGTAAATTAGGTCTAGAAAACTCCAAATATTTTAACCAAGATGTCTGGCCTTTGCTTAGAATGGCAATTTTCAAAGTGATTTTATTGTTTGGAAGCATGCAAAGCCCATTCTTTAAAATGCCATTTATGGGAAGTAACTCAATGTATCTCCAAGGCAGTTTTCTCAGCCTCTTCCCCCATTCTGTCCCCATGGCTAATTGTGTCTTTACAGCTCTTGAGGAACTTTTTTTGTTATGTGGTTGGTGAGAAGGTTAATGGAAAAACCAAATCCTGATACGTGCCCAGAGGCTACAAGAGCGATGCTGGCTAAAAATCTCCTCCAGCTGCAGACAAGCAATTCAAGCCAGCAGGAATTCCTCCCTGTGGCTGAGTGTCAGGATTGAAGTCTTCCACAGGTAACATCTCCCACAAGGCACTAGTTTGATGGTATGGCAGTTCCCTTATAGCTTTGCAGCATTTACAGAGCATTTAATTATTTCCCTGTACAGAGATTCTGTTTTAACATTCGTTTCATCATTTCTGTTCCTATTTCTAATAGGGATTTCATTTCAAAAATGGGCTTGAAGCCAGAGATGTAAATAGAGGGCACAATATACTGCTTCCTGAAAGATAACATGGTGTAGGGGGGAGGAGAACACAGAAGGAGAAAGGAGGAGGGGTAACATATGGGAAAAAAGGTGTCCTTAAGATTCAGGCTAATTGAACACATGAACAGAAGAAGACAAATGATCCTCCTGGGCAATTAGCAGAATAAGCAACATTAATAAAGAGAGTGTCTTAGAGGAGACCTTCAGCAGAGGTAAAATAGCTGAGATGGAGGAGCTGAAAAGAGCTAAGGAGAGTGATATGGGAGGGAAGGGAGGTGCACAGAGCAGCCATTGAATGAAAAATGGCTCTGTTTTCAGCATTAGAGCTAAGTCTGAGAAAGGTGATGCTTGATAGACAGAATGGCCCTTATGAGTGTTTAATGGGTACAATTCAGGAAGGTTTAGCCTTCTCAGAGATGAGCAGCTTCCAGCACTCTGAACCAAGATGCAATGATAATGGTAGATTCAGAGCTAGAATAGGGTCTCTTTACTAAGCTGTTCTTCTGTACATCTGCTTGCAGCCAGTTGGCTGATGGCACAAATTACCTTATTGTGGCCTTCCAGTATCTGAAGGAGGCCTACAAGAAAGCTGGTGAGAGACTTTTTAGGATGTCAGGTAGGGATAGGACTAGGGGGAATGGATCCAAGCTAGAGGATGGGAGATTCAGACTGGAAGTTAGGAAGAAGTTCTTCACCAGGAGGATGATGAGACACTGGAACAGGTTGCCCAGAGAGGTAGTGAAAGCCCCATCCTTGGAATTTTTAAAGGCCAGGTTGGATGCAACGCCTGATCTAGTGTGAAATGTTCCTGCCTGTGGCAGGGGGTTTGGAAGTATATGATCTTTGAGGTCACTTCCAACCCTGACAATTCTGTGATTCTATGATTGTATATTAAAAAAATAAAATTAAAAAAAAAAATGTCAGAGATTGGCAGCTAACTGCTGGATTGGTTTTGTCCAGGTTGAGTTATTGTTTGGGTTTGGTGGGTTTTTTGTTTGGTTGGTTTGGGTTTATTTGTTTCATTTTGGTTTGGTGGGTTTTCTTAACTCTGAATTCTCTTTCCTTAGAACCATAGGACAGAGGATAGACAAGCATTTTCCAGAGTCTTTGAGACCTTGTTGCAGTGTTAGGGAACATCATACAATCTCAGTACCAAATCCAAGGAACTCTAAAATCACCTTGGATTATTGCCTCACTTCCCCTTTGCTCCTGCTGGACAACCATTGCAAGAACTTATGTCCTTGGAAATTTAGAAATGCTTATCACATTTCCAGCTTAGATGTATTCCTGTCTAGGTTATCCCCATTTGTTCTTTTGCCAATGTTTTCCTTTAGTTTAATCACACTTCTCCCTCCCTGGTGTTTACTTAATTGCTTTTATCTCCTTGATTTAAGAGCTTGTTACAAAGTAGTTTTAACTATCTTTTAGTTTGTTTCCAATGTGACGGTACAATGCCTCAAGGGGTTTGGCAGGAGCTTTCTGTTGTCATAATTCTGATTATTCTTAATGCCATGAGCCATTCCTCTATCTGGGATGGTTTTGAGTTAATTAGTAATAGGATTGTCATGCTGTCACTGCTTGGTTGCTCAAACAAGAATGTTTTCTTAGGCAAAATCCAGTCTTGTTTACAGCTGGGAAAATTCTGAATGCAGGCTCACTAAGATCCATAGGGTCCCACCAAAATGATGCCAAGGCATTTTTTTGCAACTTAGAGCAACCAAACTACTTTTGGGTCCAAGGAATAAGTGGATGTTGTTCAAATGGCCAGGGATACAATCAAAATACAACTGGAGTCTAGGTAAAATAATAGCTGTCAGCAGATAAATAAATATTCTATTATTGATGATATTCCTGCAACTATTTAAGTATCTGTATAAATACATATGCACTCATAGCTCAATGTGTACAAGAACTCCCTGCTCTTTACCCTCTCCCATACACTACCAATTTTTTACCAAGCAGGTTTTACACCAGAAAAGAAATACTGTCCCTCTGTCCCTTTTACTCAGCAATGTTTCGAAACATAATTGCTACAGCTAGACAAAGATAATTATGTGTTTTATACTGTGAGTAGCTAAACCAACAGCAGGTCAATGGAAGTGTTTCACATGTACAGACTTTCTTTGAATAGTTACAACAACTCTCCACCCAGTAAGTCCCTGGTTGTCTTCCCTTTGCTGCAGCTTAACTGAGCTCAGCTAGCAAGTGTGATCAAGTGAGAGATATCTGTAAACTTCCCATGTACCTGTTTTGCTAACTCCAAGCTAGCAAACATAATAAGTATTTGATTTATTAAATAAATGGAAGCTTAATTATAACAATTATAAAGCGGAGGGAATCACCAAAGCATGATTTTATGGGGCACCTGAGATCACCTCACATGGTGACAGGAATTAGTGGTGGGAGTTAATGTTGTGGTAGAAGATGTGTACTTGCAGGCTTTCTATGACTCCTGGATGGATGGGGAACAGGACTGAGGATGTGCCAGCACCACAAGAAGCTCAGCTGGCAATGGCTTGCAAGCATCTCCTTGAGTCCAGGATGTTATGACAAGTGAAATATGGAGACTTGGATATAAAGTCCGGCATGTTCTGACAGCAACCTGTCCCAATGTTTGGCTTTAACATGAACAATTGAGTCATAAGGACCAAAGCTGCACAGTGCAACTTCGTGCCCATTTTTGGCCATATCTTGAATTACAAAAATCACAATGACTTCTCAGAAAGGAAGGCTTTGCCTTTCTACCAATATGCTTTCATATTCCTGGAAGGGAGCCAAAGTGTCGGTTTGAGTACCCTCTCAAAGCACGAGGGACTGTGATATTTCCAAGTCACAATGCCAGCTCGAGCCTTTCTGGAATGTGTGCAAAAGTCTTTCCACCAAGAAGAATGTCTCCCATTAAGCGTGTCATCCCTGGGCTGGCCCTCAACTCCTTCTCTGGCCCTGGAGTCTCAGCTTTAACCATTCATTCCTGTATTCCATTTCTCAGCCTCATGGCAAAAAAATGCTGTGGAAACGTCATCTATCCTCCTTTAACACATTAATGTGAACGAAAAATTCTCATGGCTGGAAGGTGAACAAGAACAAGGCAATTACAAAATCATGGAATGTTAGCTGTTAGAAGGGACCTTGAAAGACCTTTTAGTCCAACAACTCTACCAGAACAGGGTCACCTAGGGCAGGTCACACAGGAACATATCTAAGTGGGTTTAGAATATCTCCACAGAAGGAGACTCCACTGTCTCTTGTCCTGACAATGGACATTCCTGAGCAGCAACATGCATGAGCTATGCCCCAGGCTAAAGAGCCCCAGCTCCCTCAGCCTGTCCTCATAAAGATGTTCCACTGCCATCAGCATCTTTGTGGCTCTGCACTGGACTCTTTCAAGAAGTTCTTTGAGGTCCTTTCTGAACTGAGTAGCCCAGAACTGGACATGCCTTGCATGGGGAAATTCTTTTTTTTTTTTTTTAGTAACCTGGATGCTGCTAGATGTAAGCAGATTCTATTTACAAGTTCAACTGATTTTGTAAGTGTCTAAGGATCCATCCCTTCAGAGGCACTCATGATTATACTAAGGTTCCCTTTACTCTGCTTTCACGAGACCTCACCTGGAGTACTGTGTACAGTCCTGGAGCCCCCAACAAAAGAAGGACATGGAACTGTTGAGTGAGGAGGCCACAAAGATGCTCAGAGGGCTGGAGCACCTCTACTACGAGGACAGGCTACAAGAGTCGGGGCTCTTCAGCCTGGAGAAGAGAAGGCTTTGAGGAGACCTTGTAGCAGCCTTCCAGTATCTGAAGGGGCCTACAGAAAGGTTGGGGAGGGACTATTCACAAGGGCTTGTAATGACAGGACCAGGAGGAATGGGTTTAAACTGGCAGAGGGGAGATTTAAATGGGATGTTAGGAGGAAGTTCTTCACAGTGAGGGTGGCGAGACACTGGAACAGGTTGCCCAGGGAGGTTGTGGCTGCTCCCTCCCTGGATGTGTTCAAGGCCAGGCTGGATGAGGCCTTGAGCAACCTGTTCTAGTGGAAGATGTCCCTGCCTATGGCACAGGGGGGTTGGAACTGGATGATCTTTGAGGTCCCTTCCAACCTAAACTATTCTATCATTCTTTGATTCTATAATTGTTTGATTCTATGATTCTCTGATTCTATGATTTGAGCTGCCTTGATGGAAAACAGCAGAAGTTTGGTCTGGGTACAAATTGCTTCAGAAAGACTTTCTGAGACAAGATGTTTCTGTCCACAGCAGCATCTCTAGACTTGTGCTACTTCCATTGATACATCAGATATTAAGAAATTCAGCTAACCATCATGCACTTGTGCTTTAATAAGAACAAAAGAACAGTCCAAATTAAGGCCTAAATGACTGAAAATCAAGCCCTTAGAAGAATATTATTAGATATATTTTCATTTTGTTTGCTTGCTTGCTTGTTTGTTTGTTTCCAAACTCATTGGAACTAAAATGTGTGTTTTTGACAGAACAGAATGAAATAAAGCACCAAAGAGACAGAAGTTTGCAAGTACAAAGCAAAGAGGTTTTACTTGTTCAGTAAAAGGGGATTACAGGACCACAGGATGTTAGGTGTTGGAAGTGATCTCTGGAGATCTTCCAGACCAACCCCTTTGCCAGACCAGGACCATAGAATCTAGCTCAGGTCACACAGGAATGCATCTAGACAGGGTTTGAGAGTCTCCAGAGAAGGAAACTCCAAAATCTCTCTGGGCAGCCTGTTCCAGTGCTCTGTGACACTCACAGTAAAGAAGTCCTTCCTCATGTTGAGGTGAAACTTCCTGTGCTGTAGTTTACATCCATTGCCCCCTGTGCTATCACAGGGCACAACAGAGAAGAGTTTGTCCTCTCCCTCTTGACACTCAGCCCTGAGATATTTATAGACATTTTTTAGATGCCTTCTAAGCCTTCTCCTCTCCAGACTAAAAAACCAGGTCTCTCATCCTTTACTTATCATGTGGTGTCCCAGTCCCTTCATTATCCTTGTAGCCCTCAGTCAGATTCTCAAGTAGTTCTTTGTCCCTTCTGTACTGGACAGCCCAGAAAGGAATGCAGTATTCTAGGTGGGGCCTCACTAGGGCAGGGTAGAGGAGAATGAGAAACTCCCTTGGTCCACTGGTCATGCTCCTCTTAATGCCCCCCAGGATGCCATTGGCCTTCTTGGCCACCAGGGCACATTGCTATGCCATGGATACCTTCTTGTCCACCTGCATTCCCAGGACCCTTTGCTCCAGGCTACCCTCCAGCAGATCACCTCCCAGCCTGTACTGGTGCAGTTTATTATTCCTTCCCAGGTGCAGGACTCTGCACTTATCCTTGTTGAAGCTCATTAAGTTCCACTTTGCCCAGCTCTCCAGTCTGCCCAAGTCTCACTGATGTCTGTTTTCATTGTATTCTTTTATAGCCTTAAAGATGGTCGCCAATAAAATGGTATTTGTTTTTGTTCTTTTTTTTACTCTGAAATGATGTGTTGTCAATAAACTATATGGATAATTCAGTCTGTCACAGCCATACATGCTCTAACGAGTGTTTTATGCTTGGTAAAGAACTGATCACCTCTCTTCTCTTAATCTTGGCTTGACTGCCTATTTTTTTTTTTTTTTAGGGCTGGTTGCCTATGTTGAAAAATTTAGTGGCATAATTGTACTAGTCCATGTTCCTTTTTTATCCCAGAGTGAAGATTCACTAGAGATTTGTAGTGAATGAGTCAAAGCAGAAAATGTATGTGATTGAATTTTGTTATCTAAACAAGTTTTAGGTCTTGGTTCTGGAAAGTGATTCAGTTGTCTTAATGAAGGCTTAGTTTGTGTTTCATTCATCTCCTTCCTTCTGTATTTGCATAGGAGGCTGAAGACAAAAATGTCCCAAGGAGAATTAGGAAGCAGCAATTTACCATCTCTTGCAGGCATGGCGGTGCTGGGTTGATGCTTCGACTCAATGATATTAGGGATTTTTACCAACCAAAATGATTCTATGATTCAATCTCAATATTCTAAGCTTTGGCAATGACATTATCATAAATTCCTGTTTGAAAGCAGGGTGTTTTAGGATCAAGGTTTGCAGCTGACATATACAAACAACACCTGTTTCATTAGGTAGTTTCAAGTCTTGCTCCCAGAACATCATGGATTGGAAAAAAACACAGGATATCACAACTGGCAGCAACAGAGCTCCTTCAGGTACTGGAAGGTTGCTATTAGATGTCCCTGGAGTCTTCTCTTCTCTGGGCTGAATACTCTCAGTTCCTTCAGCCTGTCCTTGTAACAGAGGTGTTGCACCCCCTTAATGTCTTTTTTTGTTTTGTCTTCATTGAGACCTGGTCCCTTAAGATGCTGAGTCCTCTTATTGAAATGAAGGAATTAAAGATTCCGCTTGTGTTTTCACATGTGCTACTTTTTCACTACTGCACACCTACTGCTTAAATTTGTCTCATTACCGATTTTCACCTGCAAAGGACTTTTACACAGTCAGAGCGGCAGCTGAAAGAAGTGACCTCCACTGAGGACTGGGCCTGTGGTTTGTTTATTAGAAACTGATACAGGGCTGAAAAGCTGGAGTGGGGATTATACAAACCACTCACCAGCTTCAGCTCCATCTCTTGTGCCAACAACAACAGTTTAACACACTGTTGGAATCAAACATGCTCATGAATGCTGGGGATGAAGTGAGGCAGCAGTCAATGAGCAGGACTCCTGCCAGCTTCCAGCCAGCATGGGTATCCTATTCCTTTTTAATTCACTCAGTATCCAGATTACACTTGACTCTGCTACTGAGTGCAATTCAAGGTGTCCTTGAAAACCAACAGGAATATATTGAGAGCTTTGGCATTGTCCTGACTGACAGCAGAAATCATCTACTCAGTGTTATCTCTTCCCTTTTTTCATCTCGATGACTTTTCCCAACAACTCCCAGATCCTAATTTAATCTTGTCACTGAAGAACATACTGCACCTTATTCAACAGATTAAAATCTGAATGCTGGCATTTCCTCACCTATACCAATGAGTGAATTTGAGATGGAGTTATTGTCAGGGGAGGAGTAAAGAATACAAAGAGTATGGAAAATACAGGTAGATACAATTAGACATAGCTATTTTTTTTAATATACATATATATATATTACTTAATTTTGACAGAGAGATGCATGCATATTTATACACCTGTAAGTACTGTCTAGATAGCGCAATGTTTTCAAGCACAAAAAATGCTTGTCGAGGACCATGGTGTATGATGTAGTTCTTCATCACTGAGAGATGTGATAAAAATGGAAATGAGCATTTGAAAGCCACTGGGTAATTTATCTGCTGTACTGCTCACCACTAAAAGAAGACAGAACTCATTACATCAACAATGAAAAGGAGTTCAGAGGCCAGCACGTTGGAAAAGCAAAGACGCTAAAAGCCGGATTCTTGCCTGCAATAAATTAATATGCCTTGGACTGAAGCAACAGAGCTTCTTTAATTCCATGTTATTCCCATAAAGTAATTAAATGTTTCTTTGGAAAGATTTTCCAATGTATTTAGGGAGGAAAAACGTTAGACAGATTTTAATTGAGAAAATACTAACGAGAAGTGTGAATTTTAATCCTAGAAAATCTTCTAGCGCCACTGAATTAAAAGAAACAGCTACTTACACCTTGTGTTGATTTAATACACCTTAGTATTTCTCTGAATTATCTTTGAATGTCTCCAAGCGCTCACTGGAGGTTTTATCATTTTGTTTTAATTAGATAAGGAAAAAAAAAACTACCAAAACCAACCTTTAGAATGATAAAGGCAAAGGGTTAAATGAATGGAATACAAGATTTTTAGTCTAAGAGGGGAAAAAAAAAAAAAGTTTTAAACAATGATGAAGAAGAAAAATAAATTTAATTTTTATTACATAAACACTATTTATGAATTTTAAAAATTATCCTAAAAAGGGATTAAAAAAAATAATTCACCTATCCTAAATTTCAGAAGCAATCCTAAAAAGGGGACAAAAATAAATTTTCATGATTAAGTGCATAAGAAACAATCCTAAATTTCAGAACTGATCCTAAAATGAGATAATAGTATTTTTTAAAATTATGAAATACATCAGAGTTACTCTGACCTGTAACATTTGATAAAGATGGTGTCACTAACATTTGCTTTACAACTTTGCAAAGAGACAAAGCACTCCTCACAACTTCTCATACGCACAGCAGATACTTAGCAGTTAAAATGATTTTAGGACTCATCAAGACTGAAATTCATGTGCTAATATTGTGAAAAATGTTTGCTCTACATCAAGATGCAAAGCCAATATATTGTATTTTCATATATACTCAGCATTTATCTTCCTGACCAAATGGCAATAGCCCTGAAAAATTATTTGGGGATATATTTCCTTTCAGTTGTGTTCAACACAATTTCCCTTCACTTGAGATCTCCTTATGATTCGTAAAAACTATTTTTAAGTCTTCCTGACACCATTCTTTTGCAATCTGGAATGTTGTATCCTGGGATACACTTTACTCCTCTGATGACTGCACCCAACATTTTTTCAGACCTTAGGGATAAATCACACAATGAGCTTGGCCTGCACCATCCAGGAATATTGTATAAGCAAGAGAGAGCCTGATTAGGGTGAAACTACCCCCAAAGAAACAAATCTCCTTGCAAAACCATAGGATCATGGAACAGTCTGAGTTGGAAGGGACCTTAATTTCCAACCACACTGCCATGGGCAGGGACAACTCCTACTAGTCCAGCTTGCTCAAAGAATCACCCAGCCTGGTTTTAAGCAGTTCCACTGACAAGGCATCCACAACTTTTCTGGGAAACTGTCAGTGAGGCATCCATGAAACAAGACAGGAACAAACACCTGAAATTTTGGATTTACTCAGCACTCCTGACACAATAAAATCACAGGTTTGGACATTAATTAACTATCATTATGGGTTGGATTGGATCCCCCCCCACAATCTTTCTGGATAACCTGCCCCCCTTAAAAAGAGCAATTTCATAACACTCAGAACTTGGAAGTAAAAAAGGAGATTGGATTTACAAGAGAAACTAAGTAAAAAATATGATAGGCAACAAATATGTACAGAGTAGATTTATATATATATATGTACAGTTTAACAACACCACTGGCCTCCCCTCCTTGTACCTTAATTCAGCTCTTTTATCCCCTCCTATGGACAAAGGGCACCAAATGCTATGCAACAATACACACTCCCTCTCTACCCCCAGCCTCATACCTTACAAAAGCAAAAAATAAGCCACAAAGATAGAGGAAGAATAGCAAAGCCCAAAACTCAAGCTGGACCAGAAAGAGAGGCATGGTAAGCTTGTTCTGCAGAATGTAATCTGTGTCTTCAGACTAATTGGGTGAGATCACAGAATCACAAAATCACAGAATCACAGAATGTTAGGGGCTGGAAGAGACCTCAAGAGTTCATCCAGTGCAAAATCCCATGCATGGTTTCTAAGGTGAAACTTAACGCTGCTGTTTCTTGGTGTACCAAATGGAGTCAAATAAAAGCAATGTTCAACAAATTAAAAAAAAAAAAAACAACAAATGCCATGCCCCTTCCCTCCCTAAATAAAACAACACAGAAAAAAACCCAAGAAAACAAACCCAAAACAACAAAGAAACAAAAAATAACCAAGAAACAAAAAAACACCATTAACAAAAACCAGCAACTATGCTGAACCAATCAACCAGCCAATAAAACCCCAAACAGTCACATAAACAAACAAACAGACACACACACACACACACAAATATGGATGAAGAGTCGGATGATTGGCCAACACAGAGAGAAATTTCTACAGTCTCTTTGGCTATGGTCCATATTTTAGAAGGTCCAAATTTTGTTTGACCCCAGAGCTGGCACAAAAGAAGAGGATCAGAAGGACAATTTACTCATCCTCTTAAAATAATCTGTCAACAAAATAGTAATTTTTAGAAAGCAATAATTTTACAGAATCACAGAATGTTAGGGCTTGGAAGGGACCTCCAAAGCTCACGCAGTCCATCCCCCTGCCAGAGCAGGATCACCTATACCAGACCACACAGTAAGGTGTCCAGATGGGGTTTTAATATCTCCAGAGAGGAAGACTCCACAACCCGACTGGGCAGCCTGTTCCAGTGAGCTGTCATCCTCACAGGGAAAAAGCTTTTCCTCGTATTTCCATGGAACTTCCCATGCCTCATCTTCCACTCATTGCCCCTTGTCCTGTCATCAGGTATCACCAAGAGCCTGGCTCCATGCTCTTGGCACTCACCTTCGACATATTTAAGGTCACCCCTTAGGCTCCTCCTCTCCAAGCTAAAGAGCCCTAGGTCCCTCAGGCTTTTCTCTTAACAGAGATGTTTTAATGACTTAATCATCTTTGTAGCTCTGTGCTGGACTCTTTCAAGCCATTCTATGTCCCTCTTGAACTGGGGCCCAGAACTGGAAACAGTACTCCAGATGCAGCCTCACCAGGGCAGAGTGGAGGGGGAGAAGAATCTCCCTTGACCTACTAACCACAGCCCTTCTAATGCACCCCAGAACGGCATTGGCTCTCCTGGACACAAGAGCACATTGCTGGCTCATAAAATCATAGAATCAACCAGGTTGGAAGAGACCTCCAAGATCATCCAGTCCAACTAAAATATGGCACCAAGTGCCCCATCCAGTCTTTTCTTTAACACCTCCAGGGACAGCGACTCCACCACCTCCCTGGGCAGCCCATTCCAATAGCAAATCACTCTCCCTGTGAAAAACTTCCTCCTGATATCCAGCCTAGGCCTCCCCAGCACAACTTGAGACTGTGTCCCCTCATTCTGTTGTTGATTGCCTGGGAGAAGAGACCAACCCCCTTCTGGCTACAACCTCNTGGAAGAGACCTCCAAGATCATCCAGTCCAACTAAAATATGGCACCAAGTGCCCCATCCAGTCTTTTCTTTAACACCTCCAGGGACAGCGACTCCACCACCTCCCTGGGCAGCCCATTCCAATAGCAAATCACTCTCCCTGTGAAAAACTTCCTCCTGATATCCAGCCTAGGCCTCCCCAGCACAACTTGAGACTGTGTCCCCTCATTCTGTTGTTGATTGCCTGGGAGAAGAGACCAACCCCCTTCTGGCTACAACCTCTCTTCAGGTAGCTGTAGACAGCAATGAGGTCACCCCTGAGCCTCCTCTTCTCCAGACTAAACACCTCCAGCTCCCTCAGCCTCTCCTCACAGGGCTGTGCTCCAGGTCCCTCACCAGCTTCGTTGACCTTCTCTGGACATGTTCTAGTACCTCAACATCTCTCTTGAATTGAGGGGCCCAGAACAGGACACAGTACTCAAGGTGTGGTCTGACCAGTGCTGAGTACAGGGATTATCTTTATTATACTATGAACTCTGAGGAGTTCATCCCTCTCGAGCTGTCCAAAACCTCTGGAAAATTCTGCTGTCAGCTACAGTTTTAGACTCAAACTGCAACAGCTGGCTAGAGACATTAAGCTAATGGGCCTCGTCCTTGGCCTTTCGTCTGGTGTCCATCAGGCTTTTGTGTTTGCAAGAGGGGACAGAAACCCAGTCCAGTGTCTCACCATCCTCACAGCAAAAATGCTCTTCCTAACATCCAATCTAAATCTACCCTTCTCCAGTTTAAAACTGTTGCCCCTTGTCCTATCACCACATGCCCCTATAAGAAGTCCATTCCCAGATTTCCTGTAGATCCCCTTCAGGTATTGGAAGGCCAGTATATGGTCTTCCTAGAGTCATCTCTTCTCCAGGCTGAACAGACACAGCTCTCTCAGCCTGTCCTCACAGGAGAGGTGCTCAAGCCCTTTGATCATCTTGGTCCTCCTCTGGGTCCACTCTGACAGATTCACATCCTTCTTGTTTTAGAGGCTCCAGAAGTGGGCACAGATCTGCAATTGGGGTCTCACAAGAGCAGAGCAGGTGGAAATCACCTCCTTTGACTTGCAGGCCATGCTTCATTTGATGAAGTCCAGGCTATGGTTGGCTTTTTGGGCTGCCAACACAGAAATATTTTAGCATAACCAATAACAAACCAAAAGGAGTTTTTCTTCCTCCCCATCCTCCCCCTCAACATCTCCACCTCCTTTACTGAATAACCAAAAAGTTCAGGGAAAATCCTAACTTACTTCCTAAAAACACAAGTGAAGGCAGGAGTCTGATTTACACTGCAGTCATTTTTAAATCACTCTGCTAAAGCAGAGGAGATACAACATGAACAAGAAACTACCTTCAGTTTACTGGTATTGTTAATTTTATTTTCTACTGGATACAAAGCAATCTTATTCTCAGTGGGGTTTAAACACTTTGACAGTACATTTGGAGAATGGAGTTTGTGAACTACCTAAAACCTGACAGTTTTACCTCTCTTCTGGTCCCAGAGCAGTTAAAGTACACATACAACAATCACAAAGCTGAAAGGCCTTTATAATGATAATTCAGACTGGGTTAGGGATCAATTACACAAATTAAACATTCACAAGTCCATAGGCCCTGATTAGATGCACTCAAGGGTGCTGAGAGAACTGCCTGATGTGATTGCTCTGCCACTCTTCATCATTTTTGCCAAATCATGGCAGACAGGAGAGGTGCCTGAGGACTGAAGGAGAGCCAATGTCACTCCAGTCTTCAAAAAGGGCAAGAAAGAGGTTCCAGGGAACTATCCACCAGCTATCCTCACCTCCATCCCTGGGAAAATGATAGAGTGGCTCCTTCTGGAGGGCATCTCAAGGCACTTGGAAGAGAAGAAGGTTATCAAAAGTAGTTAGCATGGATTTACTAAGGGGAAATCATGCTTGACTAACCTAATAGCATTCCATGATGCCATAACTGAATGAGTAGATTCAAGAAGGCCAGTGGATGTAGCCTACCATGAACTTAGCAAGGCCTTTGACACTGTCTCCCATGACATCCCAGTGAGCAAGCTCAGCAAGTGTGGGATTGAAGAGGAGACAGTGAGGTGGATTAGGAACTGCTTACAAGATGCAGTTCAAAGAGATCAATGGTGCCAGTTCCAGCTGGAGAGATGTAACCAGTGGAGTGGCCCAGGAAAGCTGGACATTGCTCAAGGATCACCTCCTTCAG
>VWZI01016205.1:8429-19657 GCA_013396835.1 Psilopogon haemacephalus
CTCGGGTTCCGCCAGAGGCCGGGGGCTAGTGGGGGGGGGGGGGGAGGGAGGAGGAGAAAAAAACAAAACAAAACTCTAAGCAGAATCCTGCTCTCCTGAAGGATTGGGCAGTGCAGGTGGCTGCGTGATGCCACCTGAGCTCAGGATGTGCCAGAGGCTCTGCTCCTGCTGGGAGCGGCAGCTCGGCCGCACCTTCCTCAGACAGCCGAAGATGGAGGAAACTGTGGTCGAAAAGCCTTGTTGGACAGGAGAGCCAAGCTGGAAAATGTCACCTACAGGCAGCAAATTACAGCCTGCCGTGGTCGTGCCCCTGCCAGCACTTCAAAGCTGCGGCCCTGTCGCCTCCCACCCGGTACCGAGTCACCACTGCCCGCCCCTGCCCCTGCCAGCGCAGAGCCCTCTGCTGAAGGACAGCATCACAGAATGGTTGAAGGGCTAGAAGGGACCTTGGGAGATCAGCAGCTTTAACTCTTTCCCTGTCCCTGCCAAAGCAGGGTCACCTAGGGCAGCTCACCCAGGAGTGTGTCCTGATGGGTCTTCAACGGCTCCAGAGAACCAGGGTGAGGCACTGCAAGAGGGATGTGGATGTGCTGGAGCCTGTCCAGAGAAGGGCCACGAGGATGCTCAGAGGGCTGCAGCACCTCTGCTGTGAGCACAGCCTGAAAGAGCTGGGGCTGTGCAGGCTGGAGAATTGGAGGCTCCCAGGTGACCCTCTTGGGGCCTTCCAGGATCTGAAGGGGGCCTACAGAAAAGCTGGGGAGGGACTTTTGAAGCTCTCGGGGAGTGACAGACCTAGGGGGAATGGAGCAAAGCTGGAGGTGAGCAGATTCAGCCTGGACATGAGGAGGAAGTTGTTGAGCATGAGAGTGGTGAGAGCCTTGAAGGGGTTGCCCAAGGAGGTGTTTGGGGCCACATCCCTGGAGGTGTTTGCAGCCAGGCTGGATGAGGCTGTGGGCAGCCTGATCTAGGGTAGGGTGTCCCTGGGCATGGCAGGGGGGTTGGAACTGAATAATCCTTGTGGTCCCTTCCAACCCATGATTCTATGATAGTCAGCAAACAGACTCTGTTTGTCTGTGCCCTCATCAGTGGCACTGATGAAGATGCTGAAGAGGCCTGGACCCAGCCCTGGACCGGTGACCCTCCTACCAAGTCTAGAGCTTGCTGAGGCAGATGAAAATGATTTACAGAATGAATGACCACATAATGACAGGCATGGGGACCAGGGCTAAATTTACTGCAGCTCTGTGCTGGCTGATCTTGCATTTAAAAAAAAGAAAAGAAAAGAAGGCATTTAGCAACACAACTGTGCCCTCACATCCTGCTTCTGGATTCTTACTCCAACCGTCACTGTTGTTCCTCAGCTCTTACAAAAGCAACCACCCAGCTCTGGCACTCAGCAGGCTGGAAATGCCAGCAGCTGTCTGCCAGGAACAGCTCCCTGGGGGGGTGATGGGTGTGAGGGGGAGGCTCAGAGCTTGCTCTGCCAGGAGACAAACGTCCCAGCTACCTGCACAGCACTGCCCTTGGCAAGCCACAGCGGTAAAGTGGCTTGATGCAGGTCTATTGAGAGCTGCTTCTGATGGCTCTGGGCTTCTGCACTGGCCCCCACTGCTGGCTCTTGCTGCTGACCTGGACTCAACAGCTTGTTTACAGGTCCTGACATAAGTGCACTTGGGTCACAGTGACCTCAGCAACACTGCAGGCTTGGGGACAGAGGGGCTGGAAAGTGCCCAGGAGAGAAAGGCCTGGGGGTGCTGGGCGACAGCAGCTGGAGATGAGCCAGGCTGTGCCCAGATGGGCACCAGCAGCTCGGCCTGGAGCAGCAATGGGGTTGGATCTAGATGATCTTTGAGGTCCCTTCCAACTTAAACCATTCTATGATTGATTCTATGGCGTGGGCAGCAGGAGCAGGGCAGGGATTTTTCCCCTGGAGTCAGCACTGGGGAGGACATAGCTTGAGTGCTGGGTTCAGGTTTGGGGTCCTCACCACAAGTAAGGCATTGAGGGGCTGGAGCAGGTGTAGAGAAGGGCAGAAAGGTGGGGAAGGGTCAGAAGAAGAGGGCTGGGGAGGAGCAGCTGGGGGTGGTCGGTGTGGAGAAGAGGAGGTTGAGGGCAGAGCTTACTGCTCTCTGCAGTTGCCTGAGAGGAGCTTGGAGTGAGGTGGAGATTTGGGCTCCTCTGTCCAGGAACAAGTGATAGGAGAAGATGGAACAGCCTCAGGTTCCACAGGGGAAGTTTAGGTTGGTCATTAGAACAAACTTCTTTCCTGAAAGGCTTCTCAAAGCCTGGCCCAGGCTGCCCAGGGAGTTGGCTGAATGCCCATCCCTGGAGGTGTTTCCACGAGGCAGAGCTGTGGTGCTGAGGGCCATGGCTTAGCCCCAGAGTTAGGGAATGGTTGGAGTGGAGGATCTCAAAGGTCTTTTCCAACCCAAGCCATTCTATATCTGTATAGAACACACGCTCCTGGCAGTCTGAGGGGCAGCAGGGTGCCACTGTGCCAGCTGCAGATGCTGGGAGTTTTGGCCAAACAGCTGCAGGGGGATCCTTCAATATAAGTTTTTCTGTTGTGTGCCCCTTCATGAACGGGTGGCAGAGAAACTCGGGGGAGGTCACAGGCTTAAAATTTGATGCAGGCTGCGGGTAGGAGCGCAGGGCCCAGCACAGGCAGTCCTGCATTCCATGGTGCATTGCAGCGATGTTGTCTCTGTCCCTCTTGCCCTCTCTCTCAGATGCCAGCAGCTGTTTCTAACTGATAAGGGGAACCTCTGGTTCCACTGCTCACATCTATCTCTGCCTGGCATCGCAGCTGCATGACCTGACAGGCTTTGGGACCCGATTTGTGGCAGACTTGGAATTCCATCCTCGGATGGGTTGTTTAGCCTGGAGAAGAGAAGGCTCAGGGCAGACCTCACCGCTCTCTACAGCTACCTAAAGGGAGGTTGGGCTCTTCTCCCAGGCAACCAACAACAGAACAAGGGGGGACAGTCTGAAGTTGTGCCAGGGAGGTCTAGGCTGGATGGCAGGAGGAAGCTGTGCACAGGGAGAGTGATTGGCATTGGAATGGGCTGCCCCGGGGAGCTGGTGGAGTCCCCATCCCTGAAGGTGTTGAAGCAAAGCCCGGATAGGGCACTTAGTGCCATTGGCTAGGGCTGGGTGAGAGGTTGGGCTGGGTGAGCTTGGAGCTCTCTTCCAACTGGCTTAGTCTATCCTATCTTGTCCCTATCCCATCCCATCCCTCTCCTATTCCTATCCTATGCTATTGCTATTCTATTCCTATTGTGTCCCATTCTATCCTATCCTATCCTATCCTATCCTATCCTATCCTATCCTATCCTATCCTATCCTATCCTATCCTATCCTATCCTATCCTACTTCTACCCAGTGCTGATTCCCACTTTCTCTGCTGGGTGATAAAGCAGCTGCAGGAGTTTAGTCCCAGATGTGACCTGAGCTAGATGGTGCCCTGAGCTAGATTGTCTGTTTCTGTTCTGGCAGGGGGGTTGGACTCAATGATCTCCTTGGGTCCCTTCCCACCCCTAACATCCTGTGAGCCTGTGATTTCCACTCATCTTTTCCTGGTTCCCCCTTTCTCTGCTGGGCAATAAAGCAGCTGAAGGAGTTTAGCCTGAGATGAAGACCTGAGATGCAGGATTTTTAGCCCCAGATGGAGCCTGAGCTAGATGTGACCTGAGCTAGATTGTCACTCGTGCTAGATTGTCTGGTCGTGCTCTGGCAGGGGGTTTGGACTCGATGATGTCTTTAGGTCCCTTTCAACCGCTGCCATTCCGTGAGGCTGCGAAGACCAAAGGCAGACACTCCTGTAGAGCAGGGCACGCAATCTTTCTGGGAAAGGCTCAACCCTCTCCCCGAAGGACAGACGTGCCCCGAGGGCCTCCTACACGGTGGCAGAGGGCTGCGCATTCCTGCCCAGACCCCCCCTCCCACACGATACCCGAGGCTGTGCGCTCGGCAGCCCTGCCGGTTAATGATCTTGCCCATAAGTAACGTTTTAACCACAGGGCAGCTTTTGTTTGCTGCGAAAGCCGCAAAGCCGAAGGGGAAGCGGAGGAGAATGTGGGCAGGACGGCGGCCAAGGAAGCCTCCTGACCTCATCGTTTTCCGCCGCACGGGGATTGGTGCCCGTGCCCGGCACAGGGTTTAAATGCCCCGAGGTCGGGGATGTTCAGGCAGCCGGCAGGAGAGAGGAACCGCTCGGAGCCAACCGCCTGCAGCCGCTGCTGGGATCACTCCGAGCCCTCCTGCCACAGCATCGCAAGAGGTAATTCTTTCCTGTAGTTCTTTCCTTCAATTCTTTTATTTTCTTTTTTTGTGCCTCTTAGTGCCACTCTGTCTGCAGCTTCAGCCAGGTGTCGAGGAGGAGACCTTTGAGAAAAGCTTCCCTGGACGGGCACGTCCGATGTTTCTCTGTGGGGCAAGGCAAGGATGCCGCAGGGGCGGCAAGGGGTGGTGCAGAACCCCACTTTTAAAGCTGGACCTCAGGGAGAGCGGTGAGGCCCTGGAAGGTGTTGCCCAAGGGGGTGGTTAGGGCCACTTCCCTGGAGGTGTTTGCAGCCAGGCTGGACGAGGCTCTGTCCAGTCTAATCTAGGGTAGGCTCAGCTGGCTGGAAGTCAATAAATGAAGCTTTATATTTACAGCTCAGCACAATATCCAAGCAGGTGTTTACAATATATTGCAGGTATTTACAATATATTGCATACATATTGTATATTTCCAGCAGCATAGAGTGAAAAGGTACTACAGAAACACCACAGCCCTCCCAGAATCCCCAAGAGGGGTTCCCAACCACCCTGCCATTTTTCTCCCTCCACCTCCCAGTCTTATCCCGGGATTGGCTAGGGCCAGGGGATAGGTTGGACTGGATGAGCTTGGAGGTCTCTTCCAACCTGGATGATTCTAATCCTGTTCTATTCTATTCTATTTCTATTCCATTCCATTCCTGTGTTACCTTCTTCCTGCATATAGCTATGAAGATTTGCAATATATTGTAAATATCTGCTTGGATATTGTGCTGAACTGTGAATAGAACAGCATAGAATATTCTGTTTCTCTCTTACCTTGTTACTGTACACAGCTGTAAATATTTGCAATATATTGGAAAAAACCTGATTGGATTTTGTGCTAAGCTGTGAATAGAATAGAATAGAACAGCACAGAATAATCTATTCTGCTTCTCTATTTCCTTCTTCCTTTATACAGCTGCAAATGTTTGCAATATATTGTAAATACCTGCTTGGATGTTGTGCTGAGCTGTGAATAGAACAGCATAGAATATTCTATTCTGTTTATTACCTTCTTACTGTATACAGCTGCAAATATTTGCAATGTATTGTAAATATCTGCTTGGATATTGTGCTGAGCTGGGAATAGAATAGAACATCATAGAATATTCTGTTCTGTTTATTACCTTCTTACTGCATACATCTGCAGATATGTGCAATATATTGTAAATATCTGCTTGGATATTGTGCTAAGCTGAGCACAGAACAGGGCAGATTGGAAGAGACCTCCCAGCTCATCCAGTCTAACCTATCCCCTGGCCCTAGCCAATCAACCAGACCATGGTACCAAGTGCCCCATCCAGGCTTTGCTTGAACACCTCCAGGGACGGGGACTCCACCACCTCCTTGGGCAGCCCACTTCAATGCCAATCACTCTCTCTGTAGAACTTCCTCCTACCATCCAGTCTAGACCTTCCCCAGCACAGCCTGAGGCTGTGTTCCCTCCTTCTGTTGCTTAAGAGCCTATAAAGAGAATATGAAGCTTCATTCCTTAACTTCCAGCTGGCTGAGCCTAGCCTGGATGAATTCAGAAGCGTGTGGGGCGGGGGACAGGTAACTCATGAACCACACCAGTAACTCCCAGCAGGCAGGAAAGGCTGCAGAGGGCACATTTCCAACACAGCAGGGGACAGGATGGTCAGAAGGGAAGCAGTGCCCAGAGAGAGCTGCATGTCCCATCCCTGCAGGAGCACCAACTGCCAGGCTAGGCAGCTGGGTGTTGGGAACAGCCAAATCATCACAGTGCTCTCAGCACTCCTCAGCATCTGAGACTGAGGGAAGCTCTTAAAAATTCCAGCAGGTTTCCAGTTGCTAAATCAGCACAGACCCAGTTGGGTGCAGAGTGGTGATGGAGGGCAGATGAGAGCACTCGGTAGGGGCAGGTGGAATGCCCAGCAGGGAGCTGGGCTCAGCGTGGTCAGGTGTACCAGAAGGCAGAAAAAAAAAAAAAGGCTGTGCCTTTTCTTATTTGTGCTGCTTTACCTTTTTAACCTCTGTTTTACCTCTATTTTGCCCAATCTTTTCCAGGTAATAGATCACAATGAAGGGGGCACTGCTGTGTTTCTGCCTCATCAGCATCGCTGCTGCGTGGCCTGTGAGTAAATCCCAACACACACAAAGAATGGGCTGGGTGGGAAGGGACTGGCAGAGCTCACCCAGTGCAGCCCCCACCCTGCACTCAGCAGGGACATCCTCCACTAAATCAGGTTGCCTGCCTAAATCAGCACTGCCCAGCCTCACATTGGGAGATCTCCAGGGATGGAGCCACATCCACCTCCCTGGACAATCTGTTGCAGTGTTCCAGCAGCCTCCTGGTGCAGAATTTGTTTGTCACATCACATCTCAATCAGCTCTGCTCTCATCTCAGACCGTTGTCCCTAGTTTTGTCCCTACAGGCCTTTGGGAACAGTCCCTCTGTAGCCTTCTTGTAGACCTGGCAGGCACCGGCAGGCTGCTTTGAGGTCTTCTCTTCCCCAGGCTGCACACCCCCAGCTCCCTCAGCCTGTCCCCATAGCAGCCCCCTGATCATTTTCGTGGCCCTTTGTCTGTTAGCAACAACTCAACACTGACAATTGCTCTTTTGTCCCTCCCAGGTGAGTAAATCCAAGCAGCAGGCCACTTCTGCCAGCTCTGAGGAGAAATACGTAAGCTCCTTTTGTCTTTTGTTCATTTCCTTTAATGAAACTTGTTTGGAGTTTAGATTTAGGAGGTTGGAGCGAGGCGGGGGTTGGTTTTTCTCCCTGGTCTTAGGTGACAGGAAGAGAGGAACTGGCCTGGAACTGTGCCAGGGGAGGGTTAGGTCGGAGAGGAGGAAAATGTCTTTGCTGTGAGAGTGGTCAGGGGTTGGCAGAGGCGTCCCAGGGAGGCGGTGGAGTCCCCATGCCCGGAGGTGTACAACAAACCTATGGCCATGGCACTCGGGGACGCATTCCGACGGCCGTGGCAGTGCTGGGTTGATGGTTGGACCAGATGATCTCAGAAGGCTCTTCCAACCCAAACAGTTCTCTGATTGTAACTCCTCTGCCATCACAGAATGCAGGTTGGCAAAGCCCCTCACGACCACGAAGTCCAACCTAGAACCCTACTCTACAAGAGTCACCTCAAACCTTCTTCCTAAGCACCACATCCACACTACCCTGAAACACATCTAGGGGGGTAACTCCAACACCTCCCTAGGCAGCTCATTCCAGTCCCTGACCACTCTCTCTGTGAAACACTTGTTCCTAGTGTCCAATCTAAACCTACCTAGTCTGGGTTGGTTTAGAGTGGACATTTTGGGTGGTGGGAGTGAGCTGTGTTAGTCTTAGCATCACAGAATGGTTGAGGTTGGAAGGGAGCTCAAGGCTCATCCAACCTGGCCTTGAACACCTGCAGAGAGGTTGTGGAGCACAGAAGCACAGAATATGGTCCAGTCTCAATCTGCCTTCTCCCAGCTCAAATCCATTGTCCCTTGTGATCTTTGATCACATTCTGTGCTTCTGTGCTCCGCAGCCTCCCTGGGCAACCAGTGCCAGTGTCTCAGCACTCTCACTACGAACAACTTAGTACAAAGAACTTCCTCCAAACATCCAGTTTCAATCTCTCCTCTGCCACTTCAAACCCATTCCTCCTCATGCTGGCATTATGAGACCTCATGCATAGTCCATCTGCAGCCCTCCTGTAGCCCCTTTCGGATTCTGGAAGGGCACTTTGAGGTCTCCTGGAAATCTCCTCTTCTGCAGGCTGCAGAGGCCCAACTGCCTCAGCCTGTCCTCATAGCAGAGATTGCTGGAGCCCTCAGCATCTTGGTGGCCTCCTCTGGACTGGCTCCAACAGCCCCATGTTCTGCTTGTGCTGGGGATCCTGAACTGCTCACAGTGCTGCAGGTGGGGTGTAAGGAAAGCAGAGTAAATGGCTGCAGAATCCCCTCCCTTGCCCTGCTGGCCTCGCTGCTCTTGTTGCAGCCCAGGACTCCGAGTAACATCTCTGTAGGAACAAATAAAACAAAAAGCAAGCTTGAGGCAGGCTGAGGAAGTGCAGAGCAGTGTGGGCAGAGCAGGTGCTTAGCGGCACCGAGGTGCAGGGCAGAAAGCAGGCCGCACAGCTCGCCCAGCTGCTCCTCTGCCTGATGCATGTCCTACCCTTCCCAGCGCTTCCCCGAGGCGGCGAGCAAGAGCCAGGAAAATGTGGATGAGGACGACCACGACGACAACGACTCCAACGACACAGATGAGTCCGACGAGGTCACCACGGTTTTCCCCACGGACATCCCCCTGACTTTTCCTCCCTTCACCCGGGGTGACAATGCCGGCAGAGGCGACAGCGTGGCCTACAGGCTGAGGGCAAAAGCCAAGCTGTTCAAGTCCAGCAAACTCGGCAGAGCCGCTCAAAAGGTAAACAGGTGCTGAGCAGCCCCAGCCAGGTGCTTGGGGAAGGGCAGGCAGCTTGCAAAGGGAGCTGTTGGTTCATGGGAGTCGGTTTGAAAGAGGAGGAAGCAGGCAGAAGTGAAGGAATGAAGAGGGAAGAGATCAATGTCCCCTGTACTCAGCACTGTGCGGACCACACCTCGAGTGCTGGCTTCAGGTCTGGGCTGCTCACTCCGGGAAGGACATTGAGGGGCTGGAGGGTGTCCAAAGAAGGCTGGGGAAGGGCCTGGAGCACCTGGGTAATGAGGAGGGGCTGAGGGAGCTGGGGGTGTCAAGGCTGCAGAAGAGGAGGCTGAGGGCAGAGCTCATTGTCCTCTGCAGCTCCCTGCAGGGAGGTTGGAGCAAGGAGAGAGCAGCCTCTGCTCCTTCGGGGCAAGGGACAGGAGCAGAGGAAACAGTTCCAAGTTGCAGCAGGTGAGGCTCAGGCTGGGTGCTATGAAATATTTCTGCACTTAGAGGATTCTCAAAGATTGGAACAGGCTGCCCAGGGCAGTGCTGGAGTCCCCATCCCTGGAGGTGTTCAGGCACTGTGTGGAGCCGGCACTTAGGGACAGGGATTAGCGCTGACGCTGCAGTACCGGATCTAGGCTCGGACTGGAGGAGCTGTGGTGTGCATTTGCTGCAGGCAGAAGGGTTAAAAGGGAGCAAGCAAGCTCTGAGATAAGTGAAGACTTGCCAAAAAGCAGGAGTAAATTAAGGCTTGCTCTTGAGTCTTGAAGCTTGCAGGGAAGGAGGCTGATGTGGAAGGGAAACAGGACCAAAAAAAAAAATGTGGAGCTGTGGATGTGGCACGGATTCATCAGACAAATGTTTGCCACTGTGTGGCATGGGTGGTTTTAAAGTCCTAAGTTATTTCTAGGAGGTGCCTGCCAGCTCTGGAGAGATTCACTTGTTCACAGGATGTCAGAAGTTGGAAGGAACCCAAAGAGATCATTGAGCGTAACTGGACTGCCAGAGCAGGACCAGATAATCTAACTCAGGGTACACAGGAACACATCCAGACAGGCCTGGAAAGGCTCCAGGCAAGGAGACTCCACAGCCTCTCTGCGCAGCCTGTGCCAGTGCTCTGGGACCCTTCCAGGCAAGAAGTTGCCCCTTGTGTTGAGCTGCAACCTCCTGTGCTGCAGCTTTCATCCATTGCTCCTTGTCCTATCAGGCTGGATGAGGCTGTGGGCAGCTTGATCTAGGGTAGGGTGTCCCTGCCCTTGCAAGGGGGTTGGAATTAGATGATCCTTGTGTTCCCTTCCAACCCTGACTGATTGTATTCCAGGGAGCAAGTGAGCAGAGCCTGTCCCCCCACTCCTGACCCCCAGCCCTCAGAGATTTATAGACATAGATTAGATCCCCTCTGTGTTCTCTTCTGCAGACTGAGCAGCCCCAGGTCCCTCAGCCTCTCCTCCCCAGGCAGCGCTGCAATCCCCTCAGCATCCTTGTAGCTCTCTGTTGGTGCCTCTCCAGCAGATCCCTGCCCCTCTGAAACTGGGGAGCCCCAAACTGAAGGCAGTGCTGAAGATGAGGTCTCAGCAGGGCAGAGTAGAGGGGGAGGAGAATCTCCCTCGATCTGCTGAGCACACTCTTCCTAATACACCCCAGGGTCCCATTGGCCAGCAGGGCACATTGCTGTGCCATGGGTAACTTGTGATCCTTCCTCCCTTGATCTGCTGTGGTGGAAGTGGACGATCTTCAAGGTCCCTTCCAACCGATCTTCAAGGTCCCTTCCAACCCAAACTGTTCTATTAATCTCTTTCATTTCTCTCTCTAACACAGCTCATTGCATTTGATGCCACCGAGGAGGATGAAAGTGCCCTGGACGCTGACAGCCGGCAAGAATTCCACTCCCAGGAGGCTGCTGCTGGCCCTGGCTCCCTGAGGAAGCAGGCCCTCGGCCAGCAGTGGGCTGGCAAGAGGCACGGGCAGGGCAGCAGCGAGCTGGACAGCAAGCAGCGGGACCGCAGCCTGGAGAACGACAGCTGGCAGAAGTGGGACAGCCGTGAGGCGGCCGACGGCAGCAAGGCCGGGGCCAGAGGGGACAGCCGGGAGAGCAGGGAGAGCCAGGCCCAGACTGCTGGTGACAACAGCAATCAGACAGCAGAGAGTGCTGAGGATGCTGGAGATCGTCACGCCATCGAGAACAATGAGGTCACCCTTTAGAGGGAGGCTGCTGCTGGGTTTCCCTGCTTTTTCCAGTTCCTGCCTAAGGGGAGCGTGTGTTGGGGGTAGCTTCTTTTGTGGGTAGCTGTAAATATTGTGACCCACTGGGGCTCGGGGCAGCTTCTCTAGCCAGCGGGGTCCTCCTGGCTGCCAACAGCGGCAAGGCACAAGGCTTGGCCTTCACTGGTCTCAAAGCTCTCTTTCACTCCACCCCAACCCATCCAACTGAACTCAACTCAGCCCAACCCATTCCAACTCAACCCAACCCATTCCAACTGAATTCAGCCCATCCTATCCCAACCCAACCCATTCCAACTGAATTCAGCCCATCCTATCCCAACCCAACCCATTGCAACTGAATTCAGCCCATCC
>VWZI01016205.1:22062-90034 GCA_013396835.1 Psilopogon haemacephalus
TACCGAGCCGCCACCAGCTGCCGTCCGACGGCGCCGCGCCCCGCAGGGGCGCCTGGGCCAAGCGCTTGGCGCGGCGGCTGCGAGGTGAGAGCCTGGTCCCTTGCTCTCTGTGCCCCACTACCCCCTGCTCTCTGCGTTGCCGGACCTCCCTTGTGTCCTCCTTGGCCTCCGTCCCTTCTGTCCTCCTTGCCCTCCCGCCACTTCCTTCGCCCCTCCTGGCAGAGCAGGGTTCCCTATCCCCCCTCCTCCCCAACTCTGTCTGGGCTGCCTTTTCCTGCCGGCTGTCACCCAGAGGAATGCCTGTGGGTTGCCTGGAATTTTCTTTTCCTTTCCCAACCCTTCCTCATTTTGCCCCCTGTTCTCTTTTTCTTCTTCCTACCTTGCCCCCCGCCCCTCCCACAGGGGCACCTGTGCACCTGTGCTTGCCCCGTCTGTGCCTCCAGTCCGTAGGCTGATTTGTGATTTCCCACACCTGTCCCAGCAGACACAGATGCCCTTCCCACATGGCTACCTGTGCTTGCCCATGTTTGTGTCTGTACCCCGCAGTCTGATTTTTGATTTCCGACACCTGTCCCAGCACACACAATTGCTCTCATACCTGTCTCTCTCTCTCTCCTTCCCTCTGCAGCACAGAGCTCTCTGTCCGCCCCCTTCTCCTCCGCAGCTGTTAGTTCTGGCTCTTTGCAGCGCACTCTGGTGACTCCTGAGTTAGAGGTGGCTTTTCTGATCCAGCATCAGGTATTTGGAGAGTTAGAGCAGCATCCTTTCCTATTCTCTTTTTTTTTTTTTTTTAAGTGACCAAATAAGTATTAATCAGGTGTATTAATGGAGCGTCCAGCAGGACAGAGTTGCAGGTTCTGTGAACAAAAAAAGGCAACAAAAAAGCAGTGTTTTTAGTACTGGCCATGAAGCAAAGCTGCCTTGTGCCTTTCAAACCGGTGTAGACGTGCGGCGGCGATGTGGTTTTAGCCCTTAAGTTATGCGTCTGTGGTTACGGCCGGCAGCTGAGCCAAGAGTAGGTAAAGGTACTGTGGGAGACAGGTCATAGAATCAAAGAATGGGAGGGCTCGAAATGGACCTCTGGAGATCACTGGAGGCGGTCAAGAAAAGTCTGAATGGAGCACTTAGCGCGCTCGGATAGGGCCGGGCGATAGGTTAGACCGAATAATCTCGGAGGTGTCTTCCAACCTGGCTTTATCCTATCCTGTATCATCTATTCTGACTGACCCTGCCGCAGCAGGGTCACCCAAGGCAGGGCACACGGGAGCACATTCCGGTGGCTCTGGAAAGTATCCAGAGGAGTCTCCACAACCTCCCCGGGCAGCCCGCTCCGGCACCCTCACAGCAAAGAAGTTTGTTCTCCCGTTGAGGTGAAACTTGGTGGTTTCCAGTTTGCGTCCATCACTCCTTGTCCTTTATGTTTGAGCTTTACTCGCAGAGTGGGATTTTTTTGTTTGTCAGTTCCACCTCTAGCGGTAAACGAAGCCGATGTCTTGCACGTCATTGGCTGAGTTGTGCAGTAGTACAGAACCAAGTCTCAGGAAGTCTGAATTTCTCTCACGCTACAGTTTTGGGCGTAATTTTTTGGTGGCAGTATCTAGGTGTGCTCCTGTCTTCCCCCGTGTAATTGGTTGTTGCTAGGAGCACGTTAGACTCGTCTCGGTCGATCCTTATGCGGCTGGCCCATGAGAACGTTGCCCCGAATTCGTAGACGCAGCAAGCGTCCAGCTGTGACTTGGCTGCCGCGGAGGCGTCGCAGTTCAGGTCTGGCTAGCGGCAGAGCACCGAGGAACCGCCGCCTCCCACCTCACCCCCGGTGGCACGAGGAGGAGCAATTATAAGGCGTGGATCGATGGCTCGAGAGATGGACAGGGAGGGATCACTCAACATTTATGAGCAGGAGAGGAGCGAATATGGCCTCAGGTTGTCCCAGGGGAAGTTTAGGTTGGGTACCAGAAGAAGCTTCTTTCCTGAACGGGTTCTCAAAGCCTGGAGGAGGCTCCCCGAGAAGGCGGTTGAACGCCCGTTCCCGGATGCGTTTCAGAGAGGCAGAGATGCGGTGCTGAGGGCCACGTATTAAGGGTTAAGCTTACCGGGAGCCTTCTCCCGACTCCTCCCCGGGGGTGGTCTGAGCCGCCCCCCTCCAGGTGTCAGAATTAGCCCACTCCCACTTCCTGCCGAGGCCGCCATAAAAGCAGGGAGATTTTGTCTCCTCTCTGTGTGGCTTCCTCTTGCCTGCCCAGCAACTCGCTGCCTTCTGCTGCCGACCAGCACCTGCTCCCCAGGAAACACGTGGAGGGGTAAGACCATTTTCTTTTTGGAACTCTTAACTGCATCTCACCATCAAAATCCTGCACGCTGCTTCATGCACCCTCAAATTGTTATTCTCGGCGTCTGGGGGTCGTATTCTGGTTTTGTGTATTTTGCTCCTTTTTCCCCGCCCTTTATCCTATGTAATACCTGTCATTTTTCCTAGGTAGTTTCCTTCCTAATTTGTCTAACAAAGTTTATCTTTAACCATAAATAGAAGGGAAGGAGAGGTGCATAGCATAGGGAAATGGGAACCAAAACACCAGGTAGGGAAAATGAGAGCTATGACACAATTAATTAATTAATTAGATGTGGGGTTTAAGCTGGCCCACCTGAGATAAAAAAGCTCCTCACATACTTGCTTTGATTTGGAAGTAAAAAGAGTTAATCTTTAATAATAAGTAGAAGGTTAAGGGAGGTACATAGGATTAGGAAAAGGGAATCAAAACACAGGGTAGGAAAAATGAGAGGTATCATGTAATTAATTATGTCTTGGGTTTAAGCCAGCTCTCCTGAGCTTAAAAAGCTTAATAAATACTTAATTTGTTTTGGAAGCAAAAAGAGGTAAACTTTATCAATCAATAGAAGGTATGGGGAGGTTCATAGGATGGGGAAAAGGGATCCAAAATACCAGGTAGGAAAAATGAGAGGTATTAACAGTGGATAAAGGGGGGGAAAAGGGAGCAAAAAACACAATAATAGAATACAACCCGTGGGAGCAAGCCAGATCCAGACGCTGGGATTTACTATTTGACGGTGGATGAAGCGGCATGCAGGATGCAGTTAGGAGTTGCAAAAAGAAAATGGTCTTACTTCTCCACATGTTTCCTGGAGAGCATGTGGAGGAAAGCAGCAGAAGGGCAGCCAGTTGCCCGGCAGGCAAGAGGAACTGAGAAAGAGAAGAGATGAAACGTTCTCTCTTTTATAGCAGCTGCGGCAGGAAGTGGGAGGGGGCTAAACGTGACACCCGGGGGGCAGGTCAGACCACCCCCGGGGCGGAGTCGAGGGAAAGCGCCAGGTAAGCTTAACCCTTTGCACCGTTTGGTTCTTCTGTGCTCCGTGTCCCTGGAGGTGTTCAGCACCAGGTTGGATGGGACCTGTTCTAGTGGGAGGTGTCCCTGCCGTGGTTTAACCTCGGCAGAGCTGGAGGATGGTTGGGCTGGGTGAGCTTAGAGGTATTTTTGAACCAAAACCATTCTGTGATTATAGGTTTGGGTTTTTTTTTTTTCCATTTTGCATGTGATCAATTTTTTTTTTTTCACACCCAAGTTCCTGTACTCCTTACTCAAGCAGGTTGGGCCGAGGAATGATTGTGAGAGAATGGTTAGCTGCGGATCTGGTTGATGTTAGAAAGGAAAAAAGTAGACAAATCCTGGTGAAAAGCTGCAACAGCAAATGTCTGTGGAAGCATGAACTGAAAATGATGAATTGAGGCTAGAGGTGATGCGGCGCTCGCAGGAGGCGGCAGCTTCCCTTCCTCCCTGCTCGTGGTGCGTCTGAAGCAGAAAAGGGCACTGCCGGACCCGTCTTTAGAACGCACGGCAGCTCATGAAAGCTGACAGGCAGGCATCTGCAGAGCTAACAGACAGACCATTGCGAGGTCTCTGCTGCCCCTTTGGTAGGCTTTCATCAGAGGCTCACAGGATGTCAGGGTTTGGAAGGGACCTAAGTAGATGATTGAGTCCAACCCCCCCCTGCCAAAGCAGGACCAGACTATCTTGCTCAGGTCACATGAGAACACATCCAGAGAGGCCTGGAAAGGCTCCAGACAAGGAGACTCCACAACCTCTCTGGGCAGCCTGTGCTAGGGCTCTGGGACCCTTCCAGGCAAGAAGTTTGCCTTCATGTTGAGATAGAACCTCCTGTGCTGCACCTTCCATCCCTTGCTCCTTGGCCTATCCCAGGCAGCAAGTGAGCAGAGCCCGTCTGTCCCAACTCCAGATATTGATAAATATTCATTAAGTCCCCTCTGAGTCTTCTCTTTGCAGCCTAAGCAGCCCCAGGTCCCTCAGTCTCTCCTCCTCAGGCAGTGCTGCAGTCCAGTCAGCATCCTCGGAGCCCTTTGCTGGAACGTGTGCAGCAGTTCCCTGTCCCTCTTCAACTGGGGAGCCCCAAACTGAGGGCAGTGGTCAAGATGAGGTATCAGCAGAGTAGAGGGGGAGGAGAACCTCCCTTGTTCTGCTGGACACACTCTTCATAGTATACCCCAGGATCCTGTTGGCTCTCTTGGCCAGCAGGGCACATTGCTCTGTGATGCTTAACTTGTGATCCTTCCTGTGTTACTCTTCTCTGACTGCTAGCAGTGTTGTCATTTGACAAGACTGGAGCTTGCAAGGTTTTTGCTCACCAAGTTCTCTGCTCACCACATTTTTTCTTGGTGAGTAATGTGCTGAGAGCCAGAACTTGGCTCTCTCTCTCTCAAGCCATCTCGAGCTCAGTGCCTGGCCCAGCCTTTTCCTCCTCTCTTCCCTGATGTTTTTCTGCCTTATTATGAGGGTTGCTAGTGCAACGTAGTGCCGGGTTAGAGGCTGAACCGTTTGGAGGTTGTTGTTGTTCATGACTCTGAAGATGTTCTTTGTGTGTTTCTGTCTGCGAGGACGAGCCAATGGCGAGGCTTTGGCATTCTGTGTAGTGAAGTTGCAGTCTGGGGTGAGCCGTTGGAGTGGGTCCAGAGGAGGCTGTGAAGATGATCAGAGAGCTGGAGGAGCTCCCTTATGGGGATGGGACGGGACGGGACGGGATGGGATGGGAGAGCGGGGGCTGTTCAGCCTGCTCTAGTTGCTGACTGCAGGGGTGTCGGACTAGGTTACCTTTAACGATCCCTTCCAAGCCAACTTCTGCTATGGTTCTGCATCCCTTATGTGCCTGGTATCATCGTGATACTCATGCAGGTCAGACAGCAACCGTGCATCTCTCCTTATAATTGCTTCTCCCCTGGCTGCTCCGGATGAGGCGGGAGGGAGCGGATCCTCGGTGCTTTGTCACTGGCTGGACTTAAACTGTGACACCTCCACGGCAGGAAAGTCACACCTGGCTATTTGGTGTGCCTATGAATTCAGGGCAACATGCTCATTGGCCAGCCACAGAAGGATTGAGCGAGACAAGTTTTGTATGGTCCTATCAGCAACCAGTAAGAGGAGTGTGGGCAGCAGGGCAAGGGAGGGCATTCTGTCCCTTTGCTCAGCTGTCCTCACACCCCACCTGCAGCACCGTGTGTAGTTCTGGAGCCTCCAGCACAAGAGCGACATGGAACTGTCGGAGCCAGTCCAGAGGAGGCCTCGGAGATGCTGAGAGGGCTGCAGCAGCTCTGCTGTGAGGACAGGCTGAGAGAGTTTGGGGCTCTGCAGCCTGCAGAAGCGAAGGCTGCCAGGAGACTTTGGGGTGACCTTCTGGGATCTGAAAGTGTACTCCAGGAGGACTGAGGATGGACTATTGACAAGGTCTTGTAATGAGAGGAGGAATGGGTTTGAAGTGGCAGAGGGGAGACTGAAGTGGATGTTAGGAGGACCTTGTTTGCAGCGAGGGTGGCGAGACACTGGCACAGGTTGCCCAGGGAGGTTGTGGAGTACAGAAGCACAGAACGTGGTCTTTGGTTGTATCTTTGATCTCATTCTGGTTTTCTGTGCTCCACAACCTCTCTGGAGGTGTCAAAGGCCTGGTTGGATATGGCCTTGAGCGGCGTGTTCTGGTGGGAGGTGTCCCTGCCTTATGGCGCAGGGGGGTTGGCACCAGTTGAGCTTTGAGCTTCCTTCCAGCTTAAACCATTCTGTGATTCCATGAGGCTACAATGTGAGCTTTCTCCTGCAGGGCTGTGGGGAACCAGGCTGATGGAAGAAAGCAACACCAGCAGAGAGCGGTACCTGCGAAGCGCTTTGCGGGAGCTGCTCACCTACCTGGCATTCCTCCTGGTGCTGTGTGTCTGTAAGTACCTCCCAGCACCCAAAATACGCTTTTCTCTGCTGGCTGCTCTCTGGAACCCCACCATAAAGGTTGTTCCAGGGGTGTGGAAGAAGAATTTCTGGGAGGGTGTGCAGAGAAGCTGCACTGTGCTTGCAGCCCAGAAGGCAAATTGCATGTGGCGGTTTGGGAGTAGTCATGTTTCTAGTCCCACGTGTTTGAATTTGCCCAGACTAGAGTCAGGTGGCTGGAAGTTAAGGAATGAAGCTTTATAATTGCAGCTGAGCAAAATACCGAAGCGGAGATTTCCAATAGCTGGGAAGGGGGATACCCTTTGTAGCCTGTGTGTTTATCTCTTCCTCCTTCCCAACTCTTTTGCAGTGACTTATGGGACAGTGAATTCCAGTATGTATTACTACACCAGGGTCATGTCACAGCTCTTTCTGGAGACACCCGTGTCAAAAATGGAGAAAACTGATTTCAAAACTCTGTCCTCGATGGATGACTTCTGGAAGGTAATCAAAACTCGGGTCTGTAGCTGTGTTGCAGGATTATTTTTTTTTTATTATTGTGGTGGTACAGGCTTTGAATTCAAGCTACAGGGTGTGCTTTAAAAGAGAGACAGTGGGATCCAGGGCACCCTCAGCAGCGTGCAGGTGGCACTGAGCTGAAGGGCTGTGTCGATGTGTGCCTCATGAGGTTCAGCATCTAGCTGCAGTGGCGATGTAGGTCAGGTCACAATCTGGGGCTAAACTCCTGCATGTCAGGTCTTCATCTGGGACTAAATTCCTGCGGCTGCTCGATCATCCAGCAGTGAAAGGGGCAATGAGGAAAAGAAGGGAAGTCTCATGGGTGGAAATGACAATGGATCTAATGGAACAGCCAAATTGATCTCAGTATGAAGCGTGCTAGATGGCTCCTGGCTCAGCCGGAGTGCAGTGTCCAGCTCGGGTCACAATCTGGGGCTCGAGTCCTGTGTCTCAGGTCTTCAGCTGGGATTAAACTCCTCCTGCTGCTTTATTTCTGAGAGCAGAAAGGGGGAATGAGGAAAAAGAGGGTAGTATCATGGGTGGAAATGAAAATGGATCTAATGGAATCCCCAAATTCATTCTGGTATGATGTGTGGTTGTTGGTTCTCAGCTCATCTGGAGAGCACTGCCCAGCGGTGTCCCTCAAGGGTCTGTGCTGGGGTCTGTGCCATTCAGCAGGGTCGAGGCACCACCAGCGGTGTGTCCTTCTCTGGTGCCTTTGCAGACCTGTCTGGATGTGTTTCTGTGTGCCTTGAGCTAGACTGTCTGTTACTACTGTGGCATGACAAGGGACATCCTCCACTAGGGAGGTTGTGCACAACCCTGTCCAGTCTCATGTGGAAGATAATACAGGGATGAAGCCCCAACCACGTCCCCGGGTAGCCTTTTGGAGCGTTTCAGCAGACTCCTGGTGCAGCAGCTGTTGTCTTGTGTAAGCAGCTGCCTTTTGACAAGGAGTTACCTTCCTTGTCCTTACAGCTGTTGTTTTCTCTCTTGCCAGGTCTTTTGGTTCAAGGGGGGTGGACTTGATTATCTCTGTGGGTCCCTTTCCTCCTCTGACATTCTGTGAGCCCATGCTCCTGAAAAGCAGTGGCGGCAAAGAGCCCAAGCTAAGGTTGTGCATTCCTCCGCAGTTCGCAGAGGGCCCCTTGCTGGACGGCCTGTACTGGGAGCTGTGGTACAACAACAAAAGCCTGCCGGAGAACAAAAGCTTCATCTACTACGAGAATCTGCTCCTGGGGACGCCTCGCCTGCGCCAGCTGAAGGTCAGGAACGGCTCCTGCTCCATCCCCGACGACCTGAGGGAGGAGATCAGAGACTGCTACGATGTCTACTCGGTGGCCAACGAGGACACTGCTCCTTTCGGCCCGCGGAACGGCACCGCGTAAGTACGGCTCCCGTGGCCCCACCCCTGCCCGGGGGCACCTCTGCCTTTGCCGGGTCGTGCCGTGAACTCTCTGAGGGAGCTTGGGGTGTCGAGGTGGAGGAAAGCAGGCAGCGCTTGAGTTTGGTCAGCCTGGAGAAGGGAAGGCTGAGAGGAGACCTTCTCACTGTGGAGCAGCAAATGAAGGGTGGCTGCCAGAGGCTGAGAGAGCTGGGTTTGGTCAGCCTGGAGAAGGGAAGGCTGAGAGGAGACCTTGTCACTGTGGAGCAGCAAATGGATGGTGGCTGCCAGAGGCTGAGAGATCTGGGTTTGGTCAGCCTGGAGAAGGGCAGGCTGAGGGTAGAGCTTCTCACCATAGAGCAGCACATTAAGGGTGGCTGTTAGCAGCATGGAGATTCGCTTTGGACCAGGAGCCCCGTGGCTCAGAGAAGGAGCTATGAGGAGCAGTTCCTGCTTTTGGGCTCCAGAAGAAAATGTTTGCCTATGAGCGAGACAGACACTGGAAGCCCCTCCCAAGGGGAGCAGAGGACTTCCCTCTGTGGGGTAGTTTGGCACTCAGCATGCCAGGGTGCTCGTTACAGCTGTGGTGTGAGTTAGAGAGGCTGGAGCAGAGCATCCTCCGGCTCCCTTGCAGCCCGCCACGCCGGGACGGTGTGAGTTCAGGTGCCACTCCTCGGCCTTGGGAGACAAGCTGAGGTCTTTGCAGCTTGGGAACATGTCTGCTATTCCTGATACTGCTGCTGACTGGGGCTTGTGTAAAAAAGGGTCTCACTGGCTGGAGGTGGAGCCTGACTATAGGAATGCTAGTATTGTTTGTTGGAGGATAGACGTTCTGTGTGAGGAGGATGTTGTGTCCTTTCTTTGTGCCTAACAGAGAATCCTAGAACGGGTCGGGTTGGGTGGGACCTTAGAGATCATTGAGTTCTAACCTTAGTGCAAGGGGCAGGGACATCTCTCACTAGCCAGGGTCACTCAAGGCCTTGTCCAACCTGGCTTCAAACACCTCCAGGCTGGGGACATGCACAGCCTCTCTGGGCAACCTCTGCCAGTGTCATCCTCACTTGCAAGAATATTTCCTCCTGAGATCTGTCATCATTTTGTTGTGTTATAGGTATTTTTTTTTTTTAGAGGTCTTAAATCAGCTCTCTGCTAGTTACTGTTGCAGGCAAGGTTGCAGTCATCGGGTCAGGGTTTGGGAGAGCTTTTGTCAGCGTGAGAGGGTCTGACCCGTTGCGTTTCCCTTGTGACCTAGGTGGACTTACAGCACGGAGAAGGATCTGAACGGCAGCAGCCACTGGGGCTCCATCGCCACCTACAGCGGGGCAGGTTATTACCAGGACCTCTCGAGGAGCAGGGAGGCTGCGGCCGTGCAGATCGCCAGCCTGAAGAGGAACCTGTGGCTGGACAGGGGCACCAGAGCGGCCTTCATCGATTTCTCCGTGTACAACGCAAACATCAACCTGTTCTGTGTGGTCAGGTATGGAGAGGACCTTGGTTGAGTTTAGTGTAGCTCGTAGGCTCGAGGTTTTCTTGTGATTGCTTTGTTGTGAGGGTATGCAGCCATAGAATGGTTTAGGTTGCAAGGGAGGTGAAAGTTCATTGAGTTCCAACTCGTCTGTGCAGAGGCATGGACACCTCACACTAGAAGAGGTTGCTCAAGGCCTCATCCAAGCTGGTGCCGAGCACCTCCAGGGAGGTTGCGGAGCGCAGAAGCATGGATTGTGATCTTTGCTCATATTTGGTACTGCGCTCCACAACCTCCCTGGGCAACCTGTGCCAGTGTTCTACTGCTGTCACTGCCAAGGTTGTTATTTCTTGTTTCCAGTCTGAGTCTCTTGTCGTGGCTCAAATCCATCATGTCTTGTGAGTGTCAATACCATTCTGTGTGTCTGTGCTCCACAGTGTTCCCGGGTAACTGGTGCCAGTGTCTTTCTGCCCTCGGTTTCCTCATCGCATTAATTTTCAGTCTGTCCTGTGCCAGTTCAAAGCCATTCTTCTTCGTCCTGGCATTCCAAGCCCTTGTCAGTAGTCCCTCCCTAGGCCTTCTGTAGCCCACTCCAGGGTCTCCTGGAAGCCTTCTCTTCTCCAGGCTTCAGAGCCCCAACTCTCTGAGCCTGTCCTAGTAGCAGAGCTGCTGCAGCCCTCTGAGCATCTTGGTGGCCTCCTTTGATGAAGCCAGTTCAGTTTCATGTCCTTCTGGTATTTGGGGCCTTCAGAGCTGCTCACAGTGGCTCTACTCTGAACTCTAGGCTGCTGATCTCTCTCCCTCTCCTTAGCTTCCAACTGGATTTGTGTAACCCAACTCATAGATTCTGCTTCTAACGCCCCTAGCTGATCCTGCAGATTCACCTTCCATGTAAGGCACATTCTGGGATAAGACTGAGAGGTAGGGGAAGATGTAAGGGTGGTTGGGGACCCTTCTAGGGGACTATGATCTCTACGAGGGGCATTTTGTTTCTGTAATACCTTTTTGATGTATATAGCTGTAAATACCTGTAACATATGAACCTCTGCTTCTCCATTGTACTTACCCGAGAATATAAAGCTTCCTTCCTTTACTAACTCCTGCTGGCTCTAGTCTAGGTGATTTCAAATGGGGGGGGCAGTGAACTCCCAAACCTTCACAGCCTCTCTTTATGCACATTGCCTTCAAGCTACCTACACTAAATCCTGATCTTGACTTTCCACTTGTCTATCTCTGTTTGTGTCCTCAGAGATGTCATGTGTGCATCTCAGCAAACCTGAGAGTGAAGTGCACATTGCGTTTGTTTTCTTTTTACAGCTTGTTATCTTAATTTATTGTCATCAAACCATTCCAATTAGCCTCAAACTGGCACAGAGGTCTGTTGGTCTGGTTTTTCACAGTGGTCCTGCAGTGCTTTGGGCTTTGGTTGGCGCTGAGTCTGCTGAGGTGTGCATGTTGTACTCTGCAGTGGCTTTTATGAATTAGCTTTTGGCTTCTGTTGAAATGATGATGTAAATAAACTCAAGCACTGTTTTTTTGGGCTCTTTATTATGAAAATGTATTTGTGGTGAGGGTTTTGTGTGGTTTGTTTTTTTTTTTTTTTTTTAATCAACGATGATGTAAATAAATCCAAGCAGCTTTCCTTAGTGCATTTTATTATGAAAATATATTTGTGTGGGTTTTGTTTCGGGTTTTTTTAATTTTTTTTTTTTTTTTTTCAAGTGCAGGTTGTTAGCGGAGTTCCCAGCAACAGGAGGCCTGGTGACCTCTTGGCACTTTCAGCCGGTGAGGCCGATTCAGTACATCTCCACGTATGACTTTTTCCTGGCGGCCTGTGAGGTGGCCTTTTGCCTTTTTGTCCTTTATTATGTGGTGGAAGAGGTCTTGGAAATCCACATTCACCGGCTGCACTACTTCAGGAGCCTCTGGAACTGCCTGGATGTCCTTATCGTTGTGGTAAGCAGACTTTTAATGGGGGTTAAATTGCTTTCTGATGTGGGAGACCTGAGGTGTGTGGGTAAATGAAGTTGTTTGCGGTCAAAGACATAGTAGCAGTCAGGGTTGGAAGGGACTACAAGAATCAGTCAGAGTTGGAAGGGACCACAAGGATCAGCCAGCTCCACCCTCCCTGCCATGCCAGGGAAACCCTACCCTAGATCAGGCTGCCTGTAGCCTCTGCCAGCTTGGCTGCAAACACCGCCGGGGATGTGGCCCCAACCACCTCCCTGGGCAAGGCATTCCAGGCTCTCACTGCTGTCATGCTTAATAACTTCCTCATCACCTCTATGCTGAATCTCCCCACTTCCAGCTTTGCTCCATTTTCCTTAGTCCTGGCACCCCCTGATAACCCAAATGACCTTTGATAATTGTATGGGTTTCTCTTGCCCTTAGCTCTCCCTGGCAGCCATAGGGATTGGCATCTATAGGACATCGACTGCTGATGTGCTCCTGAACAAGGTGCTGGAAGATCAGAACTCCTTTCCCAACTTTGAACCTCTGGCTTACTGGCAAATGCAGTTCAACAACATTGCAGCAGTCACCGTGTTTTTTGTTTGGATTAAGGTAAGTCCAAGGCAGACATCCTTGGTTGGCCAGGGCTGGTGGAAGCAGTGTTTTGGGTTGTCACGTGGTGAATTATTTGATGTGGATCTGTTCCCTTCTGACTGTTGACATCCTTCCTGGGTAAACTGTTGCATCAGCCTCCCAGTGCAGAGCTTGTTTGTCTGCTGTGTGAGCAGCTGCCTTTTGACAAGGAGTTGCCTTCCTTGTTCTTACGGCTGTGTTTTTTTTCTCTTGGCAGCTCTTCAAGTTCATTAACTTTAACAGGACCCTGAGCCAGTTGTCCACCACCGTGTCTCGCTGTGTCAAGGACCTCCTGGGCTTTGCCAGTATGTTTTTTGTCATCTTCTTGGCCTATGCCCAGCTGGCCTACCTCGTGTTTGGCACTCAGCTCGACGACTTCAGCACCTTCCAGGCCTGCATGTGAGTATGAGGGTAAAAATCTGGGGGTGTTTTTTCAGAGCCTTGCTTTGGGAAATGGACATTCCGTCATCTCATAGGATAGAGTTGTGCAGGTGTGGGAACTGTGTTTTAACAGGCAGATCACTGCTGTTGCATCTCAGCAGCAAAATGCATTTCTGGGCAACATGGTCGGGTAGGAACTGCTGTGCTGTGAGATGGCAAATAGGTTAGGTCAGTGTCATTTAAAAGAGTAGGATTGGGTTGATCGAAGTTTGTGAAGGGGCCTAGGAAAAAATGTGGACTGGGACTTTTGACGCTGTCTGGGAGTAGCAGGACTAGGGAGAATGGAGCCAAGCTGGAGAGCGGCTTGGAGGTGTGTGATCGTTGAGGTCCCTTTCAGTCCTGAGAAGTTTGTGCTGCACCCTGACAACACTTACAGTGCCAAACCTGTGCCAGCATTGGCATGGTAAAGGTTGCTTCAGAAGGAGACTGCTGGGTTTGTGTGTGTGCTGTAGGCAGGGCCAGGAGGGGGATGACAGTGGGTGTAAAAGCACATTGGGGACAGTCAGAGGGTGGCCCTGTTGTGTCTGAAAGCCAGGAGTTAACCACCTTGGTTTTTGGGGCGTGTGTGTGGTACCTGATGGGACCCGGGCTTGAGGAATGGATGCCTCAGGGGTGTCTGGCAAGTAATGGTGGCACTTCAGAGCTGTCTGGTAGAGGAATGGAAGCCGCCGAGCCTTGCGGGCGGGTGCAGGACTGCAGGGCTGCTTGCTGAGGACTTGCGGCGCTGCCAAGCTCTGCGTTGCCTAGCGCAGCTGAAGTGCTGGTGAAAAAAATTGGGATAAGTCCTGAGCAGCTTCAGAAGTTGTGGGCTGATAGGTTTGGGTTTGGTTCTGTTTCGTTTGTTTTTTTTTTTTTTTTTAAACTTATGGCCATGATTTTTGTTTTGTTTTGTTCTGTTTTGGTTTGAAGATGCACTCAGTTTCGCATCATTGTGGGAGACTTCAACTTCACCGAGGTTGAAGAGGCCAATCGGGTTTTGGGGCCGATTTATTTCACTACTTTTGTGTTCTTTATGTTCTTCATTCTTTTGGTAGGTACAGGTCCCTTTGGGATGGGGTGGGTTAGGCACAGAGAGAGTGATTGGCATGGGAATGGGCTGCCCAGGGAGGTGGTGGACTCCCCATCCCTGGAGGTGTTGAAGGAAAGCCTGGGTGGGGCTGGGTGTTAGGTTGGACTGCATGAGCTTGGAGGTCTCTTCCAGCCTGCTGTCTGGGATTGCAATTGTAAGTCAGAGGAGGAGCAGGGGAAGTGTTACATGAGCTTTTTCTTCTCTGTCCTCGGCAGAACATGTTTTTGGCCATCATCAATGATACCTACTCTGAAGTCAAGTCTGACATGGCCCAGCAGAGGGCAGAAATGGAGCTGTCGGACCTCATCAGGAAGGTAAGCGGAACCTTAGCATTATGTGACTTGTAAATCTTTGCAGTTGCTGTTGCCCTGGTGTCGTATACACAGTGTCAAGTGAAAGTTGTGGCATGGTAGCAGCTTGTGCAGATGGGCAGCGGTGAGCTCACAGCAGTGAATCTGTGCTGGGCGTAAACTGAGTGGACAAAATCTTCCCTTTGCAATGCATTTTGTTGGTGTGAGGATTTGTGCTGGAGCGGGTCAGTTAGTATCTTGGTGAAGGGGATGCAGGATTTGTCTGTTCATCACTTCAGCCCTCTTTCATGGAGGCATAGTGCTGTTTGGTTTGGTGACTTACCTCGTTTGTACGAGAGTACAGGTTGGAGTTCAGTGTTGGATCGTGTCCTGAGAGCTCCCAGGGATAGTTGCCAGGAACATTTTTTGAAATGAAGTTTGGAGATAATGATTTTGCCTCAATAATCTTTAAGTGAGAATCCAGTTTAGGAAAAACAATCATGTCGAGTGGAGAAGGTGTTTAAGGCAGTACTTATAAAGTTCACCCTGTCTTTCAGAGGCAGTTCTGCAGAGCTTTTAAGGAGCTGTGAGGATTGGCATTTAGTGACCTTAGTTGAGAACCTTTGCTTGGGTGTGAGAACTGGTTTTGAAGGGCGTTTTCTTCGGCCTAGTCTCGGGCAACGGGGAAGAAATGTCATGTGGCTTCAGCCTCCTCTGGGGGAGCTGCAGGGAGCAATGAGGTCTGCCCTCAGCCTCCTCCTCTCCACGGTAACCACCTCAGCTGCTCCTCTTGTCCAGACCCTTCCCCACCTTCCTTCCCTTTCTCTGCACCTGCTCCAGCCCCTCCATGTCCTTGCACTGAGGGCCCCAAAGCTGAACCCTGCAGTCAAGGTGCGGTGTCTCTGGTGCTGCGTGCCAGGGACAGAGTCTTTGCCCTGCTCCTGCTGCCCACACCAGTGCTGCTCCAGGCCAGGCTGCTGGTGCCCTTCTTGCCCACCTGGGCACAGCCTGGCTTACCTCCAGCTGCTGGCACCCAGCACCCTCAGGCCTTTCTCTGCTGGGCACTTCCCAGCCACTCTGTCCCCTAGCCTGTAGCATTCCTGGGGCTGTGGAGATGTTTGTGGTACTGTGTTGCTGTAGTTCTGCGTCATGGTCAGGTGTGCTTAGCATGAGCGGGACCTCAGATGTTAAAGCTTGGAAAGTCAGGGCAGAATTAAAATGGAAAGTGGTGCTGAGCTGGGGTGAGGACCAAAAAGTCATTCCTTGTGGCGAGGAAGGAGTGAGAAGCAAAGTGCCTGCAGGAAGGGGTAGTTGGGCAGCATTGTCTGAAAGTGTCTGTGGGCTGTTAGTATCTAAGGTGTGTTCCTGGTGTCCAAGTATTTCCTTGCTATGATGCATTATTGGCGACTGTGTGGCAAAGGCATTGTCTCTGAGTGCAAAGGTCTGTGTGTGCTGTAAAGTTAAAGACTGTAGTGGGGAAGATGGATACAGTGGAGGAAAAGAAAGGCTTTGGCAGAGTGTTTGGAGAAATGTGGAGTGCCTGGGAGCTCTGGCTGGTGGCGGTGACCCAAATGGTCAGGTGACGTGCAGGTGGTGGTGTGTCATGAGGAGTCAACCAGGAATTTCTCTGTGTTCTAGGGTTACAACAAAGCCCTGGTGAGGCTGAAACTGAAGAAGACTGCAGTGGATGACATTTCGGAGAGTCTCAGGCACGGAGGAGGGAAACTGAATTTTGATGAACTGCGGCAGGATCTGAAAGGGTAAGGATCTGAGACTGTTCTGGAGCCCTGGCCTTGGTTTGGCTGAGATAGCAGAGCTAGGGAATGGCTGTAGTGGGTGACCTTCTGGAGCTCTGCTAAGGCTGGGGCTACACTGTGGCCCTAGCATCAGAGGTGTGCCTCTCTCAAACACATCTAGGGATTGGCATTCAGCCATGTACGTGGATAGCATGGGCCAGGCTTTTAGAGCCCTTTTAGGGAAGAAGTTTTTGCTTTTACTGTGGTAACTTGAGGCCCTTTTTTGTCATCTGATCACACGTTCCTAGGTAAGAGAGCCCAACCTATATCTTCTTTCAGCCTCTTCTCTGCAGAGAGCAGTGAGCTCTGCCCTTGCCCTCCTCTTCTCCACACTGCACAACCCCAGCTCCCTCAGCTGCTGCTCTCTTCTCCAGACCCTTCCCCACCTTTTTTGCTCTTCTCTGGTCCTGTTCCAGCCCTTCCATGTCCTCCTTGCACTGAGGGCCTCAAAACTGCACCCAGCACTCAAGCTTGGTCCTGTCGAGTGCTGAGTGCCAGGGTCAGAATCCCTGCCCTGCTGCCTGCACCGTTGCTGCTCCAGGCCAGGCTGCTGGTGCCCTTCTTGCCCAGCTGGGCACAGCCTGGCTCACCTCCAGCTGCTGCCACCCAGCACCCTCAGGGTCTTTTGTCTTGGGCAATTTGCAGTGAATTTGGCCCATCTCTGGAGCTATGTGATCAGAGGTAGAAATGGGCTGTGGGACATGTGCTGTAGTGGAGGATGTCCCTGCTAAGTGCAGGGTGGGGTTGCACTGGATGAGCCCTGGAAGTTCCTTTTAGCCCAGGTCATTGTGTGAATGTATGAAAGGGTAGAGCAGTTTGAGTAGCAGTGTTGTGAATGTAGAGGCACTGTAGGTGTGAGCTGAGACTTTGGCTTGTAGGTGCAAGGCTTGCTGTGGTCAGGGGTTGGTGCAGCCCTCGCAGAGCTATGAGAAGCTGGAGGCTGGGAGGTAAGGAGGTACCGTGTCTGTCTTTGCAGGAAGGGCCACACGGATGCAGAGATCGAAGCCATATTTACCAAGTATGACCAAGATGGGGACCAGGAGTTGACAGAACATGAACATCAGCAGATGAGAGATGACCTGGAGAAAGAGAGGGTGAGCTCAGCACTGGCTCTGGGGTGCCACTTGCCGACCTTTCTTTCTGTGCTGCTTTGTTGCACTTTGCCCTCCTCCCGTCAAGTCCCTTTTGCATCTGCTTTTGCCCGTGGCTGACACCAGAAGCACAGCAAGGCATTGATGTGTTTGGTCCTGTCAGCCGTGGCCAGGTGAAAGGTTTCACATCCTGATTCTCTCTGTGCCTCACAAAGGACGACCTGGACCTGGATAGCAGCTCTCTGCCCCGCCCCCTGAGCAGCCGCAGCTTCCCCCGCAGCTTGGACGACTCCGAGGAGGATGAGGATGAAGACAGCGGACACAGCTCCCGGAGGAGAGGCAGCAGTTCCAGTGGGGTTTCCTATGAAGAGTTCCAAGTGTAAGTGTTAACCTTTTGAGGGGGTTGGGTCTGCAAGGGGGCTTTTGTCTGAGGTGGCCTTCCTTTCTTGTGCAGCAGTATCTCTGTTAGCTCAGTGTTTGTCGAGTCAGTCACCCAGACTGTGCTGTGTTCTGGTTTTAAGGATGGGATTAGGGTTAGGTGGTTGGTAGCTGAGAGGGTTTTGTGTCTGTTTGGTTTAGGCTTTTCTACATTAGAAAGGCCTAGGGGAATAAAGTACTCTGCTTTTAGTAGCTTGCAACTCAGATTCTCAACTCAGAGTTGAAGACACTGAAATGTGGATAGTGAAAGAAGGAGCAGATGAACATGGAAAAAGAGAGGACAGAGAGCAAGTGGTCATGTTGTAATGATGCTGGAAGAGGTTAGGGTGTTTTTTTCCACTGTGAGGCTTTGTAGATTGTTTTAGTTTTTGTTGAGTGACTCGGTGCTGTATGTAGTGAGATCTAGTGTTGTAGAGCCATAGAATCATGGAATGGTTTAGGTGGGAAGGGACCTCAAAGCTCAGGCAGTTCCAACCCCTCTGTGCCACAGGCAGGGACACCTCCCACTAGAACAGGTCACTCAAGGCCTGGCCTTGAACACCTCCAGGGAGGGAGCATCCACAACCTCCCTGGGCAACCTGTGCTCAGGTGCCTCTGTACCCTCAGTGCTAAGAACTTCTTCTTCTTCCTCTGTGTCCCTTGTCCCAGCTGAAAGTCATTGTCCCTCCTGCTGTTGTGAGCTCCTTGTGACTGTGCGTGTGCTCTGCAGTGCTGTATCTGTGTCTTGTTCAAGGCTGCCTTCACTTCACAGTGCTAGAAGGAACCAAGAGATAAAAGGGGTACAGGAGCTGCTTTTTACCCCTGTGCTGTCAGGGCATCTTCACCACAAGCTGGTATCTCCTCCTGGCTGTTGTGCACTGTGCCCCTGTGCTGAGGTGGGTCTGGCACGCCCCCCTGCAGCTGAGCCTTCTCTGCCCTTAGGCTGATGCGGCGAGTGGACCGCATGGAGCACTCCATCGGCAGCATCGTCTCCAAGATTGACGCAGTCATCGTCAAGCTGGAAGCCATGGAGAGAGCCAAGCTGAAGAGGAGGGATGTCCTGGGCAGGCTGCTAGACGGAATGACAGAGGTAAGAAAACTCTCTCAGCCTTGCTCCTGGGTAGCAACTTCTCTCTGCTCACGTGTGGTTGCGAAGCTGACATGGGCCCTGTGGTGGTGGCTAAGTGGTCTTGGGGCTGTGTTAGCACATCAGGACCTTTGGAGTGGGAAAGGGTCAGAGATGGGAGGTTGCCTTTGTTTAGAGAGGAGAAGCCTTCTTAGAGTGGGCCTCTGTGACACGGAGCAGCCAGCATATTAGGGGGCACTTCCTCATCAGTAAGTTTACTGATGACAGCAAGCTGGAAGACTTTGCCTGTCCAGGTCTCTCAGGATACCCTCACAGGCTGCAGCTGGATCGGCCGAGCTGGGCCCAGAGGAACCAGAGGAGGTGCAACAAGGAGAAGTGCAGAGTCCTGCACTTGGGGAGGAAGAATAAGCTGCAGCAAGACAGGCTAGGAGGGGAGTGCTGGGGAGCAGCCCTGTGGGAAGTGACCTGGAGAACATCCGTAGCACAGCAATGTGCCCTGGAAGGCCAAGAGGGACAACGGGGTCCTAGGGAGCATGAGGCAGAGTGTGTCCAGCAGTTCGAGGAGGGTTCTCCTCCCCCTCTACTCTGTCCTGCTGAGAACTCTGGGGAGCCCCAAAACTGAAGGCAGTGCTCAAGATGTTTCAGAGGTTCAGGGACCTGCTGGAGAGGGTCCAGCAAAGGGCTGTGAGGATGCCGAGGGGACTGAGCACTGTCTGGTGAGGAGAGGCTGAGGGACCTGGGGCTGCTTAGTCTGCAGAAGAGAAGACCGAGGGGGATTTCATCCATGTTTATAACTACCTGAAGGCTGGGGGGTCAGGAGAGGGGGCACGGGCTCTGCTTACTTGCTCCCTGGGATAGGCCAAGGAGCAAGGGATGGAAGCTGCAGCACAGGAGGTTCCAGCTCAACGCAAAGGGGAACTTTGTGACTGTAGAGGTCCCAGAGCACTGGCACAGGCAGCTCAGAGAGGTTGTGGAGTCTCCTTGTCTGGAATCTTTCCAGGCCTGTCTGGATGTGTTCCTCTGTGACCTGAGCTACGTTTTCTAACCTCTGCCAGAGCTGGACCAGACAGAGACCTTCCAGAGCTCATGCACTCCTACCCACCCTTGACAATTGCAAATGGCAAAGTGGGGAATCAGGTTAGCAATGGAGGACTCCATATCAGCATTACTGTTACAGATTCAGCTGCTTTGGAGGTCTACCCATTAGCAGGGAGCAGTCAGGTGAATGTGTTGTGTTACAGAACTGCCCTGCTCAAACCCCAAGCTTTTTCCCCCTCTCTTGTTGTACTTGAGCCTCTGTCCCCCAAACACCTACATCTCCCCTCTGAACTGCAGTGTAAGGGCAAGAAAGATGGAAAATGTGCAGAAGCTGCACTTCGAGCCTGTACCTTTTGCCCCCTTTAGGATGAGAGCCTGGGCCGTGAGCACGAGGTGCACCGGGAGCAGATGGAGCGTCTGGTGCGGGAGGAGCTGGAGCGCTGGGAGTCGGATGATGCCGCCTCTCAGCTCAGCCATCGCCTGGGGACGCCCCTGGCCCTGAACCAGCCCCGCTGCAGGAGCTCCAGGCCCTCCTCCTCCCAGTCGGATGGCATCGAGGGGGCAGCAGGGAACGGAGGGAGCAGCATCCACGCATAGGAATCAGTGGACAGGTCGTGCTGGGGTGGGTACAGAGCCAGCAACATGCGTTACTGTGCTGTCCTCTGACGTGAGGGTAGCACACCACAGAGCACAACTGGGGAGGGTAAAGCCAATACTTCCTGCAAGGCATCTGCAGACCTGTGTTAGCCTTGAGGCATACTGAAGTCTGTGCAGTCAGTAGCCTGTGTTTTGAAGGGCTGCCATACTTGGTTTAAGGTTGGAAAGGTCAGGCACTTCCAACCCCCACCCTCGATAATGGCAACCATTGCATGATTTTCCTAGGCAGCGTTTTGGCTCCGTGCTCTGCTGGCCTGGCTCCATGTCCACAAGGGCACCAGCAGCACATTGTGAGCTGCAGCTGAAAGGTGCAGCTCTTTCCCCCTTTTCCAGCAGAAAGCCAAAAGCCTTCCAAGCTTTCCAGCTTTATGCCATCTTTTGTTCTTTTTTCCACTGCAGTCTTCTATTCGCTGCTTTCTGTGCTCAGTGGCAGCCACTGGAGCCCAGTTCTGATACATGGTACAAGAATGACAGCTGCTTCAAGGCACAAGCACTGGAACAAGGGCAGGGAGCCAGAGAGGAGCTCCAGGTGAAGTGCACTTAGAGCTGTGCCAGACTTACGCATTTCTCCACTGGCAGGTTACACAGCAGACCTTGCTGCATAAAGGTGAGGTGGTGTTTTTCAGAGCTCCCTCTCCACCACTCACTCAGCCAGGCCTTACAGAAGGTGCCTGCTTCTCTGTGCGGCACTTTTGTCATCAGAGTATTCCTGAGAGACTGTTTGCTCTGTCATTAATTGTTCACACAGAGGCTGTTATTTCTGCCCACTCTCCCTGTGGAGGTAAGAATGCCTTCCTGAAGTTTCCAGCTCATCTCCTCCTCTGCAAACAGTGGCATGGGTCACCCTGAGTAAGCACAGCTTGGGTACAGCTGGGACTGCAAACTGCATCCTGAAGTGCACTTGCGGCATAGGCCCGTGGCCACCCCACAGGCACTAAGGGCTTGACCAGCCAGGACCAAGATTTCAGTGCCTGCTTTAAAGCTACAGCTTCAGCTTCTCCTTCAGCACTTGCCCTAGGGCCAAGCCTTCCATGCTGACCTGGAAATACTGTACATGTATGTGTAAAGATCTCCATTTCACCTCCTAATAAACATTTTGTATCTGCACAACAAAGGTGGTGCCAGGCGAGCTGGGTGGCTCTCTAGAGTGGTTGTAACAGCACACATTTCACCTCATCCTGCCCTCTTCCTTTCTCATGCTCCCTAACCACGTGAAGAGGGAGCATAGTGGGAACAAAAGAGCAGACACAAGCCAGAGCTCTGCTGCTGCTTTGCCCAAACTGAAGTTGCATTCCTGCAGGCATTCTGCGGTGGAGCAGCAGTGCTCTACACAGCAGGGACTGTGGCCTTGGTCTCACCTCTCAGGAGAGCACACTTACTCTCCTCTCGACCTGCTCCCACCCCCTCAAAACCATTCCTCCTTGGAATGGCCACCAAGGTGCAGAAGGGTGTGGACACAGAGGGCTGGGGAGGAACACCACCATTTCCTTACTGCACATCACTGCTTGCTGCCATTGTGTTTGCCTCTTGTGCTGCACCAGTCCAGGTGCCAATGAGTCAGAAATGGGAGGGCTGGCAGCATGACTTGAGGTGCCCCTGCTTGCACTACTGACCTGTGGGGGCTAAGCACTGTCTGGTGACTCTTGACCACCACCTATACCCCAACACTGCACAGGTAGCTGCAAACCCCCTTCCTCCAAGGGGCAGGCTCAGTGCTTGAGGTCTGGAACAGGCAAACCCCAAAGCAGGAAGTCCACTGCAGAGAGCTGCTCTTGCAGTGCCAAGGGGCAGGAGCACTGCTGGGGACCCTGATGCCCACACCCCTGCCCCAAGGGAACTCCTCCCCGAAGCACCCAGCCTGCCACGAACACCTCAGCTGCCACTCATCCCCTCATCCCACACCTTCTCCACCTGCCTGGCACTGACCTGTCAGGAGGTGCCCGGGGCCAGGCCCTGCTGAGCACACCACAGGCATCCTTGAGTCCCTTTAGCAGCAGGGACAGGTCCGGCAGGAGACGCTCAGAGTGGCAGCAGGGTCACGGCTCCAGACGTCTTCCTGTCCTTTGGGGAGGACAGGGGCCGAGGGCAGAGCAGGAGAGAAGCAGAAGATGCCAACTCCTGCCCCAGCAGCTGAGCCCAGGAGTCCTGCAGCAGCTCCTCACAAACAGGTCCTCCTGCCTTTATTGGTTATTGCCCACAGGAAGGACCCAAGCCCCTGGGAGAGTTCTCAGACACAGGGCAGGAGCAAAAGCTGCGAGACAGGACCAGCGCGCACACACACCCATCCCCCACCCACCCCCCCAGCTGTCAGGGGGGCAGGGAAGCTTCCTTCCCCCTTCTTCAATGGACACAGCTTTGTCGGCACAGCCAGCAGGCATCCCCCCACCCCATGAGAGCTGCACGCTGTGGGCTGGACAAGGCCAAGGCCACACATGCGGAAAACAGACCCTAATGGCTGAGCCTCTGCCCCGGGGTTGTTCCTGCAGAGAGGAGCACAGGGAGCTTGGTGGGGACAAGGCAAAGGGGGATGATCGTCCCTGCCCTGCCCGGGTCACCTACTCCCTGCCAGGCACTAAGGTTTTGCAGCGAGGGAAGCCCCAAAGGCAGCCCCTGGAAGGTGCCAAAGTCACCAGAGCCCAGACCCGAGTGCCCTGCTGCTGGAGTCCAGGGCACAGCTGCGGCTGCTGCGCTGCTGCCGGAGACCAGGGCAGGGCACGCTGAGGCCACACATGCAGACCTCGCCCCCTCGCTCCGCACTGGCCCTTGCCGTGAGCCCAGGAGCCAGCAGTGGCTATTCCAACAGGAGGTAGTGCTGCAGGGGTGCAGAGCCGTGCCCCCAGCCTGCCAGCGACAGGGGCTAAGGCACACTGTTAGAGCTGAGGATGGCAGCACCCTGCTGGCAACCCCCAGACGCTCCTTAGGCACAGAAGGTGACACCTTCCAGAGCAGACAGAGGCCCTGGCTGCTGCCTTCCCCAACACTGCTGCCTGCAGAGCTACCCTGTGCAACCTGCAGTGGCTGGCAAGGGGCAGAGGCTTGCACATAACTCTTTGTGCCCTGACCTTGGCAGGCTCTGTAGTGGCTGTGCCCACCCTGACCTCTGTCCGAGGCACAGGAGCTGAGCTCTGCTCTCTGCGACACTAACAGTTCCCTGTGCCGCTACAAATCCTACTCCTGGCTACTCACCGAGAGCACAGAGGCGCAGGCAAACAGTACAGAGGTGGTCTCCAGCCCATCATAAGCAATTCCACCCGGTGTGAACTCTGCAGGCTCACTGCAATGGCCAAGCCCCCACCTCACGACCCGGCGCTGCTGCTCGTCCCCGCCCACGGCGGGCAGCGGCCGGGCATGAGCGGCCCCCGGAGCTGTGCCCGGCCCCGCCTGCCTGCTCTGCCGCCCAGGCCCCTGGGGACCCCGGGTGCCGCAGCTGGACACCTCACAGCCTGCGTGTGTACCGCAGCCCGCTGAAGAGGAGGCCCAAAGCACAGACGACTTCAGCAGAGCTCTTACGGCACTCCTGCAGCTGGCTGGCGGGGGCAAGAGGAGAGCTTAGGAAGGAGCCAGGCAGAGCACGGCACTGATGGTCTTGTTACAGAAGGCTGTTGGGAGGCGCTGTGGCCTCTGAGGACCCAGTACACCCAAGGTTGCAGCGGTCCCGGCAAAAACACTCCCCCGGCATCTTCTGCTGTGGGATGCTGGACAGATGAACCGTGGAGGCACACGTCCTTCTCCTGGGCGCTTCTTCAGGTGTCAATGATTGTTCTGCTGGTTCTCGGGAGTAGAAATGTTCACAGACCGCAAATGCACTCAGAGCCAGTGGCAGTTCATTGCACTTTCTTCGTGTCAAAAGGGAGGTGCCACCGAGGCTGAGGCTTTCCTCCGGCTCTTCTCTCGCGGGGCAGCAGACAGCTCCCCCTAAGAGCACAGTACCAAAAGTGTTTCCAGTGTAACCAGATCCTTTCCCTGTTCTTTTCCCTTGCAGGTGCTTCGTATCCAAGGACTCGGGAAGGCAGAATGCTCCCGAGGCTTCCAAAGTGCAATACTTGTTCCGGGTACTTAACTGGGTCGAGCACCAGTTAAGGAGTGTTGGTCTCCGTCCTCAGCCACTGCAGGCCCTGCCTGGTGTAGTGCAGCAGCTCCCTCAGGCTGCTGTTGAGGGCCAGGGGGCCGGTGGCTGTGCTGAGCTCGGCAAAAACCTCTGCAGAGAGGGCAGGGAGAGAGAAAAGCTCGGGTGGGTTTCACACAAGAGAGAGCAGGGGGTGGCCAGGAGCGGCACCAGCTGCCACTTAGCCCAGCCTGTCAAAGCAGGCTCAGAGGCTGGGAAGGTCCCAGGCACACAAAGCCATGCACAGGACACAAAGAGGCACTCAAAACAGACACTCACTGACCAAAGGCAGGGACACCTTCCACCAGCCCAGGGTGCTCAGGCCCTCATCCAGCCTGGCCTTGAACCCCTCCAGGGCGTGAGCAGCCACAACCTCCCTGGGCAACCTGTGCCACTGTCTCACCACCCTCACTGCAAACAACTTCCTCCTGACATCAGTTTCAGTCTCCCCTCTGCCACTTCAAACCCATTCCTCCTCCTCTTCTCATTACAAGACCTTGTCAATACTCCCTCCTCAGCTCTCATGAAGCCCCTTCAGATCCTTCAGATCCAGTGGCCTGGAAGGCCACTCCAAGCTCTCCTGGAAGCTGCCTTCTCTCCAGGCTCTCCAGGCTGCAGAGTCTCAGAGTCCTCTTGGCCTGCCTCCATCTGCAGGCCCCACAGCAGCATTGCCAACAAAGCTACACAATAAGGAGAGCAGCAGCAACTGCAGGCGCTGCTGCTGGCAAATGCTGGGCACCTGCCCGGCAAGGAGCCCGGGGGCAGTGCTGCTCGGCTGCTGTGCCACACAGAGCAGCCACAGGCACTTGTGTTCAACACAACAGCACCTGCAGCTCTGGCAGACAAACTGCCCTGAGAAGAGGGCACCCTAAAAGGTAAGTGCCCAAGAGGGAAAACCAACCCCCAGCCCCACTGCTGCTTCTGCTGTTAGCATGGAGCCAGCTGCCTGGGCTCCCACTCTTGATGCCTCATCCCTGAGCTGTGAGACACAGGAGGATGGCAATGCAGCCTTTGACCTGGAAGCATCAGCACTGCAGCAGCATCAGAGGCTCTGCCAAAGAGCTGCCTGCAGCGGCACCTGCAGAGCTTCCACCTGCAGGGACCGTGCCTGCTGCGCTGAGGCTTCGCTGCGGCAAAGCCGTGCACGGCAGCACAACGGGCAGCAGAGGGCAGAAGCTTACCCCTGTTCTTCCTGGCCAGGGCATCCGCCTGCTCCCACAGCTCGCAGGCCTGCAGGATGTAGGAGGTGATGCTGATGTAGGAAGAGGTGATGGTGGGGACATTACTGGGGACTGTGACCGTAGAGCCAGTGCTACTGCCACTGGAGCTGCTGGCATTTGATCCTGGCTGGGGAGTCCCAGAACCAGCAGGAGAAGGCATTGGAGAAAGAGGAGAAGGCATTCCTGTGCTTCTGCCAGAGAGACAAACACCAATCAGGAGCGGATCACAGCAGAGGGGAAAGGCCTGCCCAAAGACTCTTATGCCAGGAGCTCTCAAGTCATGTCCCCCCAGTTCTGCAGTTTGGGAGGGAGGGCTGGGAGCCAAAAAGTGCTCAGCTAAGCAACAAATGATTGCCATTCGAGAGCCGGGCAGGGGCTTGGAAGTAAATTGGGACTTTAAGGGCTTCACAAAAGGACAGGTGACAGAAAGGGCCACTCAGGCACTGCCAGACTCTGCAGCTGCCTGGGGAAGCCTTCAACAGCCTCTCTCAGGACTCTCTCCTCCCAGCTTCCACTGCAGGCCCCCTGAGCTCCCCACATATGGAAGCTGTCTGACAGGGGCCTGGAGATGGCATCCCTGGAAACACCGAGGGGCCTCTGCCAGCAGCCAGAGGAGCACAGCAGAGGCTGTGCCACAGCACGGGGCCAGGAGCTTCCTGGCTCCTCGGGAGGAGAACTGCTCCACTTGCTGGGGGGCACCTCAGGAGCTGGGGGAGGCGCAAGGGAAAAACGCAACAGAGAGAGAGCAGAAGCACTGCCAGCCCCCAGGCACTTACCAAGCTCAGCAGGGCAGCTCTTACCTTGCAGCAGAGGGAGAAGCTGCTGCTACTGCTGCTCTGGAAGGACTCTGCAGCAGGGAACAAAACTCTGTCAGCTGGGGGCCTGGGAGCACCTTCAGCACCTCCCACGTGCACCCAGCTGGCAGCTCGGCAGGAGCCTGCCCTACCTTGAGGAGGTCGCTCAGGAGCCTGCAATACTTCACTGCAGTCTCTCTTTTGTACTGGAACATGGCCATGTGCAGGAGGGCCTGGCAGCGTGTGCTGTGGGCACAAAGACAGCCAAGCGTCAGGGGACACAGACAGGCACACGGCAGCTCTGCTGCACAGCCAATAAGGTCAGAGGTGCTCAAGAGACACAGGGACGTGGGACCTGGGCAGACGGTTTCATGCCCGTGTGGTCTTCGGTCACTGGTTGGGCTTGATGACCTTAGAAGCCTTACCCAGCTGAAACAATTGTATGAGACAGCTCATACTTGCTCTGCTCCTCCTGCTCACCTCACACAAAGGCTCTGGGGAGCAGCTCAAGGGAAAGAAAAGAGCCAAAGGGGACAGGGCCAGCTCTGGTCTTTCACGTGAAGAGGAGCCCAACCCCTCAGAGGTGCCCCAGGCTGAGCGAGCTCCCCTCTAGAACAGCCTTGGCTGTGCTCAGTGGCAGGGCTCAGGTTCGGGCAGCCACAGCTCCTCCTTTCCCTCAGCTGAAAGCCCTTCTGTGCTCTCCAGCTGCCAGCAGATCCCTCCCGCGGAGCTCTGCCGCCCCTCGCCCTCCTTCCTGCCCCGGGCATTGCTGGCTCCTTCCCTCCAGCCAGTCTCAGAGCAGACTCTGCAGGCACAGCCCTAGGGTTACCTACCAAAGCACCAGGAAGAGCTCTTCATAGGAGGATGCTGAGGAGCCTGTGAAGGCTCTCACTGTTGTGATGAATCTAAGGAGAGAGAAAAGCAGGAGCTGCTCAGCCCTCAGAGCTCTGCAGCCTCACTGTCTAAGAGCAAACAGCAACCTGAACTCTGCTGCCTGCTGAGAATCCAGAGCTGCCACAGCTGCAAACAAGCAGGGCGGCTGCCCCTCGTCCTCTGTACAGGCTGCCAGCCCCCGGGCTTGGGAGGCCACTCACTGGATGAGCTCTATGGTGTCCCTGAAGATGCTGTAAGCCGATTTTGGTGCCGGTGCATCCAACTCCAAGGCGATCCCATACTCGATGAAGGCCAGGGCAGCATCCAGGTACTGAATGGCCCTGCCAGTCTTCTCTGTCTGGTAAGGAGAACAGGAGCATTGTTAGGGCAAGAGGAAAAGTGCTCCTGGCCCCTAGGCTTTGGCACCTCTATCCTCCCTACTTAGGCAGCACTGCCAGGCAGACAGAGAGGCCCAAGGCAGGCCTGGGGCCGATGCCTAAATGCTTCTCAGCAGCAGCCCTGCTGTGGCCCCAGCCCCCAGCTTTGTGTCCTCTGGCTGTGTGCAAGGCAGCAGAGAATTGTTTTGGGGACCGAAGCCCTTGAAGCTCATCCAGCCCAACCCTTCTCTGCCTCTGCCAAGGCAGAGCTGCAGCCGTGCAGGCGGCATCAGGCAGTGAGGCAGTGCCAGGGCGAAAGCTGGGGCACCTTTGCAGCACAGGGCACAGGCTCACCATGGCATCAGCTTTGTGCTTCAGCCTCTTGGCCTCTTCTCTGTAGTATTCCACTGAATGCTTCCTGCATTGGGGACACACAGAAGAGGACCAATCAGAGAAGGATGCTGGGCTCCAGATCACATCTAGAGGGTGCTCTCAGTTCTAACACCTTAGCTCCCACAATGAGTTGGGTTACAAGTGACATAAAAATTCATCCAGTTCCAATTCCCTCTGCCACAGGCAGGGACACCTCCCACCAGCCCAGCTTGATCAAGGCCCCATCCAGCCCGACCCTCAACACTTCCTTTAGCCAATGCACTCCAGGGCCTGAGCGCTCTCCTGAGGAAAAATTGCTGCTTCGTGTCTAATCTAAAATCTGCCTTCCTCCAGGTTGAAGCCATCACTCCTTGTCCTGTCACTGTCTGTCTTTTTGCAAACCCTCTTTCCTGCTCTCTTGCTCTAAGGCCTCCCTGCAGCCTTCTCTCCTCTCCAGGCTGAACAGCCCTAACTCTCCCAGCCTGTCCTCACAGCAGAAGTGCTCCAGCCCTCGCATCATTTTTGTGGCCTGCTCCATCAGGTCCATGTTCTTCCTGTGTTGGTGCTCCACAGCTGGGCCCCAGCAGTACAGGTGAGCTCTCAGCAGAGCAGAGGGGCAGAGTCCCCTCCCTCCAGCTGCTGCCCACACTGCTGGGAGTGCAGCCCAGGACAGTGCTGGTTCCTGGATTGCAAGTGCACATGTCAGATGAGGCACTCAGTGTCCTATCCCAGGGAACAAGTGAGCAGAGCCTGTCCCCGTTGCTCCTGACCCCCAGCACTCACAGATTTAGAAACATTGATTCAATCCCTTCTCAGTCTTCTCCAGACTAAGCAGACCCAGGTCCCTCAGCCTCTCCTCACCAGGCAGTGGTGCAGTCCCCTCAACATCCTCAGAGCCCTCCCTTAGACCCTCTCTGGCCAGTCCCTGTCCCTCTGAAACTGGGGAGCCCCAAACTGAAGGCAGCACTCAAGATGAGTTCTCAGCAGGGCAGAGCAGAGGGGGAGGAGAACCTTCCTTGACCTGCCGGATACACTGTCTCATGCTCCCTAGGATCCCATTGACCCTCGTGGCCCCCAGGGCACATTGCTGTGCCATGGATGTTCTCCAGCAGCACCCCCAGGTCCCTCTCCACAGGGCTGCTCTCCAGCAGTCACCTCCCAACCTGTTCTGCTGCATTTCATTCTTCCTCCCCGGGTGCAGGACTCTGCACTTGCCCTTGTTGCACCTCATTTAGTTCCTCTGTGCCCAGCTCTCAGTCTGTGCAGGTCTCTCGTGGTGGCCTCTCAACCTGCAGCTCTGACAGCTGAGCCTCCCAGCTTGGTGTCCTCAGCACACTTGCTGAACAGATGCTCTCTGTGCCCTCAACAATGTCATTGATGCAAAAGTTGAACTGGACTGGACCCAGCGCCAATCCCTGGGAGACTCTGATGGTCACAGCTCTCCAGCTGCCTCTCTCCACCCTCCCCAAAAAAGTGCTCCTGAGGAAGCAGGAGGCAGAGTGGCTGCAGGGCCAGCCTGGCCTGGCAGAAAGTGCAGAGGAGCAGTGTGAAAAAAAAACCTTACTTTTCAGCCTTCAGTTGAGGTCTCCTTGGCTTGCAGGTACCATTTGGCAAAGAAGGCACTGGGAAAGGCTTTGAGGCATCCCCTGCGGATCCCTGAGAAGCCACAGAGCAGAGATAGAAGCTGGTCAGAGGAATAGGTCTGAGCCAATTCCCAGTCCTGCCCTTCCACTATTGCAAGAGAAAACATTTGTGTGCCCCAGGCAAAGTCTGTCCCCTGAGCTCTTCCCTTCTCCTTGCCTCCTTCCCCAGTAAGGCAGATGGGTCCTAGGCTCCCCTTCCCTGGCTGCCAGGAAGGCTCCAACCTTTCCAGCTTTTCCCAAGCCCGCGGGCACTCGGCAGCCTTTCCCCTAGGCGGTGGCGCAGAGGCAGGACAGGTCCTGTCCACATACACCCACAGGTCACTCAAGGCCTCATCCAACCTGACCTTCAACACCTCCAGGGAGGTTGTGGAGCACAGAGACACAGAATAGGATCTTTGACCACAATCTGCACTTCTGTGCTCCACAACCTCCCTGGGCCACCTGTGCAAGTGTCTCACCACCCCCACTGTAAAGAACTTCCTCCTAACATCCACTTTCAGTCTCCCCTCTGCCACTTCACACCCATTCCTCCTCCTCCTCCTGTCATCACAAGACCTTGCCAATAGGATCCTCCAGGAGGGCTGGGGAGGCACTGGTGCCTTCCTTCCTCTTTTGTACCCCCAGAGCCCCACAGCTTGCAGCACAGGTACCTACTTTGATGCCCTTGGACAGCTCAGAGTGATTTCTTGCCATCTTCCTGTGCTTGGAGATCAAAGGATCCTTGATGCTGCTCTTGCTCCTGGCAGCATTCTGTGGGTCTGGCACCTCGCTGCTCTCACTGATGGGTCTCTTTGGGGCCACCTTGCTTGACTTGGGTGCAGCATGTGCAGGAGACTTGTGTGGCACTGCTGGGAGTAGCAGAAGGTCTTCCTTCTGGGTTTCACAGGAAGCTTTTGATGTTCTGCAGAGGAAAAAGGGCATTCAGCAAATCACAGGATGACAGGGGTTGGAAGGGACCCAAAGAGCTCATGCAGTCCAACCTCCCTGCCAGAGCAGGACCAGACAATCTAGCTCAGGACACATAGGAAAGCATCCACACAGGCCTGAAAAGGCACCACAGAACCTCTCTGGGCCGCCTGTGCCAGTGCTCTGGGACCCTTCCAGGCAAGAAGTTGCTCCCCATGTTGAGCTGCAACCTCCTGTGCTGCAGCTTCCATCCGTTGCTCCTTGGCTTATCCCAGGGAGCAGTGAGCAGAGCCTGTCCCCCCCATCTTGACCCCCAGCCCTCGGAGATTTACAAACAAGGAGCTTTGCCAGCTCTGGGTACTTACTTCAGCTTGCTGGAGTCTGTCTTAGCTGAAGACAGCACCGGTCTGGGTTTCTTCTCTGATTTAGTTTTCTTCCTCTCAACCACCTCCTCCTCCAGTTTCCTCTGCCAGGAAGATAAGAAAAGGGAAAAGAACCCCTCAGGGGCTGAAAGCTGCTGTCGAGTGCAGAGCGACGCAGCTGAGCTGGATCCCTTCTGGTTCCAGAGAGAGACAAGAGACTGGAGGCAGCCTGGGGGAAGCTCAGAGCACAGTGGGTGCAGCTCTCAAGCTCCCTGGCCGGGGCCCTGCTGTGCCTCTCTATCTCCTTCAGCTTGAACAGGTGAATTCTGCTACGGTGCTGGAGACGGAACTGCCAAAGCTCTGCCTGCCAAAAATTATCCAAATGGAGGCACTCCCCCCGCTGAAACTCAGCTTCTGCCCTGCTCTGAGTGGGCTCTGGGCTGCTGCTGGCTGGGAGTCCTGCAGAAATGGATCCAGATGCTCCTGGCAGAGGCAGGAACTGCAAACTATTGTGTTCTGGGCACTCCTGACCCTAGGACAGCACAAAGCTGCATCCCCAGCAGAGTGAGATCACTCAGCTGGCCCAGATGTACAGGGCCTTAGGTTTATTGAGCAGAACCTAACCCAGGTGAAACTGGCACCAGCCAGCTCCAGTCCCTGCCACTGTCTGCCAGAAGCACAGGGCCCAGGAAGGCAGAGTGGTCGTCAGTCCTCATTGCGATGGCTCTGCATGGCTCTCCCAACACCAAGTGTGCACATCCCCAGCTGCCCTGGGAGAAGACCTGCAGCAGACTCTGCTGCATGCCAGGAGCCTGTGAAAGAACTGGCCCAGAACCTGTACCATTCAGGCAGCACCACACACAGCCTGCCTGCCACCACCCAAAGCGTGCCAGGGCTGCCTGGGCTCCAAAAAGCAGGATCCCAGGCAGTAGGATGCCCTGGGAAGCCCAAAGCCCTTCTCAGACAGCCGCCGGGGCTGTGCCCCTGCTCGGCAGGGCCTCGGGGAGCACCGGGACCCATCTGTGGGCAGCTGGGACACGCATCCCCTCACCGAGCCCAGGGACCCCTTAGTGGCAGGAGCCTGCTGGGCCCGTGGCCAGCCTGGGAAGCAGACAGAACCTATGCACTGAGGATCTCCAACACCTCCTGGGGCCTCACACAAGCCCAGCTCCACCTCTCACCTTCCTCCTTGGAAGAGCCTTGTCGGGAGGGTCTGTGCCTTTCCTCCCCAAGTCCTGCTTCCTAGCATCAGGCTGTTCCTTGGCCTCTGCTTTCCTCTGGTGGTTGCCTTTCCCCGAGGCCTGAGGGACTCTGGCCAGGAGAGGGAGATGTATTTTGACAAGCAGGGACTGAGTGCTGGAGGAGTCCCTCACTGGCGAGCCCAACTTATCCTCCTGGCCAAGCACAGGAAGCTTCTCCTTGGGACCATCGACAGGAGGCCTGTGGCCACTAGTCCTGCTGGGGGTTGTGCCCTGGCCCTGAGGAAGGGGACTGAGAGTGAGATGCTCCTGGGCACTGCCGAGGGAAAGGTCTCTCACAGGCTTAGGGTCCACGAAGGCTTTGGCACCGGCCCGGTGGGAGCTTTTGTGCTTTCTCTTCTCAGAGGGCTCTGTCTGGACTGCCTTTGGGACTTTCCTGTCTCTGGATTTCTCCTTGGCTTTCGTTTTGAACTTTGGCTTGTCTCTGCCAGGCTGCTCTCTGACCTCCAAAGGCCCAGGGTCGCTCTCCACCTTCAGGCCTCCCTTGGGCTCCTCAGGCACCGGCACCTTGCTGGGCCTCTTGATACCCACGGTGTGCCTGGGCGAGGGCTCCTGGGCCTGCCCGGGCGGCTCCTGGCGGCTGTGCTGGGTGGGTGGGGAAGGGTCCCCCGGGGCCTCTGCTGCTCTGCTGTGGCCCTTGTGCTGAGTCTCCTTGGGCTCAGGGGGCTGCTGGCAGGAATTGCTGCCCGAGCCCTGCTCCTGCTCCTTCTCCTCCTCACGTCCATGCCCGGGGCTGATGTCGCTGAGGCTCTCGGTGGGCACTGCTGGTGGATTCACCTTGGTCAGCCAATTGTCCAGCTGCCACTTGTTGCAACTCGGTGGCTCAGGCTGCAGGCAAAAAATAAAAAGGAGAAAGAGAAGATGCAAAATCCAGATGGCTTTCAGAAGTTATTCCCCACCTGGCACAGCTGAGCAGAACCCAATGGAACTCCCCCTGGCTGCTGAAAGAGATAGAAGGTGCTGGGGGGACAGCAGCAGCTCCTGCAGAAGCAGGCCTGGGTTTCTGTACTGCACCAAAGGGGCCCAGGGAGGTGGTGGAGTCCCCATCCCTGAAGGTGTTCAAGCAAAGCCTGGATGGGGCACTTAGTGCCATGCTCTGATTGATTGGATCAGTCTGAGGGAGAGGTTGGGCTGGATGAGCTTGGAGGTCTCTTCCCACCTGCCTGATTCTATCATTCTGTGCTGCAAGGCGCTCCTGGAGGACCTGCCTGAAACCAGGAGGCATTTCTGCAGCAGTTTTAAAAGTGCAGGGACTCAGCTGTGAAACTTTAAGGCAGGAAATCATATGACTTTTGATCACATACTGTGCTCCACAACCCCCCTGGAGGTGTTCAAGGCCAGGCTGGATGAGACCTCGAGCAACCTGTTCTAGTGGGAGGTGTCCCCTGCCTATGGCACAGGGGGGTTGGAACTGGCTGAGCTTTGAGCTCCCTTCCAACCTAAACCATTCTACGATGGGGCAACGATGTCGAGGGAACCCCTGTATGATGAGGTTGGCTCAGGTGTCCTGCTCACACTGTGTGGACAGAGCTGTGCCCTGTAGGCACTTTGCATCACCTCAGCTGCTGGCAGCCCGCGGGGGTCGGAGGCTTCGGTGTCGCTGTCGCTGCTGTCGGTGTCCGAGTCGGAGGAGCTGTCGGAGCCGCTGGTGCTCCCCGGCTCCGGGCTGCTGGAATGTGCTGATGCCAGGCGCTGCGGCTGCGGGGCGCTGCGAGGACAACGGCAGATACAATGAGACAGCGGCAGGGCTGACAGGCTACTCGCTTCCTTCCGTCGACACGGCAGGCTTCAAAGAGGGAAAACTGCAAGCCCCCTTCGGGCACGGAGAGGAGCGAGGAGGAGGCCCAAAGGAATGCGTTGCCTGCTCCCAGGACAAAGAGGCTCTGGCCATAAAGCCTTTGGCTGCGGCCCAGGCAGCCCTAACGCTGCAAGCAGGAGCTCGCTGCTGCCATGGCAAGCTGCACTCAGCCCACACCCACAGGCTGCCCAGGGAGGTTGTGGAAGTCTCCTGCCTGGAGATGTACAAGACCAGTCTGGATGAGGCCTTTAGTAGCCAAGTCTAGCTGAGAGGTGTCCCTGCCCGTGGCAGGGGGTTGGAACTGGATGACCTTTAAGGTCCCTACCAACCCAAGCCACTCTGTGACTCCTCTGGTCACAGGATCACACAGACTCACAGGATGGCAGGGGTTGGAAGGGACCCAAGGAGATCACTGAGTCCAACCCCCTGCCAGAGCAGGACCAGACAATCTAGCTCAGGGCACACAGCAACACATCCAGACAAGCCTGCAAAGGCTCCAGACAAAGACACTTCACAACCTCTCTCTGGGCAGCCTGTGCCAGTGCTCTGGGACCTTTCCAGTCAAGAACTTGACCCTTGTGTTGAGCTGCAACCTCCTGTGCTGCAGCTTCCACCCGTTGCTCCTTGGCCTACCCCAGGTCAGCTGCCTTACTAAGAGGAGCTGAAACAGCCTCACCGAGTCACCCTCACCCTTCTCTCTTTGGCACCTGCTGGGCTGTTCTGGGCCTCTTTCTGCACTGGGACTTGACTCACACCTCACCCATCACTACCACCACTGAAAATTCCTCTAGCTCCAGCTGACCTTCACAGACACAGGTGGTAGAGAAGGGGAGGAAAGAAGGGAAGAGCTGGGAAAAATCTACTTCTAACTGCAGCCTCCCAAGGCATCTGAGTCCAATCTTCAGCAGCAGCTCTGGGCAGCTAAAAAACCAAAGGCTGCCTCTGCAAGGGTAAAGCAAGAGCCCTTCCTCACCCACCCCCCAACACGAGGGGGAGTTGCCTTTTTTCCTAACCCCCTTTGGTCACTAACCTGTAGCCTGGAGGAGCGAGGGCAGAAGGTGGCTTTGCAACAACCTGTGTCGGGTACAAAAAAAACACAAAAGAGGAGAAAGGGGGAGGAAAGGTTAGCTGAAGGATCTCGGCAGGACCTGCCAAGGTGTGGTGGTTAAAGGGAGGTTCTGTGTGCCTAGAGTAGAAAACATCTACAACTGACTTGGTCGTCACCACTCTCTTCACTATCACTGAGGTGCAGGTCCTCCTGGAGCATTCTGAAAGACAACCAGAAGATAAAGGTCAGCCAGGGCAGGCACCGCAAAGGCCTCGGTCCGAGCTGGCCCGACCCCGACCGACCTCCCCCAGCCCACGCTCGGGCTGCTGCCCCCTGTCCTCACCTGTCTGGAGAAGGAGAACCCGACCCAGACAGCCAAGGTGAGGCTCCACGCTGGCAGTGCTCCTCAACCAGAGCTAGCCCAGCGCAAGGCTGGTGCTTGGGCAGCAAGGCTCAGGCTCCCCAGGGCACACAGCCTCTGCCCCGGGAGCTCCAAGCTCTCACCTCTCGGGGCTGCCCTTTGTGCTGCCACAGTCTCCTGCCACACGGCCGGCAGCACTGCCGAGCTCAGGCCACTCTCCTCTTCCTTCTCTACACAAGGAGCTCCCTGCTCCCGCCCCTCTCGGTGGTGACGGTGGCAGGGAACAGCTCAGACACCCCAGGAGGGTCCCAGGTGGGGAGCAGGGAGCCTGCCTTAGCGTTGCAGGAGCAGAGAGCCCAAAGGCATCACAGACGCACAGAACTGTCAGGCCTCGAAGGAACCTTGAGGATCATCCAGCTCTGACCCCCCTGCCACAGACAAGGACACCTCAACACTAGATCAGGTTGTCCACAGCCACATCCAGCCTGGCCTTAAAAACTTCCAGGGATGAGGCTTCCATCACCTCCCTGGGCGACCTGTGCCACAGTCTCAGCACCCTCACGCTGAAGAACTTCTTCCTAACATCCAATCTTAATCTCCCCTCCTCTAGCTTGGGTCCATTCCCCCCAGTCCTGTCACTACCTGACAGCCTAAAAAGTCCCTCTCCACCTTCCTTGTAGCCCCCTTCAGATACTGCAAGGCCACAAGAAGGTCTCTTCAGAGCCTTCTCCTCTCCACCCTGCACAGCCCCAACTCTCTCAGCCTGTGCTCGCAGTCCTCTGCCTCCAGGTGGTGACTGCTGCTTGCAGTGACCCTGCCGGGGAGGACCTGTGGACATGGACTCAAAGTCCTCCCAAACTCTTCTCTCCCCCTCTTTGGCCACCACGCAGGCGCCCCGGCGGCAGCTGGCAGACAGACAGGCAGAACTCCTGCTGCTCAGAAGCAGAGCTGCTCAAACCTGGAAAGCAGCTGGAGACAGAGTCCTCACCCCACAGAGTTACACGGCTCCCACTCCACACATGGGATCAGAAGCTGGGGACACCAGACAGGGCCTTCCATCCACCAGGTCAGAACTCTGATGATTTCCACTTCTCACTTCTCAGTGCGGCATTTCATGCTCAAATGAGCAAAAGGAGCTTCCAAGCCCTCAGGGCAACACATTTTAGAGCAAGAAAACAAACCTGAAAGCTCCTCAGTCAACCAGATCACCTTGGAGAAGCTGGGAGAGAGCTGTTCCTGATACCGGTCAGGAACAGGAGCACCACACAAAGCTTCCTCTTTCAACAACTCCACTAACCCGTGAGGAACCTCCTCCTGTCCTCAGCTGCCAAAGCTCTCCTGAGCCAACCCTTGCCTGCACAGGTGACACCTCCCTCGAAGGTGGTGACCCCACAGTCCCCAGCTACCTGTCCCTGATGCACGAGAGGTTCTCTGATGACACTGGCATGGATCTGGGTGTCTGCTGCCTTCAGGCATTGTGCCTTCGCTGTTCCCCAGGGCCTCTTCTCCTCCCTGTCCCAGCCTCCACTGACACAGCAGCAGCTTGGTTCAAATCAGCTCTTGCCTCTCCTTTTAGAGGAAGCACAGAGGGGAAGCCCTGAGAGACACCACCTGGGAACAGCAAGCCCCTGGGGCATCTGCAGGAGGCAAAGGGCACGCGGCCTGCAGCGCTCCTCCACGTGTCAACCTCACAGGGATCACGGGATCACAGGATGGCAGGGGTTGGAAGGGACCCAAAGAGGTCACTGAGTCCAATCCCCCATGCCAGAGCAGGGCCAGGAGCTGGAGCCAAGGCTCACTCAGTCCCTTAGGCCCAGAAAAAAAAAAAAAAAAAAGGAGCAAAATCACCAAGGCAGGCACTCTGCAGAGCTCTGGGCAGCTTGGCCTCCCAGCAGCTCCATCCATCCTTTGTGTTGGTTTTCCAGCCCATTGGGTCTCCCTCTCTCAGCTCAGAGTCCTTGTCCCTCATCTGTGCACTCACAGCCCTTGTCCCCAGCGCCCCCTTCAGGCGCTGGCAGGTGACTCTAAAGTCTCCCTGCAGCCTTCTCTTCTCCAGGCTGAACAGCCCCAACTCTCCTAGCCTGTCCTGACAGCAGAGGTTCTCCAGCCCTCTGATCATGTTCTGAACAGCCCCAACTCTGCCAGCCTAGCCCCACTGGGAGGTTCTGCAGCCCTCATCATCTTTGTGGCCTCCTCTGGACCCTCTTTGGCAACTCCAGGTCCTTCTTGCACTGGGGCTACTGTAACTGGAGGCAGCTCTGCAGGTGTGGTGTGAGCAGAGCAGAGCAGAGGGGCAGAATGCCCTCTGCTAATCCAGCTGCTAAACCCTTGACCTTTGGGATCAGGCAGTAACTCTAATGTGGCTTGAGGCCAGGCTCTTCTCGGCAGCTGCCCGCCAGAGCTGGGAAGCAGGCACAGGTACTTACGAGGTTCTGGGCTGAGAAGCGGGCAGGGGTTTCGAGGGTGTCTCATGCTGCTCTGCAAATTAAAAAGTCATGCTTGGGTTTACTTGCCTCATTTCTAAGAGCATCTCACCCCACAGCAGTCTCTCGGCAGCAGCAGCTCAGCAAGCCCCTTTCTTATTGCTTCACGATGCAACTGCTTGCCACTGAGCATTCCTCCCTCTGAGCAGAGGTTGCTCACCGGGTGCTGCTTGCTCTCTGCCGAGCTGCTGCATTCACTCCTACAGAATGGATGTGGGCAGCCTCCTAAGCATGCCCTAAACTCCTCAGGGCTCAAAGCAGCAGAGGAATCTGTGCTCCTCACTGTCAAGATTTGCTGCTCTCAGAGCTTAGCACACAGAACCCTCTCCCAGCACACACACACAGAGCAGCGTTTGCGTTTCTACTCACTCTGACTCTGGGCCGCAGCTCCGGCGTGCTGTGGTTCCTAGGAAGAAAGGACAAAGTGCAAGCTGAGACAAAAAGGAATCAGCTCTCTCCTCAGAGCAGCAGATCAGTGCTTCCACACAGTCATACAATCACTGAGACTGGAAAGGACCTCTCAGATCAAGTCCAGCCTTGCACCAAACACCTCCGTGGCCAGCAGACCGTGCCCTTTTTGAACACCTCCTGGGATGGTGACTCCACCACCTCCCTGGGCAGCCTGTTCCAATTGTTTGCCATGTGTTCCTTCACTAAATTCTTTGACTAACTGGTCAAAGAAACGACTTGGATGTGCCCAACAGCCTAAGCTGGCTTGGTGTAGCTCAGCCTGGACAGACACCAGCAGGTGAGTGGGGTGGAGGATTTGTAAGGGCTGCTGGAGACTTCTGTTAAACACAGCAAATATTCTTGTTGGCAAGGAAGGTGATGGAGGGTTTGTGCTGAAACAGAGATTCAAAGAACCCTAAAACGAGTTGGCTTGGAAGGGAGCTGAGAGATCAACCAGTTCCAGCCCCTTGCTATGGGCAGGGACACCTCTCACCAGCCCAGCTCGATCAAAGCCTCATCCAGCTTGGCCTTCAACACCTCCAGGCAAGAGGCAGCCACAACCGACCTTGGGCAACCTGTGCATGTGACTCCCCAGCCTCACTCTCAACAATTCCTTCCTCATCTTCACTCTCAGTCTCCTCTCTCCTGGCCCAAAGCCATTGTCCCTCATCCTGGCACTCCAAGCCCTTGTCAGAAGTCCCTTCCCAGCTCTCCTGTAGACCCTTCTGAAAAGCAGCCACATTTGACAGGCCACAATGACTGTGTGACTGACTCCCAAATTATCCACCCCTGCCTCTAGCTCCACCATCTTATGACTCCCTGAAAATACAAAGCTTGCTTAAAAGATTATCCCCAAGCCAGAAGGGAATCCTGCTCCGAAGGGAGCTGCTCAGCAGCACCTCAGGATCTCCTGCTCGGCACGGCCCTGCACTGCAGGCAGCACTTGCCCAACTCCAGACCTGCTTCAGCTTATCCGGCCTCCCTTCCAGATAACCTCTCCTACAGCTTTTAGGTGTGATAAGGAAACTAAAGCAGGTAAAAGCACAAGGAAGAGCTGAAAAAAAAGCCCTCTTGTGAGTGACCCAAAACCCTGGTCCACAGAGGGTACCTTACCTTTGCTGGGAAGGGGAACTTGGAAGGCTCTGCTGTGCTAGGCGTGTGAATAGCTGTCAGGGGAGGTGGCCAGGAGTGGGTCATTTCCTGCAAAGACATTGAGACAAGCACTCAGAGCACTGCTGTTGACACACACAGCTCAAGTTTTGTGCTGAAGAGATTCATGCAGGAGAGGTCACAGAACCCCAGCACAGTGGAGGTTGGAAGAGACTTCTGCAGGTCATCCCCGGCTAAAGTAGGGTACACCCCCAGCAAGCTTGCCCAGGTCCAGGTGGTCTGGGATCTCTCCAGAGGAGCAGCAGCTCCAGCACCCTCAACACTTCATGTTTTAGTGGAGAGACTGCTCTTCCAGCTCCAGCTGGACCTGAAGCTAACTTTGCTCTTTGCCAGGGAGCACCTCAAAGCACACTCTGGGCCAGAACAGCAGCAGTGAGATTTTGCTCCCTGCTTCGCTCCATGCAAGCCAAGAGCAGAGAGAGAAATGCCCTCTTTAACAGCACCTACCTTCAAAATGTCTTCAATGGAGTGGGCATCACCAGGGAAGGTTTGCTGCAACAGAAAAAAAAAAAAAAAAAAAAAAAAAGAGGTAAGTTGGTTTGGTTCTTACCAAGAGATGCAGGCACCACAGGTTGCTCTCCTGCCAGTCCTATAGCTCTGATGGAAAGCCAGGAATGATAAAATGCTGTGAAGGACTGAGACCCCCCCCAGGGAGGTCAGGATGCACTTCCACAAAGTCTGTTGGCTTCACAGAATGTTAGGGGCTGCAAGGGAAAGAGACCTCTGGAGACTGAAACTGTGCAGAACATCCTACTCATGTCCAAGCTACCTCTGCCCTGCTCCACTTTCAAACCCTTGAGCCCCAGGAGCACCCTGCAAAGCTGGACAAGAAGCCTTTCCCTGCAGGCATACCACCGAGGCCTGCGACCTAGAGGACACGGAGAAAGCATCTAAGGCAAAGGTAAGCTGCACCCAAGGGGCTCCTGCTCCCACAGCGAGCAGACAAACAGCACCACGGTGCTTCTGCTCGGGCTGCCGGCATGGAAACGAGCCGAGCTGCTGTGCTAGCAGGAGAGCGGAAGGAAGGGGACTGACCCTGCCCTGAGGCACAGCAAAGCCAGGCGGCAGCGCAGCCGGGATGTCCTCTGCGCTGCTGAGGCACCCAGGGGGTCTCTGCCGCACAGCCACCAGAGGGACACTGCCAGCACACGAGCAACGGGACAGCCAAGAAGGGCTCGGGTGAAATCCTTGCTTCGAGTGAGAGCACGCAGGCTGGAAACATTCCGAGAAACCCAGGATGGGTTGGGTTGAAAGGGACCTGAAAGATCATCCAGTGCCACCCTCCTGCCACGGGCAGGGACACATCCCACCGGCTCAGATTAATCAAGGCCCCATTCAGCCTGGCCCTCAACACTTCCACAGCCTTGGAGCAAGCCTTGTCTCTGCCCAAGACCTATAGCTGAACTGATGCCACCTCACCTCCTCAGGTGAAAGGCCTACCAAGTGCTCCAGGCTCCCAAAGCAAGTCAACAGACAGATTCTGACTTCTGACCACACCTCCCACCTTCTGCTTGACCAGAAAGCCTTTTGGATCAGGGCAAGTCTCAGCTGCATCTCCAAGCAGGGACACCTCCCACCAGCCCAGTTTGCTCAAGATCTCATCCAACCTGGCCTCGAACCCCTGCAGGAGGGTCATCCACAGCCTCCCTGGGGCATCCAGTTCCATGAAGCAGCCCCTTAGCCTGCCGGCCCACCCCTCAGTCACCCTGCCAGACACAAGAGCTGACCCCAAAAGTGAGGCTCCTCTGGACTCGGCTGCCAGCCTGGATGCTGCCGCCTCCTCCTCCCGCTGCCACCTCCCTGGCAGAGGCAGCTCTGTGGGGCGCACTTACCTCCCTCAGCATGTCCTACTGCCCTCCTGCATGGCAGGGGAGCTTTGCTGCGTTCACACATTCCCTTGTCAGCCCTAATCAGGGTCAAGAGGTGGTGGAGCCTTTCTGTGCTGGCAGCCGCAGCCCTGGCAGGGAAGAACTTTGCAGGTCTCCCCTTGTGGGCGCCGCCAGACGCTGCTCCCCTGGCTCTGGAGCGGGCGGTTGCTTAGCAATGCTGGTGGCCTTCCCCCTCCAGGCTTCCAGCTGGCAACGGCTGTCCCCCTTGGCACTACCCACTCGTGTAAGACAATGGTGCAGAGAGTTCTAAACCTCCACAAACAGGTTGGCAGAGGGCGTTCTGCATTACCTTCTTAGAGCTGCTTTGGTGTTTTGCTGCCGGTTTCTTTCTGGCCCAGATCAGACCTGTGGCTGCTTCCCAAGGATGGGCACGGCAGGGGGAAAAGGCTTCTGCCTCTGGTGGGACTCGCCTGGTACAGCAAATGCAACCAGGAGCTGCTTCTGTGCAGACAATTGCAGCTGCCTGCTGCAGCTTGGCTTAGGGAAAAAAACCCTGATTCAGAGCACGGCATTGCCAGGTGATTCTGCTCTGCCCTCTGGCACTGGCTCCAGTTCTCCTAAGGTGCTGCAGGCAAAGCAGGTGAGAGGAAACCAGGGAAAGCAGCAGCTGCTTATGGACTTTAAAAATCATACAATCTCAGAATGGGTTGGGTCGGAAAGGACCTTAAACATCACCCAGTTCCAACCCCTTGCCACAGGCAGTGACACTTCCTACCGGCCCAGCTTGCTCAAGGCCTCATCCAGCTTGGCCTTCAACAACTCCAAGCGGGGAGCAGCCACAGCCCCCCCTAGTGGGAAACCTGTGCTATAAAGAACTTAAACCCATTCCTCCTCCTCCTATCATTACAAGACCTTGTCAATAGTCCCTGCCCAGCCTTCCTGTAGGCTCCTTTCTGCTACCAGAAGGCTACTATAAGGTGTCCTGGATGCCCTCTCTCCAACCTTCCCCTTACCTTCTACCTATATCTTGTATTTTGTTCCCTTTACCCATATCCTCTGTAATTCCCCTTGCCTTTGACCTATATCTTCTATTTTGTTCCCCATCTTAATGCCCCTTACCTTTGACCTGTATCTTGTATTCTGTTCCCCTATCCTCAGTAATTCCCCTTACCTTTTATCTTGTATTTTGTTCCCTATCCTCTGCAATGCCCCTTACATCTTATACTTCATTCCCTATCCTCTGTAATTCCCCTTACCTTATACCCATATCTTATATTTTATTCCCTATCCTCAGTAATTCCCCTTACCTTCTATTTACTGTTAAAGTTTCTTTTTTTTACTTCCAACTGGAATTAAGCATTTATTGAGCTTTTGAGCTCAGGGTGACAGGCTTAAACTAATACACCGCCCCCCAGAACCGGACTCACCTCTAGGGGCTCGGCAGGGATCTCCAGTTTGGAGAGCTTGGCTTTGGCGTTGGCCTTCAAATCCGAGATCTTCCCGTAGGGCTCTCCGTGGTACTCCTCCAGGAGAGGTTTGAGCTCCGGCGACTCGACGGGCGCCTGCTCCTGGCCGTCCATTGGTCTGACGTAGGCAGTGGGTTTCTGCTGCATTGCACCGGGTTTTGAGGGCAAGGGCTGGGGAAAAGCCTGGCAGGGAGGCTGAGCGGCGCCGGTCAGGCCGAGGGCTGGGCTGCCCTTCTCCTGGCATCCCGTCGCCGGGTCCTGAGACGGCTTGGCCCGAGGGCAGGGGAGAGTTTTGCTGCCGCTGCGTGGCGCTGAGCCGGGCTGCTGGCTGGAATGTAGAGGTGACAGCGGAGCCACCGGGGAAGACAGAGACGACAGCAGCGGAGACAGCCCCAAGAGAGAGGAGGCCTGCAGCTCCCCGGCCGGACCCTGGCTCCTGTGCTGAGAGCCCCCCTGGCTTCCCTGGCCCCCGCGGCCCTGCTCCTGGCCCGTGCTCTGAGAGCTGGGCGAGCAGCGGCCCTTGGTGCACGCAGCCGCCGCAGGCTCCGCTCCCGACGCTGCCCTCCGGGAGTGAGCGGCGCGGGCTGGGGCCGGGGGTGGCGGGCGGGTGGCAGAGTGGAATGAAGGTGGCAGCGGGTGGCTGCTCTTTGCAGGGAGGTAGGGGCGGGCAGGCCTTCCCTGGGGCAGCGGAGGAGCCACAGCTTTGGGAATCCCGATGAAATCCTGGTGGGACCTGGTGCTGATGAACTCTTTGACCTCCTCGTAATTGCCCAGCATGTTCTGAATGCGGCTTGACAACTCATCTTCTTTGGTGGTCTGCAACAGAAGGACACAGAGGTGGCAGCTGAGAAAGCACGGACCTCCCAGGCCAAGGGATCCAGCTCGAGAAGAGATTCTGCAGGGCTACAGGCTGGGGACAGAGTGCCTGGAGAACAGCCATGCAGAGAGGGACCTGGGGGGTGCTGGGAGACAGGAGCTGAACACGAGCCAGCAGTGTGCCCTAGAATGGGTTGAGTTGGAAACAGCCTTCTATGAACCCAGTTCATAGAATGGTTTAGGTTGGAAGGGACCTCAATGCTCAGCCAGTCCCAACCCCCTGTGCCATAGGCAGGGACACCTCCCACTAGAACAGGTCACTCAATGCCTCATCCAGCCTGGTCCTGAACACCTACCTCCAGGGATGGGGACTCCACCACCTCCCTGGGCAGCCTCTGCCAATCCCTGACCAATCTTGCAGCAGATAAAAAAAGGTTCCTCATCTCCAACCAGAACCTTCTCTGGCACAATTTCAGGCTATTTCCTCTCCTATTGCTAATTACTTGGGAGAGGAGACCTCATTGCAGCCTCCTCTCAGGGAGCTGCAGAGAGCAATGAGCACTGCCCTCAGCCTCCTTTTCTCCAGGCTACATAGTCCCAGCTCCCTCAGCCACTCCTCATATGATGCCCTCCACACCCCTCACCAGCCTGGTTGCTCCCCTCTGGCCACGCTCCAGGACCTCACTGTGCCTCTTGCACTTGAGGAATGGAAGCAGATGGGCAGATGTTGCCTTTGCAAGCATCAGGTCTGCTGCTGAACAGAGAGAGCTGCCCCCTTGCACACCAAGCCTCTCCCTCCATCGTGTGCCCCCTTCACTTACCTTGTAGGGTTCTGCAAAGAGTGGGGTCTTCTGGGGGAACCTGTCTCTCCCCTGCAGGGCTTCCTGATTCCTCCTCTCCCTCTCTCTCATACGCAGCAAGTTCCTGTCCTCGTTGTACAAGCTGGAAAGAAGAGAGCAAGAGGATGTTAGCACTTTACACCAGGGCTACCAACACCTGCCACAGAAGCACACTGTCCAGGGTTGGAAGAGACCTCCAAAGCTCATCCAGTCCAACCCCACTGCCAGAGCAGGATCACCCAGGGTAGTCCACACAGGAACACATCCAGGTGGGTTTGGACTATCTCCAGAGACGAAGACTCCACAGCCCCCCTGCGCAGCCTGTTCCAGTGCTCTGTCAACCTCACAGGGAAAAAAAAATCCTCCTCACACTTACATGAGGCTTCCTATGGCTCAAGAGGCAGAAACCATGGCTGGCAGACAGGGGCACACCTCCAGCAAGGAATTCTGAAACCTACAAGCTGGGTCCAGCTGTGTCAACAAGGGTCTGGGGTACCACACTGCAATGGACCACACAGGGTACGGCATGGTCCTGCTCCTGAGACACCACTCAGGGACCTCTGCTCCCGAGGGACTGCTCAGGAAGTCCTGTTCCTCACCTAGAAGGCTGGGAAGAGAAAAAGCATCACATCCATACAGCTGCGAAGCAGAGACTCAGAAGTCATAAAGTGGGTGGGAGAGTTTTCATCCTCTTCACTCCCTCAACGATCACAGCAAGCCTTAATGAAGTCAAGCTAGCACAGGGCTGTGCACACACACCGAGGAACAGCAACCTCCAGGAAAGGAGGCAGGCAGAACATCTCAGAAGAGCTGGGGAAGCCCTCAGAGGCTATATTTAGCTGTTCTCCTGGGATAAAATGTGCAGTGGCCCAGCAGGGCTCTTGTTTTACATCGTGCCTTGCTGTAAACATCTCACCAGGTCTCAGCCTCCAGGAGACACCCAAAATTTGCAAGGAGTTGAAAAAAAACCAAACCTGACTGCAGCAGTAACAAACCAAGCAAGCAAACACAGCCCTCAGCCAGGGATTGCCACCCTGCACGTTCAGAGATTCACAGCATGGCTTGGGTTGGAAGGGACCTCAAAGACCATCCAGTGCCAACCCCCTGCCACAGGCAGGGACACCTCCCTCCAGCACAGCTTGATCAAAGCCTCATCCAGCCTGGCCTTGAACAGTTCTACGCAGGGGATAGCCACAACCTCCCTGGGCAACCCATGCCAGTGTCTCTCCATCCTCATTCTCAAACCACTGCCCTCATCCTATCCTCATAGGCTCTTCTGAACAGTCCTTCCCCAGCCTGCCTGGAGGTCACCTGCAGATACTGAAATGCAGCTCTAAGGTCTCCCTTAGAGCTGAACAACCCTCACCTCGATAAATATTAATTAAATCCCCTCTCAGTCTTCTCTTCCCCAGACTAATCAGCCCCAAGTCCCTCAGCCTCTCCTCCCCAGGCAGTGCTGCAGTCCCCTCAGCATCCTCATAGCCCTCCCCTGGACCCTCTCCAGCAGATCCCTGTCCCTGTTAAACTGGGGAGCCCCAAACTGAAGGCAGTGCTCAAGATGAGGTCTCCCCAGGGCAGAGTAGAGAGCAAGTGAGAACATCAGGGACATCCTTCAGTTTCTAGGCTGGGGAGGATTCAGAGAGCTGAAGCCTGCTGCGTGCTGCTGAGTGCTTCTCACACAAAAGGCAAACCCAAAGTCCCCTGCGGTGCTCTCGGTGCTGAGCAGGAGCTGCCTGCTCTCAATGCACCCCCAACGGCTGCCTGCCAAACCTCCTCCTCACTCTTTGCAGCAAAGGCAGCAGCTGCCATACCTCTGCGGGGCTTTTCTTCCCCTGAACCTTCCCTGACCCCAAGCTCCCTTCCCAGCAATAAATTCTTTTTCTTTAAAGAGTGTCTGAATAGAATGGGAGGGGAAGGGAAGGGACACTGCCTTTTGGCCACCACACCAGCTGCTGCTGCAGGGTTGAATGCAGATGCTGAGGGCTGCAGGACAGCCCAGCAGACCCTTGGGTGCTGCAGGGCAGGGTCAAGCAGGCAGAGCTCTGCATAGAATCATGGAATGGTTTAGGTTGGAAGGGAGCTCAAAGTTCAGCCAGTTCCAACCCCACTGTGCCATAGGCAGGGACACCTCCCACTAGAACAGGTTGCTCAAAGCCTCATCCAGCCTGGTCCTGAACACCTCCAGGGAGGTTCTGTGCACCACAACCTCCCTGGGCGACCTGTGCCAGTGTCTCACCACCCTCGCTGCAAACAACTGCCTCCTACCATCCACTTTCAATCTTCCCTCTGCCACTTTAAACCCTTTCCTCCTCCTGCATGCTGCCAGCAGGGTCCCTCCCCTCCCTCGGGACGGGATGGGACTTTCTATGAGGGCTGGTAGTGATAGGATGAGAGGGAATGGACTGAAGCTTGAGGAAGGGAGGTTGAGACTGGAGATGAAGGCGAAATTCTTGCTCATGAGGGTGGGGAGACACGGGCACAGGTTGCCCAGGGAGGTTTGTGGATGCTCCCTGCCTGGAGCTGCTCAGAGCTAGGCTGGATGAGACCCCGAGCAAGCTGGGCTGGTGGGAGGGTTCCCTGCCCACTGGATGAGCTTTAAGATCCCTTCCAACCCCACCCGTTCCATGAATCCAGGCTGCTCTGTGGCAATCCAACCCAGGAGAGCTTTTCTCAACAGCCTGGTGCAGGAGGATTTCTGTCCCTCCTCCTGTCTGTGTGCCCTCTGAATGCAACAGAAAACTCTGCTCTGGTCTCAGTTATAATCAGACCTGTTGCTGGTTCCCAAAAGGAATCATTCCAGCAGCAGGGGACGTTGTGGAGAGAGGTGAAAGGCAAACAGAGAAATGAGGCTCACTGTTGTCTGAGCAGCAGAGCCTCTTCCTCCTAAACATGCAGAGAACATTTCCTCTGAGGACAACTGCAGGAAATCACAGATCTCTTGGAGCTGTTCTGGCATTACATTTGACTCTTTTCTATGGTGAGAAGCTGCTGAGCAGCAGTTCTCAAGACTGAGAGGCAGGTTCCTGTTTGACTTCAAGGCAAGATACATCAACTCCAAAGAGGATTGGGCAGAAACTGCTCAAGGGTGCCCAGGAGCACGAGGAAAAGTGTGGCCAGCAGGTCAAGGGAGGTTCTCCTCTCCCTCTGCTCAGCCGTGGGGAGACCACATCTGGACTCCCCAGTTCAAGAGGGACAGGGAACTACTGGAGAGAGCCTGAGGGAAGCTATGAAGATGTTGAAGGGCCTGGAACATCTGTGTGAGGAGCAAAGGCTGAGAGCCCTGGGGCTGGTTAGCCTGGAGAGAAGGCTGAGAGGGGATCTGAGCAATGTCTATCAATAGCTGAGGGTTGTGAGGCAAGAAGCAGCGACCAAGCTCTGCTCAGGGCTGTCCTGGGACAGGACAAGGAGAATGGACACAAACTGGAAGCCAGGAGCTTCCACCTCAACACCTGGAGAAACTTTGGTGTGAGGCTGCTGGAGGCCTGGAGAAGGCTGCCCAGAGAGGCTGTGGAGTCTTTACAGGCTTTCCAGCCCCACCTGGCTGTGTTCCTGTGCGCCCTGCCCTGGGTGTCCCTGCTCTGGCAGGGGGCTTGGACTGGATGATCTCCAGAGGTCCCTTCCATCCCCACCATTCCATGCCTGTGCACTGCCACAGCCTCACTGCACTGCCCAGAATTGGACACAATACTCCAGATGTGGTCTCACCGTGGCAGAGCAGAGAGAGGAGAACCTCCCTTGACCTGCTGGCCACACCCTTCTTTAATGCCCCCCAGGCCCTCATTGGCTCTCTTGGCTACCAGGGCACTCTGCTGGCTCATCCCACCAGCACTCCAAGGTCCTTCTGCAGGGAACTGCTTTCCAGCAGCTCAGCCACATTTCTTTAGCCAAAACAAAAAGCCACCCAAATCAGTTCTACCTCAGCACCATTCCAACCCTCCTCACTCTCCCTGTTCCACAGTGGCTGCTCCTTGGCTTCAAATTCTTACTTATTGGTTTCCTATTGCCGTGGCCAAGTCTAAAAATAGGTTTGTTGCTCAACCATGAGAAGGTTTTTCCTTCCTTTTGGCATCAAAATGGCCCTTTCCTCCTCAAGCAGCTCCCAGGAGCTTCCCGTGAGGAGCTGAGCCCCTGCCCCTCGGGCAGCCATGAGGAATGCTCACATCTCCTGCAGATGCAAACAAAAACTCTCCACAGAGCTCAGCTTAAAAATCTCAACACCTCCCAACAGCATCCTGGGCTGCCAAGCAGCATTCCCCCACTTAGGGGCTACAAACCAACAGCAGGTTCCAAAGCCAGGTTTGGGAAAAGAGGTCACAGAATCAATCAACCAGGTTGGAAAAGACCTCTAGGATCAGAGCCTCTTTGCCTGCCTACTCACAAAGGGCAAACAAATCCAAGTTTTGGGACCTGAATTTTCTTTTCCTCAGGCACAGAGGAGTTTAAAATTCTAATTCTGATCAGCTGTACATGAAAACCACCCCAGCATGCCAGGCTTTTCCCAGCCAGCAATTAATCAAGCAAAAAGACCTATCCAGGATCCCTTCAGCTTCCCCCAGCACACTGGTGGAGCTGAGGCTTCCCCCAGCACTGCAGCATCACCTCCCTCCTCGTGGCACAGCCTGTGCCAAAGCAACGGGCAGGCAGCAGCAGAAGAGCTTATGCCACGCTGAAAAGTCCATTCACAGAAAGCTTCTGCAAGCTTTTTAACTATACACTTTAAAAATATACAAATTATCCAAGTATCCCAGAACCCCAGCTTGGAAAGGACCCCAAGGATCCTCTGCTCAAACCTCTCTAGGTCACAGTGCAGGTGCAAGGAGCTGGCTCAGCACTAGGCAAGCTGAGTGCCAAACTGCCCCAGGCAGGGGACTCCTCTGCTTCCCTGTGGGGGAATTCCACTGCCTGGCTGTGACCAGTGCTGGCTCCTGGGCACTTTGTCACCATCTGACAGCCCCAAAGCCTTCTCCTCAACTTGCTCTCCAGCCTCTCCTCTCCCAGCTTGGATTTGCGCTTGGGATTGCCCCAACTCAGCTGCAGGACCTTGCTCTTGGCCTTCATGAAGTTGGCTGGTGCCCAACTCTCCAGCCTGGCCGGGTCCCTCTGGATAGATCCCCTCCCTCCAGCATGTCAAGCTGCTCTCCAGCCACTCCTCACCCAGCCTGCATTTGTGCTTGGCAGGACCTTGCAGTTGGCCTTGTCGAACTTCATGAAGTGTGCTTGTGCCCTCCTCTCCAGCCTGTCCGAGCCCCTCCGGACGGATCCCTTCCCTCAGCTGACACAATCCTCACTTGCCTCCGGTAGCAGCCCAGAAGCTAAAGTGCCTGAACAAACCCGGAGGCAGGCTCCCCGGCGGTGATGCCGCAGAGCTGAGGCTTCTGCAGCCAGCCAGGCTGCCAAGCCGACCCCGGCTCTGCCGCCGCTAATAGCAGGCTGCCAGTAAAAGGTGCTAATGACAAGCCAGGGAGGGAGCAGGGAAGCTGCCACTCTCCATCTAAATGCAAATGTCCCAGGAGGTGTGGATGTGTGGAGTGTAATTACAAAGGAGAGCAGACGAGCAGTTTAAGGCTTTGTTTGATCTGCCCGCGGCTGGCCGAGGAGGGAAGGTGAGAAAAAGAAATGTGAATCACCAGGTAGGGGAAACGAAAAGTTCCAGAGCATTCGGCCCCCTGCAGACAAGGGGTCCCGTGCCCAGCAGCCTCCTTTCCTTCCTGCCTCCCTCAGGCACATTTGCCCCAGCCGCTTTTCAGCCCTGAACCCATCACAGCATTGCTTGAGCTGGAACAACTCTCTAAGATCACATCTTCAACCATTATCTTCTGGGGTGTATTAGGCAGACTGTGTCCAGCAGATCAAAGGAGGTTCTCCTGCCTCAGGGAGAGACACCTCCCACTAGCCCAGCTTGCTGAAGACCTCCTCCAACCCAGCAGGAGGAGCCCATGCTTGCCTTTTCTCACCTCCATCAGCAAGGATGACAAAACTGGGTGACCTGTGCCAGGCCTCATCCAACCTGGCTTTGAACACCTCCAACTCGTGAAAGTAAGGGATAGAAAACAACCAACCCGAAACAGCTTTTGCCTGCAGCCTTAATTTCCCAGCCCTTCCTCCTTGCTGGCTGTAGGCAACAACCTCCTGACTGCTCACACCTCCTGCTCTGTCACACAAACTCTGCAGACCTTCTGCTCCCAACCTTGCATAGAAGTGGTCAGTAAAGCAAAGTCCTCTGCAGCCCAGTTACTGTCTCCCCAGGTCCTGAACGGTTTGGGTTGGAAGGGCAATGGCAGCCCTTTGCACCATCTTCAGGGCCCTCCTCTGGCCCTGCCTTTGCAGTTAGTTCCACATCCTTCTTGCCCGGGGAGCTGCAGAGCTGCTGCACAGCTGGATAAGCCCTTTCCAAGAACTCCCGGGGTCGATAAAAGGTGTTAAGATAAGAGGAGATTAGAGCCAAGTAACAACCAACAAATGAGTCGAGATGGTATCGGCTGCTACAGTTCAGGACTAAGCCAGTGTTTAATTTTCCAGTAGGAAATCATTTGGGCAAGGGGAGGCAGGGACATGAGGCTCAGTCTGGGGCACTCGCTCCCAAGAAGGGCACTGAGGGGCTGGAGTGGGTGAAGAGAAGAGCACGATGATGATCTGAGCACTGTGGCACCACTCCCACGTAGACAGCCTGGGAGAGTTGGGGTTGTTCAGCCTGCAGAAGCGAAGGCTGCAGGGAGACCTTAGAGCAGCCTGCCAGGACCTGAAGGGGCTGCAGAAAACATGGAGAGGGACTTTTGGCAAGGCATGGAGTGAGAGGACGAGGGGCAATGGCTTCAGATTGGAAGGAGATAGATTTAGGTGAGATAGAATCATAGAATCAGCCAGGTTGGAAGAGACCTCCCAGATCATCCAGCCCAACCTAGCACCCAGCCCTAGCCAAGCAACCAGACCATGGCACTAAGTGCCTCATCCAGGCTTTTCCTGAACGCCTCCAGAGAAAGGGACTCCACCACCTCCCTGGGCAGCCCATTCCAATGCCAATCACTCTCTCTGGCAAAATCTTCCTCCTGACATCCAGCCCAGACCTCCCCTGGCACAGCTTGAGGCTGTATCCCCTCCTTCTGTCGCTGGGTGCCTGGGAGAAGAGCCCAACCCCAGCTGGCCACAACCTCCCTTCAGGTAGCTGCAGAGAGCAATGAGGTCTGCCCTGAGCCTCCCCTTCTGCAGGCTGCACACTCCCAGCTCCCTCAGTCTCTCCTCACAGGGCTGTGCTCCAGGCCCCTCACCAGCCTTGCTGCCCTTCTCTGGACACCTTCCAGCACCTCAACATCTCTCTTGAATTGAGGGGCCCACAACTGGACACAGCACTCAAGGTGTGGCCTGAGCAGTGCTGTGCACAGGGGCAGAATAACCTCTCTTGTCCTGCTGGCCACACTGATGCAGGCCAAGCTGCCATTGGCTCTTCTGCCCACCTGGGTAAGGCACTGGCACAGGTTGCCCAGAGAAGCTGGGAAGGCTCCAGGCCTGGAAATGTTGAAAGCCAGGTTGAGCTATCCGGGCTAGTAGAAGGTGTCCCTGCACATGCCACAGGGGTTGGAACCTCCCTCAAAGTGTTGGCCAGGTTGGATGAAGCCTTGAACGACCTCTTCTAATGGGAGATGTCCCTGCCTATGGCATAGCGGGGTTGGAACTGGATGAGCTTTGAGCTCCCTTCCACCCTTAACCATTCTGTGATTCTGTGAATTAGGTGATCTTGAAGGCTGTTTCCAGCTGACCCCATCCTAGGGCTCTGTGAAATCTCTGACACCTTCCTCAAGCGCTCTCTGTGCAAAACCCTTCCCAAACAGCTGCCCTGTGCTAGGAGCAGGAACAGGACAGTCCTGCAACGGAAAAAAACAAACTGAGCAAACACCTAAATTCCACCACAGGAACGAGCAGCCAACAAACGATGCAGAAGTGAAAAAGGTTGCCCCTTCTCTTGGGTTTTCCCCACTTCCAGGAACACCTGTTCCAAGTAACAAGCTGGACAAGGCTTATCTGCACAGGAAGGACTAAGTGGAAACAGGGAGATTAAGCAGCGTTTGTCCAAGATCTCTCTTCCAGACTCAAAGCCTACTGCCAACCTTACCTGCAGCCCCTGCCAGACGACCAATTATTCCAAACCCGGTTCCATAATTTTCCCATCTCTACCCAAGCAGCTGCAGCCCTTCCTTGTGGCAGCTTCCCTGAGAGGTTGGCAGCACTGCCCGGGTGGCTGCCGGAGTTTGCAGCCTGCTGTCCGCATAACAAAGCATCTCATTGTCATTCCGCAGGCCTTGGAAGGGGTTCAAGCTATGCAGGAGCAATAATCCAGGGCAGGCTGCATTAGGCAGGTACCCATGCATGCCTAATGCACGTTGCAGGGCATGTGCTGCCCAGGAGCTGCTTTGCCCTCATCCAGCCTCTCAAAAAAAAAAAAAACCACATTCACCTGCACTTGGCTTTGCACAAGTTCTGGCTCTGAGCTACTCCCTTCAGAGACAAGCAAAGAAAGAGACAAACACTTTGTGCCCTTAGGTGCTGGACACTTTTGCTCAACAGCTTCCTGGGCCTCCTGGGTAAAAGAAAGGAATAAAGAGGGGGTGGGGGCAGGAAGGAAAGGGGGAAAAAAGGAGGGGGGTAAGAAGAAAGGAAGAAGCAGAGGAGGGAGGGGAGGAAAGGAAGAAGGAGCAGAGGAGGGAGGGGAGGAAAGGAAGAAGGAGCAGAGGAGGGAGGGGAGGAAAGGAAGAAGGAGCAGAGGAGGGAGGGGAGGAAAGGAAGAAGGAGCAGAGGAGGGAGGGGAGGAAAGGAAGAAGGAGCAGAGGAGGGAGGGGAGGAAAGGAAGAAGGAGAAGTGGAAGAAAAAGAGGAGAGGGGAGAAAGAGGGAGTTTAGAGAGAAGGCTCTGAGGAGACCTTCTTGTGGCTTTCCAGTATCTGAAGGGGGCTACAAAGAAACTGGGGAGGAACTTTTTAGGGTGTCAGACAGTGACAGAACTTGCGGGGGATGGATCCAAGCTAGAGGAGGGGAGATTTAGACTGGATGTTAGGAAGAAGTTCTTCACAATGAGAGTGCTGAGAGACTGCAACAGGTTGCCCAGGGAGGTGATGGAAGCCTCATCCCTGGAAGTTTTTAAGGCCAGGCTGAATGTAACTCTGGGCAACCTGATCTAGCCTGAGGTGTTCCTGCCTATGGCAGGTGGGTTGGAGCTGGATGGTCTTTGAGGTCCCTTGCAACCCTGACAATTTTATGCTTCTATGATGTCCAGGGATGGGGCTTCAATCCCTGGGCAGCCTGCTGCAGTGTCCCAGCCAGGGCAGCCTCCTGCAGCACTCCAGCCAGGGCCAGCCTGCTGCAGCATCCCAGCCAGCAGCCTCACGGTGCAGACCTTGCTCCTGTCATAGAATCATAGAATGGTTTAGGTTGGAAGAGACCTCAAAAATCATCCAGTTCCAACCCCCCTGTGCCATAGACAGGGACACCTCCCACTTGATCAGGTCGCTCAAGGCCTCATCCAGCCTGGCCTTGAACACCTCCAGGGAGGGAGGAGCCTCAACCTCCCTGGGCAACCTGTTCCTGTTCCAACCCCATTTCACCTCCTCTGGTGCTGATGAACGGGAGGCATTTTTTTGGTGAAGCAGCCAGCACAGGCAGAGGGAGGCAGAGGGCAGAGGCATTTTCTAGCTGATATGGCAAAGCCTTGCACCCCCGCAGCTGGCTGCCAGGAGCTGGGCAATGTGCTGATGAACCCTTTTTGGGGGTTGCCTAAGGACAGTGCATGCACGAGTATCTCGCCACTATTAATTAATCACTCTTTGTGCATTTATCCTGGCAGAATTAACACGGCCCAAACGCTGAATGCCCTGCATGAGGCAATTCCTACCTCCAGCAGCACTCCCTATTGTCAGGTGATTTGCCCTGCTCAGCCTTCTGCTCAGATGGGCGACAAAATTGTCGTTCTTAGCAGCTGAAGTGGCTGGTGTCACTCACAGGATGTCAGGGCTTGGAAAGGACCCAAAGAGATCATCAAATCCAACACCCCCTGCCAGAGTAGGACCAGACGATCTAGCTCAGGGCACACAGCAACACATCACAGGCTCACAAGACGTCAGGGCTTGGAAAGGACCCAAAGAGATCATCGAATCCAACCCCCCCTGCCAGAGCAGGAGCACACAATCTAGCTCAGGGCACACAGCAACACATCCAGACAGGGCCTTGAAAGGCTCCAGAGAAGGAGATTCCACAACCCCTCTGTTGTGGCTGAACCTCTTCACATCCTTCTTGCAGTGAGGCCTTAAACCTGAACCTAGCAGTCAAGTTGTGGCCTCCCCCTGCCTTGCTTCTGTCTAGAGTGTGGAACGTGGCAAAGCCTCTTGACCAACCTGCTTCCAACCAGACGGCTTCTTGCCTCATCACAGGGACCTGCTTCCTCTGGATTGCTTCACCTCTCTTGTAGTCTCTTGCTTGTCCCAGGGAGTCATTTGTTAAAGCATCCACAACCACAATGAGTAACAGCTCCAACGTCAGCTGTGGCCACCCCAAACAGCCCAGGGAACACTCGGCCAAGTCAGTGCTGCCAAGCAAACCTGAGCTGCTCATGAGCATCTGGAACAACCAAACAAACCACCTAGGGTAACTCATTCTCCCCAAACCTTTCTGCCTTTCCAACACTTTCTGCACCATCCCCATCATACTCAGCTGCTGCAGGTAACAAAGGTGCAGCCACAAGAGAGCAAAGCTTTTGCACAACAAACCTGTGGGGTGTGAGGATGGCTGGAAGTCACTTGAAAAAAAGCAGAGTCACTCTTTCTGCACTTTCCTATTCCACCTGCAGCTTTCCCTTTTTTCTCCTACCCTCAGAACAGCTCTTTGAATCCTTCTGGCCAGCAGACTGCATCTTAGCTTCACTTTTTTCCTCATTCAGCACGGCCCCGGTTAGGAATAAGATGCTTGGAGCAATACTCACAACAGAGAAATACCAAAGGCCGTGCGTGGTAAGGGAAATCCCTTTCCTACCTCTCTTTGTCATGCACACCTAGAAGGCAGTCCTTGGTTTCAAGCTGTGAATCAGGAACCTATTTTGAGCACACATCCTGTGTACTTGCCATGAGAGGAGAGGCTGAGAGAGCTGGCTCTGGTCAGCCTGGAGAAGAGGAGGCTCAGGGGAGACCTTCTCACCATGGAGCATCACAGAAAGGGTGGCTCCCAGCAGCATGGAGACCCCCTTTGGACAGGGAGCCCCAAGGCACAGACAAGGTGACAAATTCCTGCTGGGGAGATTCCCTTTGGGCTCCAGAAGAAAAGGTTTCCCCATGGGCACAGCCAGACACTGGAATCCTCTCCCAAGGGAAGCAGAGGAGTCCCCTCTGTGGGGCAGTTTGGCACTCAGCTTGCCAGGGTGCTGAGCCAGCTCATTACTCCTGCACTGTGACCTAGAGAGGTTGGAGCAGAGGATCCTTGGTGTCACTTCTAGCCTGGCACGCTGGGATTCCATAAAAGCTCCAAGTGAAGAGCCCATCCTGAGCACAAGCTTCAGCAGGGCTCTTTACCATGGAGTTTCTGGAACTGGACTCGAAAGCTTAAAGCCAAAAGAAACCAGAAAAGCAGACTCTGCTCTGAATCCCTCCTCTGCCTGAAGCAGTTAACTGCCTTTTACTACAGAGCTGAAGCCTCTCCAAAGCTGTGGAGGGAACAGATCAGCTGGAAGCCAGCACACACGCTGAAGGCTCGGATTTGGCCACCAACAAAACCCCTGCAGAAAGGCCCAGAGGGAAGGCCACGGTGGGGAGCAGCAGCTGTAACAATACCTTGCACGTACACCCTGCTGAGCCTGGCACCCTGCCCCTGGCTCCCAGCGCTCCCTTGGCAGCCTGGACCCACACCAACCTTTTCAACCCTCCTCTGCTTTCCTCACTGCCATCCGGACCTCACTGGGCAGCAGCAGGACTCAAGACCTGGATCCAGTCAGCGTCTGCACCTCACCTGCACAAAATCACAGACTCTTACGGGCTGGGAAGGACCTTGAAAGATCATCCACGGAAACATCCAGGTGGGCAAAGCCCCTCGGGATCACCAGGTCCAACCTAGAACCCTACTCAACAAGATCCACCTTAAACCATGACCCCCAGTGCCACATCCAAACCCAACCCTCAGCGTCACATCCAAAACTGACCCTAAGCACCACATCCAAACCTGACTGAGCACCACAGCCAAAACCAATCCTAAGCACCACATCTAAAACCAATCCTAGGCACCACATCCAAACCCGACCCTGAGAGCCACATCCAGACCAACCCCCTGCCAGAGCAGCATCAGCTAGAGCAGATCACACATCAACACGTTCAGGTGGGTCTTGGATACCTCCAGAGAAGAAGATTCCACAACCCTCCTGGGCAGTCTGTTCCAAAGGGGAAAGAGAGAGGAGGTGAAGGGGCAGTCTGAGGGCTTCCCGGGGGACCTGCCTGACTCACAGACCTCATTAATACCACTGATTGCCGCTGCGTTTTCAGCCCTCACACACTGTTTTCTTGTGTGCTCGGGAGCTTCTCCAGGGGAAAGAAGCAATTCTTGGCCAAACAAAGCCAAGCCATTGTTTGCCTGGCAGATTGCCGTGCAGAAAGGAGCTTTAGAGCTGCTCCGCTCAGGCTAAAGGCAGCTTCCAGCAGCGTTAGCTGCACCTTCTGCAGGCTGGGAGGGAGGAGGGCAGCCCCTTCTCAAGGAAGCAATCTTTTTTTCCAAAGGAAACCATTAACTTGGTGCTTAATCAATGCCCAAAGGAACAGGGAAGGTAAAGAAGTCGCCCTGGCAGTATTTCTCCTGTCCCTAAGTTGCAGGCATCTTACCTGCCCCATGGCGGCCACCAGCACAGCCCTGCAAGAGAGGCAATTTGGAACAGGACTTTGGAGTTTTCTCTCTTGCTATAGCTCAAAGAAAAAAAAAAAACACCAAACTTTTTCTCTCCCATGCCACAGCTTTGCCTAGCACAAAAGACTGCTGCCAGGTGAGAAAGCTACAGGAGCAAGGAGCCTGAAGGGAGCTGAGAAGAAACAGCACTGAATGAAAGAGCCTTGACTGCGGCACCACAGGCTCCGTGTTTGTGAGTAAGGACAGCCCTGCCACCAGGTCCCGTCGCAGAGGGACAACTTTCAGATGCTGGAGAGGGTCTAAAGAAGGGCAACAAAGCTGGGAAAGGGTCTGGAGCACAGGGCTGGGGAGGAGCAGCTGAGGGAGCTGGGGGTGGTTAGTGTGGAGAAGAGGAGGCTGAGTGCAGAGCTCATTGCTCTCTGCAGCTCCCTGAGAGGAGGCTGCAGTGAGGTGGGGGCTGGGCTCTGATCCCTAGTGAAAACAGACAGCAGGAGAGGAAATGGTCACAAATTGCCCCAGGGGAGCAAGCCTCATCTTCCCTTCCTGGAGGTGTTCAAAGCCAGACTGGGTGAGGCCTTGAGCAACCTGAACTGGCAGGAGATTCCCCAGCCCACAGATGATCTTTAAAAGGCCTCTTCCAACCCAAAGCATCCTATGATTCTCTGAAAGCTTCCTGCCCCTCAGCACAGCCAGCCCCTGCTCTCTCTCCTCCTGTTGGCACCCTTTTCAGCAGAGGCATGAAAAAAGAGGTCCCTGGACTGCCACCAGCCTGCTCGCAGCACAACAACTACTGGCACCAGCCAAACAACTCTCCCTAGAGCAGCCTGTTCTGCCCAGGGCTGTGGGCACAGGGAGAGCAAAGCATCTCACCAAAGCACTCCCAGACCACCAGCAGATTCCTTAGCTCCAAACCAGGCTGACTTTCCCAAACTGGCCTGCTGAGGGGAGAGGATTCTGGAGAACGAGCTGCAGAGCAGTTGGGAGGGAGAACTTGCTGAGTGATCTGGTACAGGAGATCCTGCTCTGGCAGTGGGGTTAGAGTCGATGAGCTTTAGACATCCCTTCCAGCCCCTGACATCCTGCAAACTTCTCAGCCCTGCTTGCAGAGATGAATTCTCTCTGGGATCTCTTTTCAAGCACAACCTAACCAAGTGCAGGAGCCCAGGGACACTGCCACCACTTCCTTTCCGTATGTCCCCAGCTCCCCAAAGATGGAAATATCCTTCACTGCTACGGACTTCAACTTCAGCTCAATGTGACCTGTGACACCTTACACACCAGCTGCTGGCCACGATTGTGCCACCAAGGAGCTGCTCAGACACCATCAACAGCTTGTTGGCTGCTTCTGGGTTACCCAAGAAGAGGCTGAGGGGGGGATCTTAGCCATGCTCCCAGGTAGCTAAGGGTGGGTGTCAGGAGGATGGGGCCAGACTCTTTTTAGTGGCAAGAGGCCGGTGACAAGAGGCAGCAGGCACCAACTTGACCATGTGAAATCCCATCTAAAACATGAGGAGAAACTCCTTCACTGGGAGTGTGGCAGAGCCCTGGAGCAGGCTGCCCAGAGAGCTTGTGGACACCATCAAGGCCCATCCAGATGTGTTCCTGTGACCTGCTCTAGGTGACCCTGCTTTGGCAGGGGGTTGGACTCTGTGATTTCCGGAGACCCTTTCCAACCTCTACCATTCTAACTGAAAAAAGAAAGCTTATAGAACACTTACAGAATAAAACCACTGCAACATGCTTATGACTTGGCTTTTACTTCCTTTCAAAGCTCTGCTCCTCCTGCTTCATTCTGCCTAAATTTTGGTAGGGATGCTCTTGCTGTCTGGTTTTGTTACTTCTTTTCTGGCCTTTCTTTTCTTTCTCTCAAAGTCCAGAAACGAAAGCCACATTTTATTTCCTTTTTTTTCCATTGCTTTCCTCTGTTGTCTCTGAGGTTAACCATTAACAATTTGCTTGTTGAAATTTCTCTAAAAATCCAAGTGGGGACATAATTTACCTCTCACCCTGACTGGTGGCATTGGAAAAAAAACCCCAAAACTAACACTGAAGGAAAAAAAAAACAAACTTTAGGTCACAGATATAACAAGCACTCAGCACAGCTCCAAATGACAGCTCTACAGACTGCACAATAGCTTTGCCTCAACCAAACCAGAAAGCAAACACAGGATCACAAAATGGGCTGGGGTGGAAGGGAACTTAAAGGTCATCCAGTTCCAAAACCCCTGCCATGGGCAGACACATCTGACACTAGCCCAGCTTGCTCAAAGCCTCATCCAAGCTGGCTTTCAACACCTCCAAGGAAGGACCAAAAGTCCCTCCCCAGCTCTCCTGCAGCCCCTTTAGGTACTGGAAGGCTGCTCCAAGATCTCCCTGGAGCCTTCTCTTCTCCAGGCTGAACAGCCCCAACTCTCCCAGCCTGTCCCCATAGGAGAGGTTCTCCACTACCTTCATGCAACGTGTGGCACCTGTGGCTGAAGGCTCCCTGGTGGAATCTGCCTGGGCACCTCAGCTTGACAGTGCTGAGAACAGCATTCAGATCAGCAGAGCTCCTCCTCAAACACAGCTTTGTGCCCACAAACCTTTTCTTCCCTTGCCCACCTTCCTCCTCTCCCTTGCCCTACAAGAAGAAGGCACCAAAAGAAATGCACTTTTGAACTCCCCTGCAGTCCAATGATGTGATCTGATTTTAGCTGATCTCAGTTTAGCTGAGCTGCTCTTACCTTGAAGCAAGGTGACTTATGCACCTCAGCAGCATCTAAGAGAGCTGAGGGCAAACTGCACACAACCACAGAACGCATCCGGTCCTAAGAGCCCTCCAAGCTCCTCCAGTTCAAACCTCGACCCAGCACTGCAGGGTCAGCACTCAACCATGTCCCTCAGCACCAGCTCCACAGGCTGCTGGAACACACCCAGAGATGGGGACTCCAGTACTGCCCTGGGCCCACCATTCTGATATTTCAGAACCCTCTCAGTGCAGAAATATTTCCTAGCATCCAGCCTGAGCCTCCCCTGCTGCAGCTTGGAACCATTTCCTCTGCTCCTGTCGCTTGCCACAGAGGAGCAGAGGCTGCCCCCTCCTCGCTCCAACCTCCCTGCAGAGAGCTGTAGAGAGCAATGAGCTCTGCCCTCAGCCTCCCTCTCTGCAGCCTCAACACCCTCAGCTCCCTCACCCCCTCCTCCTAGTCCAGGTCTTCCAGGCCCTTCCCCAGCCTTGTTGCCCTTCTCTGAACACACTCCAGACCCTCATGTAGCGAGGGCCCCAGAACTGAAGGCAGCACTCGAGGTGTGACTTCCCCAGTGCTGAGCACAGAGGGGATGATCCCCTCCCTGTCCCTGCAAGCCACAGGAGGTGCAGCCATAGGCTGAGAGACCAGACAGTGAGCTTCCCACAGCTGCTGGATTCCGTGGAGGTCCTCGGGCTGGCTGTGAAGGCGGAGCTGTGGAGAGTGTGCTCGCAGCACAGGCAGCAGCTGCCGCCTGGCCCCCACAGAAGCCTTCTGCTGGAGCGCTGCAGCCACCTGTGATAACAGTGCGCTGTGGAGAGCTATCTGCCCCAGCCAGTTGCTCCACCCCAGCCCATGCTACGTGTGTCTCCTCAGCTCCAGCATGGAGCTGCAGAGCAGAACACGGCCAGCATGTTCTCACTAGGAACACACCACAGCCAGGAACAAAATCTCCACGCTCTGCTCAAGCCTGGACAGGAGGAGCACCTTCCCTTTCTTGCGTTTGTTTGGTTTGGTTTTTCACCCTGGGTCAGGACAACCCAAACCACAAATCCAAGCAGCCTGGAGGAGAAAGCCTTGGGGGTGTCAGTTGGTGCCAAAGTGCCCAGGAGCCTGCACTGGTCGCTGGCAGCCCAGCAGGTAGCTGTGTGCTGGCTGCAGTCAGAGCTGGTAGAGCAGCAGCACAGGGAGGGGATTCTGCCCCTCTGCTCTGCTCTGTTCACATCACACCTGCAGCACTGCCTCCACTTCTGCAGCCCCCAGCGCAAGAAGGACCTATGAAGGATCTATGATTCTATGATCTGGAGCTGCTAGAGAGGGTCCAGAGGAGGCCACAAAGATGATCAGAGGGCTGCAGAACCTCCCTGTGGGGACACGCTGGGAGAGTTGGGGCTCTGCGGCTTGGAGAAAACAAGGCTGCAGAGAGACCTTAGAGCAACCTGCCAGTGCCTGAAGAAGCTCCAGAAGAGCTGAGGAGGGACTTTTAAAAAGGAGTGCCAGGATGAGGGACAATGCCTTTGAGCTGGGAAAAGGGAGATTAAGAGAGGAAATGAGGAATACATTCTTTCCAGTGAGGGTGGGGAGACACTGACACAGGTTGCCCAGGGAGGTTGTGGATGCTCCCTGCCTGGAGGTGTTGAAGGCCAGGTTGGATGAGGCCTTGAGCAAGCTGGGCTGGTGGAAGATGTCCCTGCCCACGGCAGGAGGCTGGAACTGGATGACCTTGAAGATGCCTTCCAACCCAAACCATTCCATGAGTCTCTAAATCCCTGAGTCTCTGCATTCAGGTGAGTCTTTCACCCCGCAGCAAAACAGCCTCTTGTGCTCCCTGCCAGCCTGTGCCCGACCCAGGCCATCCTGTGCCCAACAGAGACCGCACCTCACTGTGCTCCACCAGAACAGCATCTTGGGAGCCCTCTTGCACCCTCCTGACACAGCCTTTCCCTGGCATTTTAAGGGCATGTGAAGGCTCTGCGGGGCTGGGCTCAGGAGGAAAGCACTGAGGGGGACTTGTGCAGTTCATTAAGAGGTTGTTTCCTGCTATCTGTGCTGCAGCTTGCAGCTCAACCAGCAGATCGTTTGCTCATTAAAAAGCAGTCAGAAGATGCCTCTCTGCCACACAGACCCAGAAAAAAAAAAAAAACAAAAAAAGAAAACACTACCCTCCTCTACCATCTCTGCTATACCATGGCAGGAGTATTTCAAAACTCTTCAAGGGTCTTCATTATGCTGTGCAACTGCCACAGAGGAAAGCTCACCAGGCACACACACATCACCTCCTCCCAAACCAAAAGCCTACTTTTACATAATCCCCTTTGCTCTAAGCCTCTCTTCCCTGGGGAGGAGGATTTATGATCTAGTTGGGGATGCCCCTGCTGACTTGCACTGGGGGTTGGACTAGGAGACCTTTGGAGGCCATCTTCCAACCTACACCACCACCTCTTTACCACCACAATTCTTCCCCCATCCCACCACCACTCTCCCACCAGGAAGTCCAAGCAACAAGGAGCTGTGAGCTGAGCACCCCCAGCAGCCCACAGAGGAGGCTGTGTGGACGAGCCAGGCAGTGCGTTCTGGAGAACAGAAGGCTGAATTCTACAGCCAGGGCTAGCAGCTGCATACAGGCTGAAGCAGCAGTGGCTGGCAGAGCATTCAAGCTCTCCACAGCCAGGTACAACCCAAGGAGGGGGTTGTGCCAGGCCTCCTTCACCTCCATCAGCTGACTGGAATGCAGTATCGCCAATGCTGGCATTTGCCTGTACCAACAGAGCCCATGAGCCAAGCCAGTTATGAAACAGATCTGGCTGGGAGAGCTGTGAAACAACATGGAACCAGACCAAGCTGCACCATGCAGTGCAGCTCCTCCTCAGGGAAAAGCCTGGGTGGTGTTCCCTGCAGGGAACACTGGTTTGCTGCTTTCCCCACCTCCTAATAGGCACACCTGGCCACCTTTTATTTCTGCACAGCACCTTCTTTATCCACCAAAACAAAGGGTACCCTTAGAACAGGCTGCCCAAAAAGGTGGTGATGTCCCCATCCCTGGAACCTTTCCAAGCGGGACTGGGGCTCTGAGCAGTTGGGGATGGCCCTGCTGACTGCAGACAGTTGGACTGGCTGACCCCGAAAGCCTTCCCTGCAGGGCAGAGGAGGAGCAACGGCTGACAGCACAACACTGAATCCACCTTGCCCAGGCTGTGCTACTCTACAAAGAGAGGGAAATCACACTAGCTCTGCTATCCATGACCACTTTGGAACTACCAACTGGAAAGATCTCAGCATCCATACCAACAAAGTCTTCCTTTGTCCACCAGTTCTCACCTGGAGAAGAGGAAGCTCAGCGGTGACCTCATTGCTGTCTGCAGCTACCTGAAGGGAGGTTGTAGCCAGGTGGGGTCGGGCTCTTCTCCCAGGCACCCAGCAACAGAAGGAGGGGACACAGCCTCAAGTTGTGCCAAGGGAGGTCTAGGCTGGATGTCAGGAGGAAGTTGTGCACAGAGAGAGTGATTGGCATTGGAATGGGCTGCCCAGAGAAGTGGTGGAGTCCCCATCCCTGGAGATGTTCAAGCAAAGCCTGGATGGGGCACTTAGTGCCATTGGCTAGGGCTGGGTGATAGGCTGGGTTGGATTAGCTTGGGGGTCTCTTCCAACCTGGCTTGTTCTATTCTATTTCTACTGATAACCAACAGGGTCTAGGGATCATTTTAGAAGGTGCAATTAAGAACAGCATCTCCTCATCTCAAGCCCCGCCCAGCTGGCTCTGCTGGAGGAGAGCATACACAGCAGTGGAGAAGGAAGCAGAAGAGAGATGGGCACCTCCACTCCGTTCAAGAGCCACATCCTCACCAGCAGCTCAGGTGCCAGCCTGCTCCCACATCCCTCCAGCAGTGCAGCGGCAGAGCAGCTGAGCAGCACGTGATGAGCATCACCCCGCACCGAACAAGAAAGTGAACTTGTCCTCATTGGGACCACGTTCCTGAACATGCCACCAAGCCCTGAGCCCAGGCCCTGTAGCCCGGGGCCGCTGCAGGCACGATGGGATCATCCGCGCATTCCAGAAGCCGGCGCACAGAAAGCTGCAGCTGCCGGCCCACAGCTCAGCCAGCAACTTCAAACACCACTCCCCCTCCCCCCAGAAAACCCACATCACACACCCAACAACCCTGGCTAGAGGTCAGATCCTCCACCTAAGGGCTGCAGCTAGAAGCTTTTTACGGCAGCTGTTGGTAGAAGCTGGTAATTCTCCAGCCCGTTCCCAGCTCGCCATCTCATCACTTCTGCACATACTCCCAAGGGAAAAAATGCTACCTCATCCCTGAGCTCTCCTCTTCCATAGAATCAGTCAGGCTTGGCAGGGACCACAAGGATCATCTAGTTCCAACCCCCCTGCCGTGGGCAAGGACACCGCTTGGTAAAGGCTGTTGTGACCTGACAGCAACAAACCTTGGCAGGGAGGAGGAGAGGGGAAAAGAAACCCAAAGAATCAATCAAAGGCTTGCGTTGGAACTGGAGGACAACTTCTCACAGAATCGAGCAGATTGGAAAAGACCTCTGAGATCACAGAATCATAGAATCAGTCAGGGTTGGAAGGGACCACAAGGATCAGCCAGTTCCAACCCCCCTGCCATGCCCAGGGACACCCTACCCTAGCTCACGCTGCCCACAGCCTCTGCCAGCCTGGCTGCAAACACCTCCAGGGATGTGGCCCCAAACACCTCCCTGGGCAACCCATTCCAGGCTCTCACCACTCTCATGCTCAACAACTTCCTCCTCACCTCCAATTTGAATCTCCCCACCTCCAGCTTTGCTCTATTCCCCCTAGTCCTGTCACTCCCTGACAGCTTCAAAAGTCCCTCCCCAGCTTTCTTGTAGCCCACTTCAGACCCTGGAAGGCCACAAGAAGGTCATCTGGGAGCCTCCTCTTTTCCAGCCTGCACAGCCCCAACTCTTTCAGTCTGTGCTCACAGCAGAGATGCTGCAGCCCCCTGAGCATCCTCGTGGCCCTTCTCTGGACACCTCCAGCATGTCCACATCCCTCTTGTAATGGGGACTCCAAAGCTGGATGCACCAAAACTAGATGCAGTTTCTCAGTCACCTTTAACGTGCTGAAAAGCAGCACCAGGCTCTAGGAGGTCTCCTCCTTTTCCTTACCCTTCCGAACAGTGCAACCCCAATGTTAGGTGAGCAGCTCAGGACACAGGATTTACTGCTTGCCAAACAGGCATCACCCCTCACACAATCCTAGAATGCTTGGGGTTGGAAGGGACCTCCAAAGCTCATCCAGTCCGACCCCTCTGCAGTCAGCAGGGACATCCTCCACTAGAGCAGGCTGACCACAGCCCTGTCCTGACTCACACTGAATATATCCTGGGATGGAGCCACAACCACCTCCCTGGGCAACCTGCTGCAGTGTTCCAGCAGCCTCCTGGTGCAGAACCTGTTCCAAACATCCAATCTCAATATGCTCTGCTCTAGTTTGAAGCCATTGTCCCTCATCCTGGCACTGCAGGCCCAGTCCCTCTGCAGTCTTCTAGCCCCCTGCAGGTACTGGTAGGTCGCTGTCAGGTCTCCCCAGAGCCTCCTCTTCTCCAGGCTGAAGAACCTCAGCTCCCTGCCACAGCCCTTTCACCAGCTGCAACAGAGTATGTGAGACACAGCAAAGCCAACCAGACAGAGGAGTGCCCAAAGGCCTCCTACAAAGAGATACCCAAAGCAACTGTACTGTCCTGTACTGACCCTGCAGAAATTGTCTCTCTAGGCAAGGAGAAAAGAGCACAAAAAGCTCACCCACATCTTTGAGAAGTGCCTGGCAGAGGAAGCCCTCTAACACATCTTGAACCCCGCAGGCATGGGGCCCCTCGGTTCTGTGCATGACAGCTCCAGGGGTTTCTGGGGAATATGAATTCATCCTTCAGTGTTGAATAAAAACTTCTGCATGCTCACAAGGCACAAGTCCCTCAGCCTGTAGTGGATACCCCTGCTGACCTGTGCCACCCAAAGAGACATGCCAGAAGCACCAAGCTTGCTAGCTGGGAACCTCCCTCTTGCAAGAGATTCTTTCTGCTGCTCATATTAGCAGCAGAATTATGGGGACAGGCTGGGAGAGTTCAGCCCAGAGAGGAGAAGATTCTAGGGAGACCTCAGAGCAGCCTTCCAGCATCTAAAGGAGAGCTGGGGAGGGACTTTCGACAAGGGCTTGGAGTGACAAGACAGGGGAAATGGATTGAAAATTGAGAAAGGCAAATTAAGCATGGAGATTAGAAAGCAATTCTTGCCCATGAGGGTGGGGAGACACTGGCACAGGTTGCCCAGGGAGGTTGTGGATGCCTGCCTGCCTCCCTCCCTGGAGGTGTTGAAGGCCAGGCTGGATGAGGCCTTGAGCAAGCCGGGCTGGTGGGAGGTGTCCCTGTCCACGGCAGTGGGGTTGGAACTGGATGAGCTTTCAGGTCCCTTCCAACCTAAAGCACTCCATGAATTCTATGAATATTCATTCCTTGTCTCTTTTAAACATCTCAAAGTGAGCAATAATCAGAGACTTTAACACCGATCTCTAAGTACCCAGAGGTTACCTTCTTAGTCACTGTGCTGAAATGCTCTGACGCAGTTCCGCAGCTCCGATGCCTCACAGCATCCTGACTAAGGCAGAAGCCAGCACACAGGGAGGGGACAGGCTGGCAGGTGCACACCCTGTCCCCATGCCCTCCTCACCAGCCTGTGAGGGCTCACGGTCCTTTAGAATCATAGAATCAGCCAGGCTGGAAGAGACCTCCAAGCTTATCCAGCCCAACTTAGCACCCAGCCCTAGCCAAGCAACCAGACCATGGCACTAAGTGCCCCATCCAGGCTTTTCCTGAACACCTCCAGAGATGGGGACTTCATCACCTCCCTGGGCAGCCCATTCCAATGCCAATCACTCTCTCTGCCAACAACTTCCTCCTAACATCCAGCCTAGACCTCCCCTGGCACAGCTTGAGGCTGTGTTCCCTCCTTCTGTTGCTGGGTGCCTGGCAGAAAAGCCCAACCCCAGCTGGCTACAACCTCCCTTCAGGTAGCTGTAGAGAGTGATGAGGTCTGCCCTGAGCCTCCTCTTCTGCAGGCTGCACACCCCCAGCTCACTCAGCTTCTCCTCACAGGGCTGTGCTCCAGGCCCTTCCCCAGCCTTGATGCCCTTCTCTGGACACCTTCCAGCACCTCAACATCTCTCTTGAATTGAGGGGCCCACAACTGGACACAGCACTCAAGGTGTGGCCTGAGCAGTGCTGTGCACAGGGGCAGAATGACCTCTCTTGTCCTGCTGGCCACAGTGTTCCTGATGCAGGCCAAGATGTCACCGGCTCTCCTGGGCACACTGCTGGCTCATGTTCAGCTCCTATCTCCCAGCACCCCCAGGTCCTTCTCTGTCTGGCTGCTCTCCAGCTGCTCTGTCTCCAGCCTGTAGCCCTGCCTGGGGTTGTCGTGGCCAAAGTGTAGAAGCCTGCACTCTCACCTGCCCCTTGCTCCATTCTCTTCACTTGCAGTTTGAACCACTCAGTGCACAAAAAACACTTTCTTTGCCGTGCTGCCCACCTTACAGCTTAGGGATGTGGTTGACTTGACCCCCAGTGCCAGCCTTGCCCTTTTCTCAGCCTGTTTGCTGAGGCTGGGACCCTGCTCCCTTGTGCCCTCCTGCCACCCAAGAAAATGGCTATGAAACATCCCAGCCATTCAAAAGCCTGTCCCTTTTCTTGGAGCCAGGCCAGGACTTTCCAAGGCAGGCAGCAGCACTCAGATTGATGCTGCATCCTCCCTTAGCACGCAGGCCTGTTACAGTGCCATGCCGATAATGCAGGTCAGTAAATCAGAGGAATAAGTGATTGGACACAGGATGAAAAAAAAACAAAAAGAGGGGGAAGAAAGAAAAAAAAAGGAGGAGGAAAGGGGAAAGAAAAGGGAAATTGTTCTAAAAGGAAAAATGAAAATAGAAAATAAAAAAGGGAAAAAGAAAAAAAGAAAAAGGGGGCAAAAAGGAAAAAAATAAAAGTAGTGAAAAAAGGGGGAAAAAAAAAGGTAGTTTAAAAAAAGGAAAAATAAAAGGGGAAAAAGGAAAAAGTAAAAGTAGGGGGAAAAGGAGAAAAATAAAAGCAGAGGGAAAGGAGAAAAGAAAAAAGGGAAAGAAAGAAAAGGA